>CM021102.1:76345633-76672465 GCA_007115665.2 Sequoiadendron giganteum
TAAAATATTTAATTAAATGTGAGATGGCTTTTTAGAAGATTTAAAGATGATTTATGATTTGGAAAAAGAAGAATTTTTAGAAGATTTAAGATTTTGGAAAAAGAAGAATATTGATTGCATTTGAATTAAAAAGTAAAATTAAAGCAATGTTATAATTACATTAAATAAATTGTGAAATTTATTTAATTAATTAAGAAGAAATGGAAAAGTGATAATAATTAAATAAACTTATTTATTTAATTAGAATAGAATGGTGATGAAGGGAGGTCTCACAAGACTCCAAGCCGAAACTTCTATAACCTCACACTTGCAATGTAGAGTTGATGGAGCTTCAAAGCTACTGCAATGCTCACAATAGAATGTTGGAATGCTACTTGAGAGTGTGAAGATGTGAAGGAGAGATGGAGTAATTTCTTAGAGTATTTGAAAAGGGTATGTGAAAGGGGATTTTTTCTAAGGGGTACAAATTCTCTCTTATACATTTTTCCCCCACTTTAGCGAGCACGAGTATTGATGAGTGTTTGGTAAAGTAGATTGAAGGGTTAGAAATGTATACCTGAACTGTTGAGGAAGCAAACCGCAATCTAGTGAACTCAAAAGTATAGGGCCGACAAAGGAATCCATAGGTACTATCTTCTGAGGATTTTCAAACAAAAGGAATTCATAGCCTCATAGAACTATGAAGTTGAACAAAGTACACTGAAGGTCCTCAAACCAATGATGGAAAAATCCCATAGGATGTAAGCATATCACAAGCCCACAAACCTACAAGAAGGAATTCCCCCAAGTTCTCTCTCATGAAGGAAGCCTAGTGAAGTAAGCGCCTTATAGGCCCATAGACCTGCAAGGAGGTATCCCCCAAGTTCTCTCTCATGAAGGACACCCAGTGAAAGGAGACTCCACAGAGTCAGATTGGAAAGCGACTTCACAGGCGCACCTACAAAGCAACATGCTAATCCATAGATAAACATGCCAAAGAACACAAAGAAGCCACACTGGAAAACAAGCAAAAAATAACATAGACATTCAACAAGTTGAAAGGATTTCAAAGGGGTCCCTCAAAAACCCTTCAAAACAAGAGGGTTCCACTCAAGAGACACACTATTTGAAAGTGTAAAAAATCTTTTCGCAAATCGATTCAATATCAAGGAATCCTTCTGGAAGATGTTCAGTTCATCAAGGAATTCAAAAGGAAGAAAATGCCCCCTCGTGAGGGGAAGGTTGGGGCTTCTCCCAAAGGAAAAGCTACTCCCTCCTCAAAGGAAATTTCTCAAGTTCTTTCTTTGCGAACCCATGAAGGGAACATGTTCCATCGGGGGTCCGTGTTGAGAATGCAATTTTTGAAAAAGTTTGTAAAGATTTTCGAGAAAAGATTTGTTGGAAACGAATTCATTTTTTGAAAATTTGAGGTTGACATGATAGCCCCCACTTAGGGTGGTGGGTGTTGAACACAAAAGCACACAACAACCTAAGGAGAGAAAAGTAAGAATTAAAAGAAAGTGATGTTGTGGCCCATGGGACATAGTGAGATGTCACCGTGGTGATGTTGTCACACACATTAGGGAAAAAACATAGGCACCACAATCTCACAACTCAATCAAAGAAGAGAGAAATAAAACAAAAGAGACAAGGGGATTTGGTTTTGCAGGGTCAAATATACTCATTCTTATATAAATAATAGGTAACCATGGTGCAAGGAGAAAGATCATCAATCCCTACCAGATCAAGAGGAATGCACAAAAGACAAAGTGAAAAATAAAAAATTGGGCCAACATGGAAGGGAAGCCTAAATGCCCCCAACAATTTACATCATCCCCAATTTCCTGAAAATTAAGACACAAACATGGAAGAATGATGATACAAATAGAGGAAGGTTTACGACACAAAATCACTCCTGTATCCAAGCACCAACAAGGGTGACTAGGGTCATCCAAGAACACATAACACAAGCACGAGGGAACAAGTCACAAAAAAAACACATCTAATCTAAAGATAAAGAAGAGGCCTCTCTGTAACACTCATCGACCAAGTGGTCATTTGCTTCCTAATCTAGATCATTATAAGGGGAAGGTGAATGAGCCTGCTGTGGTGGAATATTAAGAGGAGGAGCTTCTGACCCTCCCGCAACAAGGGACAAGGAAAGGCCTCACAAGGTCTTCTCCAATAGGCTCTTGTGGAGCTATGGTTAGTGATTTCATGAAGATTGCTGACAAGGCCAAGACCTCATCCAGAGAGTTGAACATTCACTTCATGGAAGTACCATGTGTTACCTCAAGGGATGAGGAGGGTGACACTCAAGATTCACCATTGGGCTCATCAAGTCACTCAAAAGTGGTGACAAATGTGGGGGATGTTGAAGCTGGCTTCGTCACTAGGACAATGCATGCTAATGTAGGACCACCTCATGAAGAGGGTGGATTCCTCTTTTGACCTCCATTGCTGTAAGGACCAACCTCCACTTTCTGCTTCATTGGAGGAGGTGAATTCCCAATAGATGAGGTGAGAGGTGCGGGTGAGGAGGAGAAAATTACGTTGGACACCACCAAAGTGTTTGGCATGTCCACGGGTTTAGGGAATGGTGGCATGTATGGAAGGGACATCAAAAGAGGTTGCTCGATCGAGGAAACTATAAACACCTGCACCCTTTTAGAGTCAGGGGCACTCCCGCCCATCGCGAGAGCCGAAAGTGAGACTGAACTTGATTGAATGGAAGCAGAGGGGAGGAGAGAGGAGGACATAGTAGGAGACCCTAATGTAGGGGTGGTCGACTCCTCTTCCTTTTTTTGCAAAGAAGCATTCTCAATAATTAGAGCCTTTTGTCGGTGCTTGCACTCACACATAAGGAATTTTTTGTGACTCTTTGAGCTAGAGGCCAGGAGCTACAAAGGGAAAAAAGGCTCCTACTCAGTTGTATGGGTGTCCATCACATCTACTTCCGATGGAGGGAAAAACTACTGAATGGGAGCAGGAGGGAGAGTTTGAGAGAAAATGGGGTAAGTCAGCTCTAACACCTCAATGTAGGGCCTCTTCTCATTCATTACTTTAGGAGTAGGAGCCGTAGGAGGCTAAGGAGGCCGATACATAGAGGATTTCATGTGGGGAACCTTCCTTCTACCATATAGGTAGGGCCAAGGTCTAGGATGCATAGTAGGAAGATCTGATATTTTGATCTTGGATTTATGCCAAGTAGGCACAATCAAACTTCTTATGTGGAAACTAGGAGTAGACATCCAAAAATATTCTTCAGAAAGGGGAGAAGAAGAGTTACCCTGAGGAAGGGTAGGTCTCTCCTTTCCCTTTCGAGAAGAGGAGGTAGCTTACTGCTGCACTATTAGAAGGGTCAATTTTGGCTGTCCTTTGCCCCCAATCTTATACTTTACATAGTTTTGATAAAGTAAGTCCATCCTCAGGGGAAGCAGACTGACCAGGGTGGGCCAAAAATTATCTAATGAATAGTCCCCATGGGATACCAATGGATGGTATCTATTGTCATGCATGATGTGCACAACACCTTCATGGGAGAATTTTAAACATTTATGGATACTAGAAGTGATTATGTTCATGGAGGCTAGCTAGGGTATGCCTACCTTTACCTTGAACAAATCTGATTCCAGAATAATGTAAAAGGTTGTGTCCACAACTCTAGGTCCAAATAAGATAGATAGAGTTATTGAGCCATATGGTTTGAGAGAAAGGCCATCGTGCATATAGATGGTAGACTTTGTCTCTTCATACTCCTCCCTCTATAAGGAATTCAACCACAATTTCTCCTTCATAATGACATTCACTTGGCTCGTAGCATTAACTAAGACCCCTGTCATGATGTTTCCATTGAGGTGAGCGATAATGTAGAGGAGAGAGGGCTTGTTGTTCAAAGGAATATCCTATAAGGTGAATGTCACATCTGGAAAACTAGTCCCAAGCTATGGGGGAGAATTAGTGATGACCATGTTAATGTATGTCGAAGGGTGAGTGGTAGAATCAGAGGGATCAATAATTAAGTTAGAATAATCAAATGAAAATGGGTCTGTGTACATCTGCAACTCACTATTGGCCTTTTCTATTGATTTATTTGTATTTTGTTTATTCCCATCAAGATGAATAGTATCATCCTCGATATGATCCTATATCTCATGACACAAGTGCATACAATGTTTGGTATCATGTCTGTTAATTCAATGGTACTGATAGAAGGAATTTGCATCATACCAATCAGGATAGGGTTCCTTGACAAGTCTAGGGTTCTCCAAGGTTATGATTTTATCCTTCAACAACTTCTGTAAGATGGAAGAATAAGATTTGCTAACTTTGTGAACTTTTTGTTGCATTTGAGGCCATTATCATTCATTGCAACTACTACATTTACAATAGCTTTACCTTTTCCTGAGATTGACACAATATATTTTCCTTCTAAATGGGAGTGCAAGGAGGATCCCCTGAACTGAAGTACCATCTATTAATATTCTCGTAACACAACACACAGATGCATGAAAGAAGGGTATTTCATAAGGGAAATTTTTTCCTACCATGTTCTTTATAGGTTCCCTATGAACACCTTCTATACATCAGAATAGGGAAGCAGGTACGAGATCTATGAAAAGAGTGCTTGGTATCATGCTATGAAATTAGTTATCTTCTTGTTTTCTCCCTGCTTGCATCAAATGAGATCTAAAAAGGTCATCTTTGGTCTGATGTTGGCTTGGAACTGTTAGAGAAACTGATTTACAAGTTGATCAAATAAGAAAATAGAGTTGGCAGGAAAGGAATAGTACCACTCGAGTGTTGTATCCTTAAGAGATCAAGGAAATAGAATTTCCATCAATGCATCATGATGGAAGAATTATATACACATTGAATTAAAGGTGGACACATGCCTTTGTGGGTCCCCTTTATCACCATGCCTCTAAAATTTGGGAATCTCCATTCCTTATGGGAAGGGGGTACTTAGGATGGTTATTGACAATAGGATATTTCAAAAGAAGGGTTGGAAGATAGGCTGGGAAGAGGCCTAGGAGAGAGTCACCAGCTGGATTTGTACCTTACCCATATTCTAAAGAAGAGTGTTTAGAATAGGGTCTTGGGATGATAAAGGTCTAGTGGAATCTCCTCCAGAACCACCATTGGAGCGACCTCTAGGGCCACTACAGTGGCCACCTCCATGTCCTCCACCAAATCCAAATCTACCAGCGCCACCTCCGTTGCCAAAGCCACCACCAATAACAAAGCCCCCACCACTCAACCCACCAAAACCTCCACCATTAGAGGTGATAAGAGGGGTGAAGCTGAAACCTAAAGGTATTCTATTTTCTTTAATAGTCTCAGAACTTTCAGAGGTAGAGGAGACACTGATCGATGGGATGATTTAAGTCATATATACAGAAATGGTAGGCATCAAAACTCCTATCCGTCTCTCATGGTCTTCAAGAGTGTCCCCTTGTATAAAATTAGTGTTACTTATAAGGGCACACACTTCAGTCAGACTAGTGAGACTGGCTAGGAGTTCTATGCCCATTTGATCTTTTCCTACCATATATTATTTTGCTAATAACCCAAGCGACTCTAGCTAACTTTGGGTCCTTTTCCAGGTGATTCTCCAAGTCACCCAACCCTTTTCTTAGGGTAGATTCATATTCTAAAAGAATATGAATGACTTCATGCTTGTCTACCAATGATGATGTAGGAGAGGTAGGAGGAGTGGGGACATGGCCGAATTCATCAAAGAATCCTACCTCACCCCTCAACAATTTCTCCTGGGTAGATAGACCAATAGAAGATCCGGCATAAAGGCCTACAGAGAAACCAATAGTGACCTTCATCTTCTCCACTGGTAGGTGTCACACACTTCTTCTAACCACATAGCCAGAAGTCATAGACTAGGTCATGATGCTCATAAAATTTCATGACACTCAGGTTTACGACGATCGTTAATTGTAGAGGAAAAGGTCTCGACACAAACAAACGAACAAACATTGTTCACGTTGGGTTCACCAAAAATGTAAGAGAAGGGGGCCAACCACGTCAAGGCTCCATGTCATGGAGAGCCGAGAGCAGAGGGCTTCCCTAAGTTACCTCACTCTAAAGGATGTCTTGGGGTGAAGATCAAGAATGAAGAGCACTATATAGTACTTCTATCACTTTGCAAATTCAAAAGCTTTTCTGGGACTAGGATAGTTGGTTTTTGGAGTCAATACTACACTTCATACAACTCTCTATCCAAGGATGACAACTCAGTTCTAAGACAATAGCGCGACGTGTTGGTGTCTCTTTGGTGTGATGGTGTCCGTACATCTAAAAAACATGAAGTACAATGAAAAATACCTAAAAACTTACTAACAACCTAGCTAGTTGATTTTAATAGAAAGAATAGAATGAGAAAGTACAAGAAGTAAATATGGAGATGATAAATCAAGTAAATAAAGGATAGAGTGATGAACATAATCTCACAAAAGAACCTATTTTCCAGCTAGTTCCTCATGCTTGTTCACCTGCACACAAGCAAGAAGGGGAAAATTGTTGGGGTTGTATAGGGGCTTGCCTCAGTTAGACCCTTGTTTTTGTGTTTCCACCTCCATGGACAACCAAATAGTAAAAAAGTAGAATATGCGATAAAGGAAGGAAAAGATAGCAAGGAACACTACAAAACAATACTATGCTACTCTATCAAATCATAAAGGAGAGGAGTGAAGTGTTACCACCTCCACCCAAAAGCTCACTATCCAATGGAAGGAGAATGCAAGGTATGGACCTGGAAAAGTCACCAAAGCTGCAACGTTGATGAAGGGAGGTCTTGCAAGACACCAATCCCACACTTCTATGGCCTCACACTTGCAATGTGGAGTTGATGGAGCTTCAATGTTTCCATAATGATCACAATAAAATGCTAGAATGTTGCTTGAGAGTGTGAAGATGTGAATGAGAGATGGAGTAATTTCTTAGAGGATCTGAAAAGAGATGAAGTGAATGCATGAATAATATTTTTGAAGGTGGGATGGGAAGGAATAAGCCATTTTTTGGGTCAATTGGTCAAAGAGGGACATTACAATTTGAATCCAATTGGGTGTGTAATGCCTCTACCAACTTTAGATGTAGGAATTTGTTAGGGATGATAGCCTACCACACAGATGTCCATGCACCGTGCTTGCGTCCCTGACACATAGGACAAATTCCAAGTGGATGGAAGGAAGGTAGGTGATGTGGAATTTTTCCTTTGGATTTTGGTTTGTAAGGTGAGGGTATGTGAAAGGGGAATTTGCCTAAGGGGTGAAAATTCACTCCTATACACAAGGTTGACAATCAAAAGAAGACTCAAGGAAATGGTAGACAAATTATAAATCAAATAAGCAATACTGGAAGACCTCCTATCAAAAAACCAAATGCACAAGAGTACCCATCTTTTAGTGGCATTTTTTTTCATGCAATAAATTTGGAAAAAGGCTATAGAATGTAGAAGTAGAATGAATCAGAATGTTGGATCCTTTTTTGGACAATGTTTTGCATGTGAGAAATTTGGATATAGAGCTATTGAGTGCAGAAGTCAGATGATGAATAGATATAATGCTAGAAGAATGCTTCAATATTTCAATGGTTAATTTTATACATGCAATGTATTTGGACATAAGGCTAACCAATGTAGATCAAGACTAAATGGAAGTCATTTTGGTTAGAAAAATGTTGTATGTTACAATTGCAACAAACCTAGACACATTTCAAAATTTTGTAGAAGTAAGAATAAAATTCAAACTAATCTAGGAAAGAGGAATGAAATAGTGAAGAAAATTGATCCTACTAAAGTAAAGAAGGAAATGGAGAAGATTTGGAGAAAGAAAGAGGAACCTGAGAACACAAATGAATCAAATGCATCTATCCCTCCATCCGGTGCAAATAATTGTCTTGGAAATTAAACCTAGGCATGGGCTTAGGGGGAGAAATAATAGAAAAATCTAACAAACCCCTAGACATATGGTGTAAAATGGTATGATTAAGATTCTGGAAAATAAATCGGTAGAAAATATGCAAATCTCAAGAATTGTGAAGCATTTTAGGGTTTACAGTGTACTAATGAAGTGTTTACCAGTTTTTTGAAAATTGAATCAATTAATGCAAAATTGGGGTAAATGAAAAAGGCATAAAGTGAGTTTATAATTTGATTCTAATCACTTTTATGCATTTGGAGAAAAACATAGCAAATTGAAAGTGAGTTGAAGGCGATTCAAAGAAATTTGGTGCAAACCCTAGATTCTATTAAATGCATAAAAGGTATTTACAACTATCTGTGCTTTGTGGGTTTGAAAAAAAAGTGATTTTATAAGATTTTGAGATTAAATTGAAGATATAATGGCTACACCAATCATAGTTAACATCATGGAGAAACCTAGACCTAAGTTTAAAAGATATTCATGGAAAGTATTTGATAACGACCTTGACAATGCTTTTTCAAAGATTCCTTCTAGGGTTTTAACAATTGAGGACACAAGGATCTACATACATGGTAAAATCGATGGATACAATCACTAGAAGATTAAGGATCTGTGGTCTAATGAGCTAACTGGAGATAATTTCTTAGTGAAACTAGAATACATCAACCTAGTGCAAAAGAAACTGGATGTTTGGAATTGGTTCCCTAGCTATAGCAATGCATTAGATGCAAAGTATGTGAGGATTTATTTAAGTAGAATGCATGATAAGTTTATATCGAGAAAAATGCCTAGACTAGTCTCTAAGGAAGTGATCAAAACCATGATTGGATTGTGTGATACCAGACCTTTACCAGTACTAAAATCTATGAAAAATGAAGTGGTTATGGAGGTAATTGGCACAACCTTTGATAGAAGAGCATTGTCAACTAAACCTATCATAAATCCTATTGTGAGATATGCCTCAATTATGATAGGTCATAATATTTATTTCACAAATTGGGATAATTTAGTGTTTGCAACTATAATTTATGTTGCTTATGATATGGTGGTGAACGGGAAGGATTATGACTTATGTGAGTTTCTTGGGAAACAAATTTTGGAGAATCTAGAAAAAACCAAAGAGAAGAAATACAAATTTAAATTTGAAACCCTGATTGTGTGCTTATTGTTTTACTTTTTGAGGGAGCTACTCAGAAGAAGACATTATTTGGGATAGAAGAAAACTAGTGGGTCATCAAAGTTTTGATTGTATGCACCACATTGGTGACTACAAGGCTCAGGATAAATGCATTTGTTGCATTCTTTGTAGTATTTCAAAACAACATGCATGATAGAGAGAGGATTCTCTAGAATCTAGTAGACAACTATGCAAAGGAAATAGCTTTCCTTGTATCTACTGACAAATGCATTATTGAGGTTGTTGAACCTAGGACAATATGGATTGAACCTCTCAGTTATGAAGTTTTAGAGAAAGATGCTGAAGGATACATTGAATTATTTCTAAAGAGTCCTAAGGACCCCTCCTTGCCAAGACATGATACATATGAAGAAAAATCTTCTGAAGTACACTTGGAGACTTCAACACCTACAAGGAATAAGAGGGTAACTAAAAAAGTAAATCAATACTTTATGCAACATGGTATTTCAAAAGAAGAAGTACAAAGGTTAAGGGAAATTGTACTAGAAACAGAAGCCAAAGTAGTTGGTGAGTCCTCTAGACCATGAAAAATCAAGAATAACAGCTTCCACCCCTGCCTTTGCATTGCCAAAACCCTCTAGTGTTGTAGTTGTTAAAGGAAAAGAGGTGGAGCCCAATGCTCCATTATTATAAGAAGTGACTACACCCTCCAGACCTAACACTCAGACCAACAAAATGAAGAATATACCTCTGGTACCACCTCTTGCTACCTCTATAAGGAGGAAGAAATAAAAATCATTTAGAGAGAAGAATTTGAGTGTTGTTGTAGAAGAAGAAATTGAGATTGGATTGGAGGAAGAAGAACAACTAAAATGGTAAAGAAGAAGCAATGTATCCACAAGTGGTGAAGGTGCCTCACAAGAGGCTAGCATTGAAGTAAAGAAGCTAAATATTGATATTGTGGAAACCTTTGAAGAAAAGGATATAGAAAAGGAAAAGGAGGCTTTCACTATTCACATCCACAAGAAGCCCGAGATGAAGAAGGAGAAGAAATTAGAGGAAGGCACTTCAAATCCTGAAAAGAAGAAGGCAAAATCTCCTTCGGTAAGAGCTCGTTCACCAATAAAGTTAGATGCTTTGGTTAATAATATGTTAGAGCATGATGGTCTATTATAAGGAACCACACAATTATATGATGAATTAGATGAGGAATACAAGAAAATAATAATTGAAGCCATCATATAATATATCATTATTTTAGATGTGAACATGAATAACATTCTAGAAAGAAGGTGCCTAGTGTGGTATGGGAAGCCTTAGTGGAAAGAAGGCATGAAGCAGTTGAAGCAGATGACAAGATGAAATCTGATGCTCTAGAGGAAAATGGAATCTCTTTATTTAAAAATGATAAAGCTACATTAATTGAATTGTATACAAAGGAATCCAAAGTGAAGCAAAGGGCCACCATTCTAATGGGTAGAAAAAAAGAATAGTACAGATAAGATAAAGCAAGAAACAATGAAAACTATGAGAGACATAACAAAGAAATTTTGGATGATTATTGATTCATCATATGGTACTACTCAAGGTAAGGAGCTTGGTAAAGATAAGGTCATTGATGCCGAGGAAAATATTCCTTCGATTATCAATTTACCTATTTTCAAAGAAGTTTTAGAAAAAATGGGAAGAAACTCCATCATTTGAAGTTTTAGGAAATGTGGTGTCCTCACCACCACTGATAGATGCTACAAATGATTCCCCAAAGAAATCTATCCCTCCAGAAGATACTAAAAATACCATCAATGCAGATAATCAAAACTAGAATGCAGAGCAAGAAAAAGAATAAATGATGCTAATGATGGTGTTGAAGACCACCCTGACAAGTATAATGAGGATGTGGGAAACAAAGGTCAAGAAAATAAAAATGGAGAAGAATAAGGTCAAGGAGGAAAGGCCAATAATAACAAGAAAGATGATAAGGAAGAAAAGGAGGATGAAAACAAAGAAAAAAAAAGGAAAATCCCTTTGAGAAAGAAGATGAAGAAGAGAAAGAGAAGAATAAAGAAGAGACAGAGGTTGGGAAGAATGAATAAGAGTCTAAAAATACTATGGAGCTAACAAATCCATCTAGAGAATCCTCTAATAATACTCTCAAGGGTCTTTTGAGAAGATAGATGAGATTTCCCTCGGCTATTCCTCCCCAGTTAATACAACTCCCATCCCACCAATTCAAAAGTTGAAGCTCGAAGACACCTTTCATGCCTTCAGAATAAAGGAGATCATTGAGACTCATCAGAAGGGGACTGAACTAATTAATGATGAAATCAAGTCTCTATAGGATGCTACCCCTAGTGCCACAGTTGAAAATTCATTAACACCCATTGAAAATTTAAAGTTTTTAGTTGATTCTCTCAAGGAGTATGCTTCCGACCTAAACAAGAAGACTGGAAAGGAGCATACTGAGAAATAATTTGAGTCAATATTTGCTGAGAAGAGGCTAATTGAGTTGCAAGAGAAAAAGTGCATCTCCACATGGGAAAGTAAAATAATGTCTAAAAGAAGTGAAGGAGTGTGAAGATGAGGCTAGAACCTTGTTTTTATATTGCATGAGGTGGTCAGATGCCACTCAAGGCATTAATGACTTAATGGAATCCATTGAGTTACAAATAACTAACTCCTCTAGAACATATGACCTATGTATGACAGAGATTATACCTCTTAGACAACCATTTCTGATCTATAAAATAAGTTTTTCACTCTTCAAAGGAAGAAATAAGACATAATTAGGATATTTGGACAACTTGGGGACTTGGTGAAGAACAAGCACATATCGGTGTCAAGTTCCCTTGCTAATGCAGAAAGGCTTGAGAAGATAAATCTAGATCCAAGTACTTCAAAAGAAGGAGAGGAGAGCTTAGTTGAACTCGAGTATATGTACAAATCACTTGCTACTGCCAAAAAGATCTGGAATGAAGGAAAATTTGCATGGCAAGAAATCCTTAAAGAGCTTGAAGGTGCCTCCTCCTCCGAGTGAACATATTTCACTTGTATATTATTTCATTGTTTCAGTTGTTTTTATCTTTTCTGGTGTACATATGATCAGAACCAATTTTTGGGATAACTCCTTGAGGGGAGTCAATTCAATTCATTTCAATTATTTTTTTGTACATATACATCAAATTTTAGAGCTTACACATGTGTGTTTTTGACACACCATTTTTCCTTGATGTCAAAGGGGAAGAAGAATTGGATAGAAGTTTTTGGTGATAGAGAGGTTGAAAAATGATAAGAAATGTTATAGTTTGATGTATGTTTGAAAGGGGGAGATCATGCAACATAGAAGTGTGAACCCCTAAACCTGCAAAAGCACAATGACAACAAACATTGTTAGTGTTAGATCAAAATGCATGCAAAGAGTGAAGGATTCCCCATGAAATCCACCTATTTAAGCTAAAATTAGGAAAATGAAGAACATAAAGCAAGAAACTTAAACTAAATCCTAATTAATCCAATAAGTTAATGATCTTATGGGGGAATTGTTGCCAATGATGTGTTGCAATTGGCCCTTTCCCAATTCCTATATTGCAATATGAGTTGATGATGAAATGGTCAAATCTCCCAAGAGATTTGAGCATAATCTTGGTGCAAAGTATGAAAAATGATGGAGGATTGGAAGAAATGAGCAAAATTAGTTCTCAATTGGAGAGAGTAACTTTGCATGTGAATTGTGGATTTGAGTATAATATGTTTACTCAAATTGTGGATGATAGAATGAGAGGAAGAGTCTCTCATTTAGAGATTTCAATCTTGGAAGAATGAATGAAAATAAGCAATGTGGGATCATTCAACATCCAATGGCCAAGTGCCACTTGTCAAGATGTGAATGGTTGAGGAATGAGCACATTTTGGTCAATGTGCATGATAAATGCAATGAGATTCAAATTTGAATTTTGAATGTGACATGTGAGAGGGAAAGATAAATGGAGTTAATGTCACTTGGCTCAATGCACAAAGACATGTAAGAGGCATTGAATGCCTTGTTGGAAGGACCAAGTCCACTTGGACTTTTTGAATTCAAATGAAGGAATATTCCCTTTTGATGCTTTGTGGGGGAAAATAAATGAATTAATAAATCAAAGTAATTTATTTATTGTGCAAGTTGCATTCTCTAGAGAATTTTAAGGAAATGGATTAACTTAATCATGGTTTTGATTAAATTAATGAAGAATTAGATGATGTGACAATTTAGACTTAGATTTATGAATTGATTTAAGTTAGAATTGAGAGGAAATGGCTTATTAAATAAATGATTTTGATTTATTTAACTAAAGGGGATAATGTTAGATTAAATCAAATAATGTTTAATTTATTTAATTTAATAAGAGGACATTAGAGAATTTAATCAAATAAAATGATTTATTTAATTAAACAGAGATGTAAGGTTAATTAAATTAAATTGATTAATTTAATTAGAGGAGGTGATAGACTTAATCAGATAAATAATGATGAAATACTGAGAGTATGATTTAGGAGGAAATGTCGTTATTAATCAGGATCAAGTGTGTTAGATCGAGAATGTACATTTTCCATGTCTACATTTTGCCTCTCTTTGAGGCAATGTACTTGTTGCATTGTTTCAAAGAAATAAATTGCTATGATCAAAGGTTCAAAATTTCTCAATTTTTCCAGATGCCCCACTGTTGCCCTAGCGAAAGGATTACGCTGGTATGATGCCCCCTCGAGAGATCGAGTGGAAACTTACAATTTTCCGATTGAGATAGCGATAAAATGCGAGAGGAGTGGTTCTATTGATCAGAGGACGAAAGATAATTCTTTGATGTAGACAATTCAGATGATGCATAGATAGTCATCGGCCATGGGTAGCCTCATGCATATTATGATACAACACACCGATTTTAGATAGAAATGTTAGTAAAGATAGAAGAATAAGAAGAATAAGATGGATGGAAAGAGGATCCAAACAAGCCTATATTATGAATGATGATGATGATGATTTGTATTGCTAGGAGTTGGGATTTTCAAAGGGCTAATTACTTTATGTTTGATAACACACATAGGTACGATGCATCAAGGTATAAAGGACCAGGATGGCATTGTACCTAGTGTGATGGAATTTGACTCGTCAATCAGATAGGAGTATTCTTGTTCACACTTAGCATGTATACTTCATTCAGGATGTAGTTCGGACATTTCGAATATCTCGGACCAAAACATAGGAAAGCAAGCTTTCCTATGTGGTCAACAAGATATCTAAAACATCCTCTCCACAAACCAAACAAAACATATATGACTAAGTTATTTTACAAGTGTATCCCACAAGCGCAACGGATAAAAATGATAATAATCTTTTCTCCATTCTTTTCTCTCTAAACCTATTTTGTTTAGGCATCATGGAGAGGTCCTAGGAATGAGCGCAAAATAAGATAACTCAAAAAGACCAAGACAAAGTAAACAAAAAAGCTAATGTTCTTTGTACCGCTAGCCAAGGCTAAAATACTGTGGGGTACCTGATGCCTATGTCCATCGCAAGAAAGCTTCATCCTAGGACATGTTGTGATCAGGGTTTTGGTGGGACTGATTCGGTGATAAACTATTGATATTCCGAGTTGACCAACTTGCTTGCTTACTGACTTAGACTTCCAAGAATTTTGACAATTAGGAGTTCACTTTGGAACCTGCTAGACTTGCTTCTGACTGACCCACCAAAGGGTGAAGGCGACGATTGAATTTATTATGAGTGAGACAATCACGGGTGAAAGTGAGATGAAATGGATGCACCATTTTGGATTTTCAGATATTTTGAGGCTGTTTTTGGTATTTTCATATTTTCCAATGTTTTTGGTATTTTGTGTCTCGGGGGCTGATCAAGGATGTCCTTGCCTACGTTTAAGCTCAGGGATGATGTAGTTCAGACTCCAATTGACTTGACTGCTGATGAGAAAGATGGGAAAATAGATTGCCATTTTATTGCTTAAAGGACTAACTTAAGATACAAACTAGATGGGCAAACGGATTGCCAATGCAACAGACGCCTAAGGGACTAACCCTAGTTGTCTCAGGGGATGATCAAAGATCAACCTTGCCTAGGTTCAAGCTCAGAGATGACGTAGTTCGACAAGGTGAAAGACTGACAAGACTCAATGATGAATTTTTTGAAGATTTTCTGATATTTCAACATGTTTTTGGATTTTTTTTATTTTTGATGAATTTTTGAATGTTTTTGGATTTTCGCATGATTTTGACAATTTGGATATGGATACATGATGATATCAATGCTTTTTTTTGGGATTTTTTTGAAAACCAAGCTTAATGTTGATCGATCGGATTGATGGATTGATAGTTTGACTAAGTGTGTTAAGTAAAAAAAAAGTGATAATGCACTTGTAATTCCAAGAAGTTGTGTTATCTTGGAGTAAACTTGTACAAAAGAGGATGGTTTGACTAAGTGTGTTAAGTCAAATGAGGTGGTTTTTGATTTGATAATCTGGCTAAGTGTGTTAAGCCAAACAAAGATGATAACGAATTTGTAAACCCAAGGAAGTTGTGTTATCCTAGAGTAAACTCATGCACAAGATGATAGTTTGACTAAGTGTGTTAAGTCAAACAAGGTGATAATTGATTGGATTCAATTGATCAAGATTGATGAAGCTTGACTTGGAACAAAATAGCTTTGATGATTTTGATGTGACGCTGACATGCGCATTAGATGCAACTGATATGGATTGCTTGGATTGATGTTCAATGATAGATAAAGCTTGATAAGGAACGTCTTCCTGTCAAAATATGCCATGGACCAGTGATTTGACTTGGTTCTCATAAATATTTTGACCAATTTTCTTTCATGTTTGCCAATGTTCAGATCACTTCCTAAGTTGGAGGATATATGTCAAGATTTATTCTTGAAGCAAGATGGAAATACCTGCCCCCAGTGTCTAGCAATGTTTGAATGGCCATAGGTAGATTCTTGGATAGATGGGTGGGTAGATACAATAAGCATGAAAAGGATGCCAAGGATTATCTTGCGACAAGATAAGGTGTTTGAACAAAGGATGCTCATTTGGATAATGCTTCAAGGTTTAGATAACATTGGGTAGGATGGGATCAATGAAAATGACCCATGTCAAGATGTCTACCATAAGCAAGTATAAAGTGTGCACCGAAATTTTCCAAGATCAAGATAACTTGGAGTATGGATGCAGATGGATAAAAATGGATTAGATAAATGGTTCATGGATGAATGGATGATATGGATGGAATGTTGGCTTTATTATGGATGAGATGCTTTCTCTTGAAATGACGCACATAGATGCTTGATTCTACACATGACGCCTATTTTCCAAGTTTTCATCATGGTATTTGTCCAAAGCATCACCATAGTGGTTTTCACTAGAGGATGATTTTTTTCTTTACTGTTTTCAATCTTTTTTCTAATTTTTTTGGATTTTTTGTATTTTTTAATTTTTTTGTATTTTCTGAGATATTTTAAGTTGATGTTGAACCACCTGGTGGTGCTGATGTAGATGCTTTTGTCATAATGTGCCATCGATATCCTATTTGAAGAAGTTTCTTTGCCAAGAGACGTGCACTTGAATGCAACTTTTGAGATCCTTGATCTGCTTTGCTGATACTGGAGTTAACTTCATCTTTGTGCGCACATCGTGATAGATTGCCTTTAGAGTCCTTATGATGAAGGGTGACTGCCAATACATGGTCAATGTGAGAATTGGATATAATGCGTGGAGGCATGGATGGAGTGTGTTTAGGAATAAAATATGGATTGGTTGAAAGTTTGGAACCTTTGACTCTCCAAACTTGGGAAGATGAGCAATGATGGGTGGATATGGAAGTGTGTGTGGAATTAGGACCAATTGCTTGAGAAGCCTAATTTTTCCTTTGTGGACATCTTGGATGGATACTTTTCCCTTTTTTATTTTGCTCCATAGTTTCTTTGACTAATGGAGTTTGATAGGGATAATATTTCTTTCTATTCTTTGGTATACATATGTATTTGATTTTTCCTTCATGCTTCTTAGCTTCTTTTGCTTTGATAATGTTCTTCATGCTTCGATTTAAATCTTTCTTCTCATGTTGATCCCAATTTGTGGATGGGGTGATGGGTGGATGAAGATTCATGATGTGGCGGGTTGTAGTATTGGCATTGGTTTCATCATAAGGATTCTTCGTGCCCCCTATGTTGATGTTTGCTTGAGACGAAGTTGCCCCCAGTTTTATAGAGGTATCATTGATATGTTTATATTCCTTGATTGTCGAATAACCAAGGCCTTGATGCTTAGGGTTTCCAACAATTTGCACTGGTTCTAGGATACCTTGTTCATGCAAATCTAATCCTTTGCCCTGATAATTCATCTGTAGAAACATTTTATTTGCAATAGGATATGATTTATCTTGGAAACAAGGTGCTAATCCTTCTGTGCTTTGTTGTGGACCTTCAAAAGTGCTAGCTTCTTTAGTGATTTGATAGCTTGCCCTAAGAAAGGTAAGTGATCCAAGTTTATAACTAATGGGATCCTCCACATGTGGGATGACTTTCTAATTGATATCTTTGGTTTGATCTTGTGAGATATCAGATTGTAGTGCTTCTTCAAGAAGTGTTGATGCTTCACTGTCCACACAAAAGTCTTCCTCATGACTCACTTCATAGGATGTTTCTGATTCATGACTTATGTAGGAGCCTTCTTCATGATCTATTTCTGATATATCTTCACAAGATGTATTTGTTTCACCACTCCTATAGAAGCCTTCTTCACGATCCATTTCTGACATGTCTCTTCATTTCTCTATATCTTGATCATGTGTACAAATGTTAAGAGTAGGAGACTCTTGTTTTGAATGAAGATCATCCATGTGTCCATCCAAAGAAAGCATCTCATGCGTAGATGGAGGAGTATGTGCTATGTGGCCATCTTGTATAGATAGGAGGGTGTCCATTATATCATTGTAATAGCTTGGAGATGTAAATTCTTGATCTTCAATAATTTCGGAATTGCTTTTGACATGCTTTGGATCAAGTTCTTGACATGGCTCAATTTCAAAGAATGGATTGTGTTCTTGGATATCTTCAGTAGGCATAGGAAGTTTCTCAAATGTTATGAGGTCAAAAGATGTCCATATGTTTTGGAAAGGATCATTGCTAGACCTTGGTGAAAGATGTTCATCATGCTTTGGAGTGAATTCTTGAGATATGTCTTCTAACTCATTAGGTGATGTAGAGACATTTTCAAAATTATCATTGGTCCAAGGATCTTGAATATCATTTTGAATGGTTGTGGTGGGAATCAATTGCAAGCTTTTTTGAGGGAGCAATTCTTGTGCTTTTTGCTGTGCCAACAATGCTTGTTGTTGGTCATGTTGTTGTGCCAACAATGTCCTTTGTTGGGCTTGTTGTTGAGCTGCTTGTTGATGGAGTGCTTGCAATAGTGCCCTGAATTGTGTTTGCTCCTGCTGAGTTTGGTGTTGGGCTTGAGCTTGAGCTTGTGCTTGTGCTTTTTGGGCTACTTGTGTTGCTTGTGCGGCTTGTTGGGCTTGGAGTGCCTTTTGGCGGGCAGCTTTTTGAGCGGCTTGCAACATGATGGAGAATGAATTGGCCGTGTTGTGCTTTGGTGGTGGCGGCGGCGGTGGTGGAATGGGAATGGTGTTGATTGTTGGGGTTGCTTGGATGGTTGCCACCTATTGTTGTGATATCGATGGAAAAATTGGATGATTTGGTATGATGTTTTGATTCGGCATGATAGATTGAAATTGAACATTGTTGTGGTTGAGCATCATATTGCCTTGATTTAGGTAACTTGGATTTTGCATGGTGTTACCTTGACTTGGATCAATACCTAGAGTCATCAACATATTGCTTGGATTTAGAACAACATTAATGGGATTTCCAAACATGTTGACCCCAAAGTTTAGCAAGTGTGGATTTGAAATGGTCATGTTTGGTAAAGTTGAACTTGGCATGTATGGATTTGGTGGGATAATGTTGTTTGGAAAACTCATGCATTGAGTGTTTGGTTGATAGATTTGCAGATTTGGACTTGGATTTAAAACTATAATTGGGAAAGGTGTTCCAAAATTTGGATTGGGCATACTCACATTCGTATCATTGAAGTTTGTAGGAGATAATGATCCCATGTAAGGATTGTACAAATGCAAGTTTTGAAGATCAATTGGCCTTGTAAGGCTTGGATAATTTGGTTGACTTGGATTACTCATGATGGATGGATCAAATTTATATTCCATGTCCCTCTTGTGTTTTGAACTTGTTGACCTCCAAGAGGTTTAGGACCAATGATGAGATGGAGGATGAAAGGGGTGAGTGATATGGGTGTTTGAACTTCTAGGAACTTTGGATCAATGCTAGACTTTAGGTATTGATTCGATTTGATTTTGATTGGTTGATAGTTTGACTAAGTGCGTTAAGTCAAACAAGATGATAATGCACTTGTAAACTCTAGGAAGTTGTGTTATCCTAGAGAAAGCGTGTACACAAGATGATGAATTGGCTAACTGTATTAAGCCAATCAAAGTGAATTTGACTAGGTGTGTTAAGTCAAATGTAATGATGCTGATTTTTCAAAAGTCTAGCATAAATGATGTTTCCAAGGTTCCAAAAGTCGTTGGTGAGATGGAAATTTGATTGATGTTTGAGAGATGGGTGAAGTGACGATTTGATCCTAGATGACCCTATGAGGACTTACTTACAAGACCAAGGTAATGAAGAACATGTTTTTCCCTAGGATTAATTCAAACCAAAAGATGAATATTTGAATGAAAACCAAATGACTCAAAAGGGACCAAGCACATGTGTGGTTCAATTGTCTTTTTATCTTGCTTAGGTTTGGTTCTTTTTACCACAAACACTTTCTTGATTTATGTTTTTCAAACTATGCGTCTAATGTCCCACTTTCGTTCTCATCCCACAAGGTCCATTTGTGGAAATCGAGGAAAATAGGGCAAAAGTTCCTTATGTTTAACCTTGTTGAAAACAAATGACGGTAGAATTTGTGCACTTAGAAACCCCTAA
Source organism: Sequoiadendron giganteum (assembly GCA_007115665.2). Taxonomy (NCBI): domain Eukaryota; kingdom Viridiplantae; phylum Streptophyta; class Pinopsida; order Cupressales; family Cupressaceae; genus Sequoiadendron; species Sequoiadendron giganteum. The sequence continues at coordinate 76,365,744 of CM021102.1, forward strand.
GGATTAAGTCCCTAGGGAAAGCAAGAGTGTCAAAATTCGTCAAGAGTATTTTTTTCTCACAAGGGGTTTGAAATTTGAAGGTCTTTTGTGAATGTTTGTTTTAAAATGTTTTCAAGAGCCAAGCAATGTATTTCTTCCAAGCACTTTTACAATCCTAGGATGATGAGACAATATCTTGTTGGGTTCCCACTTGGATAAATCTAGCTGCGCATATCTTGTGCGAATGGCTAAATGCTTGACCACACTGGCTCCCCTCCACGACACTCACTTATTCGGGTCAGCCAAGCATTAGTACCCATGAATCTCCCATGGCATACTTTCCATTTCCACAACAAGACCGCATGTATAACATGGGGCGGCTTCAAAGGACATGACCTTTTGCACCAATAAGATAGACAAGGTTTTGGCCTTTTTCTAAACAAGGGGTTCTAATTCAGGCATTCCGTTCATGGGGGATTATCCAACATCAGCGAGAGTCCATTGTTGTCCATCTCGTCAGAATAATCCTCGTGATATTGGCCTTTGTTCCAATACCCACACTTATATACCGGTTGGAAGTCGCTTGGCTTTAGCGTGTTCCCGGTTGGGTCGTTCCCTTGGGTGATTACATTTTCCCACAAGGCAGGCCCTCTAAGATAAACAAAAGCGAGCTAACATATCCCGTCGTTCACACAACCTTTATTGAAAACAAAGGGGAGAACCTCCGCAATATGTCATGCTCACACTCGCATGTTTTGTTCAATTTTAAAATGCCCAAATTGAAATGTGGAGGCAATCCTTTTAACAACCTAATATCACCAAAAATGTTTTTGATTCTCAAGATCGCAATGAAGCGCGAGAGAAGCGCATACACACTTTAAATGATATTAACTTGTGAAACAGATTACAAAACATGGAAAACATTTGTTCATTTTAAACCTCAAAGCAATGATGACTTCTTTTTAAGCACCAAAATGAAGTGTGAGTTTTCCTTTGTTCAATTGTTACCTTTTAAACAAATTCTAGTGTGTTTGCCTAAAATTCTTTTTAGCCCCTTGGCAACTTTTGAAAGGAAATTTGATTGTTAATTTTAGAACCCAAAAGAAAACTAGTGTCCTAAAATCAAAGAACTTATCAAATCCTTTAAGAGTGTTGAAGAACACTTTAGTGTTTAAAAACACTTTGTACACAATGAGCATGTTGTCATAATAAAAACTTGCTTGTTCTTTTTAAACCCAAAGTAAATTTAGTGTTGTTAAAAGCATAAGGTAAATAAATCCTTTTGAAAGGGATTATAATTTCTCCCAAAGTGTTTAAAAACACTTGATACAATTATATGATAAATTCATAAAAAACCTTTGGCCTTCATTTTCCTTCACTTTTGAGCAAATTTTTTTTTCCTTTTTAAGCAAATTTCATCAATTTTTAGATTTTTCCATTTTTGGTAATTTTGCATTTATGATTTTGAGAGTCCTATTTTTTCCAAAAACTTTGTAAAACTAAAGTAGGATGAATTGTCAACTAACATTTGAAATTGGAAACATGGACTTTGAGTTATTAATAGAAACAACTTTCAAAAAACTAGGAAAAAACTTTAAAATGTCATTTTGAGGGCCAAGATCAAAGTTTGAATCCCCGAAAATGTGCCAAAATGGCATCCAACCCATCTAGACTAGTTGCCAAATCACTTGCCTTCTCATAAAGAAATCACCTGTAAAATTTCAGCCAAAACCCACATCCGAGTCAAAAGTTATGACCTTCGGAAGTTTCAGCATCACAAAAAATAAATTAAAAATCTACAGGTGCGGTGGAGTTTAGTAGATGCGATGCTGTTTAGCGGGTGTGGTGCTGTTTAAAAAGACAAGTGGTGCTATACAGCGCCGTGCGGTCGACTGTATGCAGTGCTCTACAGAAACAAAGACTGCGAGTGCGGTGGATTTTGGCACGCAACGTAGTTTGTGACAGAAATCCGTGGTGGAGTTTTGCAAAATTTGAAAATTTGTAAGTGGGAATGCGGGTGCGGTGTAATATAGAGCCACGGTTTAGGATGGGTGCGGTGCAATATAGCATTATGTCTCTGTAAGCGATGCAATATAACGCTGCACCTACAAATGCGGTGCAATACAAGACCGCCTGTACTAGCCGCGGTGCAGTTTCCTGTATGTGAGCAAAAAACGTGAAAAAACCGTAGAATTTTGAAGAAAAACCTGATAAAACTTGAGATTGCCCTCCTTTTGGCGCCAAAATGTGAACCCCTAAACCTGTAAAAGCATAATGATAACAAACATTGTTAGTGTTAGATCAAAATGCATGCAAAGAGTGAAGGATTCCCCATGAAATCGACCTATTTAAGCTAAAATTAGGAAAATGAAGAACATAAAGCAAGAAACTTAAACTAAATCCTAATTAAGCCAATAAGTTAATGATCTTATGGGGGAATTTGTGCCAATGATGTGTTGCAATTGGCCCTTTCCCAATTCCTATATTGCAATATGAGTTGATGATGAAATGGACAAATCTCCCAAGAGATTTGAGCATAATCTTGGTGCAAAGTATGAAAAATGATGGAGGATTGGAAGAAATGAGCAAAATTAGTTCTCAATGGGAGAGAGTAACTTTGCATGTGAATTGTGGATTTGAGTATAATAAGTTTACTCAAATTGTGGATGATAGAATGAGAGGAAGAGTCTCTCATTTATAGATTTCAATCTTGGAAGAATGAATGAAAATAAGCAATGTGGGATCATTCAACATCCAATGGCCAAGTGCCACTTGTCAAGATGTGAATGGTTGAGGAATGAGCACATTTTGGTCAATTTGCATGATAAATGCTATGAGATTCAAATTTGAATTTTGAATGTGACATGTGAGAGGGAAAGAGAAATGGAGTTAATGTCACTTGGCTCAATGCACAAGGATATGTAAGAGGCATTGAATGCCTTGTTGGAAGGACCAAGTCCACTTGGACTTTTTGAATTCAAATGAGGGAATATTCCCTTTTGATGCTTTGTGAGGGAAAATAAATGAATTAATAAATCAAAGTAATTTATTTATTGTGCAAGTTGCATTCTCTAGAGAATTTTAAGGAAATGGATTAACTTAATCATGGTTTTGATTAAATTAATGAAGAATTAGATGATGTGACAATTTAGACTTAGATTTATGAATTGATTTAAGTTAGAATTGAGAGGAAATGGTTTATTAAATAAATGATTTTGATTTATTTAACTAAAGGGGATAATGTTAGATTAAATCAAATAATGTTTAATTTATTTAATTTAATAAGAGGACATTAGAGAATTTAATCAAATAAAATGATTTATTTAATTAAACAGAGATGTAAGGTTAATTAAATTAAATTGATTAATTTAATTAGAGGAGGTGATAGACTTAATCAGATAAATAATGATTTGTTAGATTAAGGGATAGAATTATGATGAAATACTGAGAGTATGATTTAGGAGGAAATGTCGTTATTAATTAGGATCAAGTGTGTCGGATCGAGAATGTACATTTTCCATGTCTACAAGAAGTTTTGAAGATAGTTTTTTGATGATGTATGTTTCAAATTTTGGAGATTCATGTTTGGAACATGTTTCCATAAATGAAAAGGGGGGATATTTTTGGAAGAATGAAGAAGGAACCTCTTTCAATGTGTTGTCATTGATGCCAACATTAATTATTGACAGTTTGTCTAATCCGATAAACATAACGAAGACATCTTAATCTGGTAATTTGGTCTGGAATTGCTCATGTTATAAGATCGACTTATGAGGTTATAGTATGTTATTCAAGACCACTAAATACACCTATGATCAAGATTTTAGTTATTTTGTATAAAAAAGTTGAAAGTTACATGTAATAGAAGTTTGACATACAATTTCTGCTTTATATAGTATAAATGGATATGAGTAATTTGGTCCACATTCCTCTGGTGTTTGGAATTAGTATTTACAATTTTTGGAGATTGTTTATAGATGTCAATAGACTACATATTCCAGATGGTGAGTGATTATATGATTAGATGGATCGTTGGTGGGTGATCAATTGGCTTATTTTGTGATTAGGTCTAATTCCTGATTGACCTAATACTTGATATGTGTTGAGAAGATTAAATACGTATTGTGGATGTTAAGGGGATCTATTTTAGGTCCATGCCAACCTAAATTAAGTTTTGCATGGCTGATTTGAGTGTGAATAATTTTTTGATTCAAGTTTGAAGTTGACAAGGTAGTGATGAATTAAAATAGGGCTACATCTAATTAGGCCGATCTAATTTCAATGTATGCATATGTTATATGGTATATATGTAGGAAATCTTTGAGTTGTATATATACATATGAGATGTAATATGATATGAAAAAGGATATATACATATGGGATGTAATATGATGTGCAAAAGGATATATATTGTGTGAACATGCAAATCTATATGTACGTGATCTGAATGGTAGCAAAATTGTTACGAATGTTGAGCGACTGCAAGGCAAAGAAAAGTTTTGTATTTAGAGCTTCAAAGGAACTGAATTTAGCACAAGGAAGGTGCACTTTGTATCAGTTCACATTTTGGTTGTGTAGCCATTTCTATTTTGAATCTATTTTTGGTTGTGAGCCTTATAAGGATAGTGTGTCCTAGCATTGAGCCACTATAATATCTTATAACCGGTTATAATATATTGTGATCTAATCCTCACCATGGTTTTTCCCTTTTTGGGTTTTCCACATAAAAATATTGGTTTTAATGTGTTATGTGATCTTGTGATTCCTTTCATGCTTTCATTCATAGTTGCAGTTAGATATGGTTTGATTATTGGATGGATTATGATTAAATGGTTTAATAGAATACTAATTCACCCCCCCTCTCAAAATTCTGGGTGTTTAACAACCTATATATATTTATCATGATTGTCATGAATATATGATGTAGTTATATTAGACTATCTAGAAGCTATATGATACCGAGATGATTGCATGTTACTTATTTTATTGCATGAGTTATTGTTAGTGTAAATTACATTTACCGTCTTAAGTTTTAACTTAGGGACATTGCATTTAAATTAGTTTAATTAATCTTTTTCAGGTAGTTTTTCTTGTGCTGGGAAGTTTCTCACCCGCCACCTATTTCACAGATTTAAAAGCCTATATCATATGTATTTTTTTTTCATCTCAGTAATTTTCACTCCTTATTTGGTGAAATGTCCTTGTGTCTCTCTCACTTTCTATGAAGGTTTTTGTTGCAGTTGGTGATCTTGGGCTAACGCCAACAAGGTATCGGAGCCTGCTATCTGCAAATCCTTCCTCTGAGAGTTTTCATCGGAGTGTGAGATCAATTTGTTTTTTGGCAGTTGAAATTTTCCAAATTTCCAAATTGCCTTCGATTATTCTTTATGATTGCTGGGAATGATTTTCACTATTGTGCTGGCATGATTTTCTCTTGGCAGAAGGTGCCACTTTTAGTTTTGAGAAGGCACAATGTTTTGTTGAAGACCATGATTGAGAGGCCTGATTCTCTGTCAAGAGGATAGATTTTCTTTGTGTTCAAGAGGGCATGATTTTTTCTTCATCTATGGCCACAAATTCTCCTTTGTTGTAGCATTTTTTTCATCTGCCGTGTTTTTCATTTGGAGGGCCAAATTCTTGCATTGGTAGAGACAATTCTTGCTGTGGGAGACATGATTTGTCAATTGGAGAGGGCACGATTCTTCTGTTGGAGGCCACAATTTTTATTTGCAAGGTTTTCTCATTGTTCAAGGGGCATTCCCTTCTGCTAAGGCTGATACTCTTCCTTTAGAGGTTGTGAATCTCCTTGAAGGCGTCACCTTTTTTTCCTGCATTGAGATGTATTTTCTCTGTTTGGAGGACACACCAGACTTGCTGAGAGTGCCATTTTTTTGTTGAGGTGTAATTTTAGTTCTTTGGAGACTCCCGTACTTTCCTAGGCAACTTGTGTAAGGAATTTTTTTGCAGTCACCAGGAGGTTTTGAAAGCCCATGCACACATTGAAGGGGTATTTTTTTTGACTTTTTGTTGGCTGCGAGTGAAGGCCCATTTCATTCCTTTGGGCATGATTCCTCTTATGGAGGCATTGAATCTCCTATGTTGGCTATTGTTCATGCATTTGAAGAATTAAAAATTGCTCTTTGGAAGCCGTATTTTGAAGGAAGGCATTTTTTTTAAGGGCATAATTTGTAGAGAAGCTTCAGTTTTTTACAGTGGGGAGGCAATGAATAGAAGCGCGGTGGAACTTTTTTTGCTCTTTGCATTGGAGGAATTCAAAGGAGGCATGATTTCCTCTGTGCTGGGAGGTGTTTGATTTTGTGGAGGCTTCCATATTGGCTATCATACAATTTTTTCAAACTTTATACCTTATAAAGTTTGGAGCAAATATTTGTTTAGGGTTTTGATCTTACCCATGCAATATCAAGTGGAGGTGGGTCCATGTCAAGTTTTTTTTGAAGTGATATTTGGGATCTTTAATCTCACATTTTCCCCATAGTATCCTTTTTTTCCCTTTTTATATTCCGACACTCATACCATGCTTGTGAAGTTGTGAAGAGATTTGTGGGTAGTGAGGAATGCATCATTGTCTTGATGTCTTGGAGACTGGTTAGCATAACCAACCTTAATATTTTGCAACACATAACGTTGCCCTATTTTTTGCTCACTTGTCGCATGTGGTCATGTGGGTGACCAAGGGCTTAATCTGGCCCTTTATTCTTGTATTGAGCCTCCACATCAAAAAATTTATTCCACGAAGCATATCTTGGGCATCTAGAGTCCACACATCATTAGAAAGCTGACTTCTCCAAGCTCGCAGTGGTATAGGACAATCCACCTAATTTCGCCATCTATCAACATTTATTGCATTTGGAAGTTGTCTTCATTGAAGGTATTATCTCTGTAATTTTTTGAAGAATTGGTAGTCATTATGGTTTTTTTATTTCACCCTTCTCTAATAATCTTGAATAAGGGGAGCTATACACAATGGAGAGATGGTATACTGAAGCATTTACAATGGCTTCATCTTTTACCATACCTATATGGTCTTGTTTCTCAAATTGGTACGTCTTGGAGCAAGAAGTTTGTTTGGTGTTCCAAAAGAGATCATGTTTTTAGAGTGATTTCTCTTCATGTTGATGATAACACATTGAGTTTCATTGATGACATTGAGTGTCCTCATGCTCTATGGACCAAAATTTGGGAGTTATATGGAAATCCTGATACTCCACCCTTCCCAGATGATCCTGATTCATATTGTCTTGTACCTCTTGATGATTCAAATAATATACCATATGACAATGATACACTACAGGAGTTTGCTTCTTTGGAGCACCTTGCACATATTGATGATGAATACGATGAGGTTTCCACTCCTTCTTCTACAAAGATACCTATTGAGCCTTCTCTTTCATTGGTTTCTACTTCCCATGATCCTGATCAACAGGATGCATATTGTTTTCCAGATCCACCTCAATGGGATTATTATCTTCTAGACATATCATTCTTGTTTGTGGAGTTTCACTTTGATGATTTGGAAGACACGATTGATGATGTTCATCTCCTCTTTGAAGGAGTTGATTTCACTACTTCAGATCTGATGAGGGAACCTTCATACCCTCTTGTTCCTTCTTCTTCTCTTCTAATGTCACAGTTTGGGATTGAGTTGGAGTATCTTGAGCAGCATTCAAAGGAATAATTGTCTTTGGAGGTTGATTTGTTTAAGTCTTCATTAGATCCTAATTTGATTATGGTATCATTTGACATTGACATGGAGCCATTTGAGCATCCTGCAGAGACTTCATATTTCTTTAGACTTCCTTCCTCATCTCTTGGTTTTGATTTTCTTCATACGCCAATGGATTGGTTTCTTCCTAAGGGGAGAAATATTTTTTGCAAGCATTGGATAGTGTTTTGTATTCATGCATGCACCATCGACATACAAGCTTCTTCATTATGGGGGGGTTATATAGTCTCTCTCTTTCCCTCTTATGGGTGGGCCATTGATTGTATATATGATGTATGCAGTTCTTGGGGGGTGTGATTGAGTCCTCCATCCATGCATATTTTTTGTTTTCTTTTCTCTCTTTTGGAGAGGGGTTTTTACCACAAGATTTTTCTCATTTTCTCCGGTTGTGAGAGATTTCTTTTCAGCATTGCATTGTAAATGGGTACCTAACATGGTTGTGTAGCCGAGACCCATATTGCACTTTTTTTTGCATTTTCATTCTCCCTAAGTTGCACTTAAGGGGTGGGGGGGGGGGGTATTAGAGTAAATTACATTTACCATCTTAAGTTTCAACTTAGGGATATTACATTTAGATTAGTTTAATTAATCTTTTTCGGGTAGTTTTTCCTGTGCTGGGAAGTTTCTCACCTGCCACCAATTTCATGGCTTTAAAAGCCTGTATCATATGTATTTTTTTTTCATCTCAGTATTTTTCACTCCTTATTTGGTGAAATGGCCTCTTGTATCTCTTGATTTCTATGAAGGTTTTTGTTGCACTTGGTGATCTTGGGCTAACACCAAGAATTATGATGTTAGTTACATTAATAGTTTATCCTTAAATGGTTACACATACTTCCTTGAAAGTAGGAAGATATCATTTTCCCTAGGGTTGGGGTGTAAACTTGATTAATGCATTACTTCTTGATTGAAGCCATAGGTTGGTATTAACCTATCTGGTAAGATTGAGCACTTGATTGTTGCATCACTTTTGAAATGGAGTCATTTAATGTTGTGTGTGGATTATACTTTTGAAATGGAGTCATTTAAATGTTGTGCATGGATTATACTTTTGAAATGGAGTCATTTATTATTGTGTGTGGATTATAATTTTGGAATGGATCATGAGGTATGGGAAATGATATTGCATTGAAGTGCTATATTGAAATTGTCCATTGTGATGTTATGGAAACTTATGTGGGTAATGTGGTTGTTCTTGGGATTAGGACAATCCATGGATGGGAATAACCTAGTTGGTCAATTAGATCACTTGAATGTATAATACCTTTTGGGTTGGAATTATGTTATGCGGTATAATCTTGTTAAGATTTATTATGGTCATGTTATTTAACAAATCAAGCAAATGGGTAGGTGAACATGTGACTTACACTTCATAAAAGTGAGACACCACTTCTTAGAAAGTGAATTTGATGTAATTATCAAATATTTATCCAAATTAGTGTAAGTTGCCATTGATTACACTTGTTGTTTCACTATGATCTAGGTTTTCATAACTAGGTTAGGAATGTCATGCATGTAAGTATCCATTATATGGAAACTTTAGTTATGTACGACACAACACCATGCTTAGGTAGGATATTATTATGAGGCTCACTAGATGAATCTATTCATTGAAGGGAGGGCCAAATTACCAGTTAGGTAGATGTGTGGGGTATCGTAGTTAGTCCATTGTTGGAGGAAAAGAACTTTGGTGATACTCCCCCTCATGTAGTCAATAGCCAAAATTTGAGGATGTATGCCAAGGAAGGGACATCTGGACCATTTGTACTTGCTTCATTGAGTGCTTGAAAGATAAACATGTAACCTTGATCTTTTATCTTTATTGTAAATGTATTTGAATAATTACATGGGGTTATATAATGTTATTTATAAAATGTAATCATTGCATTGGATTATGTAATGTTATTTGAGTAAAACTATTACATGTGATTATGTAATGTTACTTTATTATGCAATGGAAATTTGAAATTTGATTATTTCGAATATGCATCGTTGTTATTAAATTGGATTTTTTTTATTACTATGTGTTGGTAAACCAAAACTATTCTCATATGAGTTAAAACTTAGGTGAAAATAATAGGTAGAACATTGGGCTTGTTACAAAATCTTGGTGCATAGTGAACCAACAAAGTGTATGTAGTGACTTTTACACTTCCTTTAGCTAAAGTTTTCATATATATAATAAATCCACTTTCTGTGAAGTAGTGTCATATGTTCACCCACCCCTTACTCGACTTGGAAAATTTACTAACCTTTGAATAGGTCTTCCCTTGGTTTGACCCCAAGGTTTAAATATCATAAACAAGATTTCACTCAAAGTGATGACATACAAATAATGATTTAACAGATAAATTAGGTTTGACCCAACCTCTTGAATACCCTGTTACATACTTGTAACAATTTGGGACTGGAAACTGCCTCTTATTCAAGTTCTTTCTTTTAATCATGGGAGTAATGAATCTCCTAGTTCATGCATAATTAGTTAGTACTGATGACACCATGTCACTGAATGGACACACCTGGTCTTAATCTAAAGCACTATCAATATGTTGATATGATAATAATCTAGTAGTAAACTTGATTTGAAGATTACTTCTTCATATTGATTTTTAGACTCTTTGTTGCATACCTAGTATGGCTCCATCCTTCTAGGATTCCATAACCAATCTAGTTATTCTTGACATTAAATATCATATAAAATATTATGTTTATAGTAATGTACAATAATAAGTCAAGATAATAAGCTATTTAACTTATAATAATTCAAGTAAGGACCTTTTGACTAATCTCCAATTTTCTCTTGGTTCTTTTCAAGTTATCCTTGGCATAATTTATATAAGGTACCTACATTTGTATGTACATAGACAATCATATATCTTTTCCTTCAATATATCACATATTTTCTCATGTTTAAAATGTATGATAATTTTATATCTAATCTGAAGAACATTTTCTGCTTGAATAGATTCTGTGCTTGTACACCTTAAAATATCCACATTATGACTTTGGTTTGCTGAGACATAAAGTCCTCTTCTCTTAAGATTAAAATATCATGAATAGGTATTAATAGATTCATGGTAAAAATATAAGATAGTATTATTCTAAAGATAATGAGGACGTATTTACTCTAATACGTATTCTAACCCTCTTGTTGAAAAATGATATAAACTCTTCTTTGTATGATTTCTGGCTTAGATTGTGTGAGATTTTTTTCCATCGACATTTCGGATCACACTTCATGATCCATCATCAGGATGAGAGCAGGGCTAAAGGAGATTTTCTCCTTTAGCCCTGCTCTCATCCTGATGATGGATCATGAAGTGTGATCCGAAATGTCGATGGAAAAAAATCTCACACAATCTAAGCCAGAAATCATACAAAGAACATTATGGATTGTGGAAACTTTATATCATTAATTGATATAAACTCTTATTCAAGTGTATACCCTAGCCCTAGAGAATAAACTAATCTCCTCATTTCAATGGTTATAAATAGTCGAGAACATAAGTTCTCCACCCATGGTTAAACTACCAAATAAAGGTATTCATAGAATAATACCATTCCCTAGATAGTAATGACATAATACTTCTATTAAGATCTCAATCATTTTCATTTTAAATCAACATAACTCATATAGATAATACAAATATAACCCTATATTACTAGGATATTAACCTATTACCCTATTTAGCTTCTCTTTGCTATGTTAATCAAGCAATATAATCAAGATAGTTGCTTATAATACTATTTGCATTGCCTAATCCAACTTATATATAATCCAACTAAATGCACAAGCTGTCATAAACTATCAAATAGAAATAGTATGCAAATAATGATAATACAAACACTTTCAAACCATATTCAAACTTAGTTTTATAATTGAAAAGAGAAAGAGATGTAGATATTTCAAGCATTCCTAGTATAAAATATCTCCCAATGAGTATCCTACAACTCCTTGCTCAATGCACAATGGCTCTGCCTTCTGCCTCCTCTATTCTCAAGTTTTCTTGCTGCTATTACTTCAAATGATATAAAAAACTAACCAACTCATCCCTTTCTTCACACTAAAACAAATACTCTATGCTCTCAAACTCACAAATATTCTACTATTAAACTCACAAATATGCTACTCTCAAAATCATAAATATGCTTCTCTCAAACTCACAAATATGTTTCTCTCAAACTCAGACAATCATAATGAATGGGTAACTAAATACTATGCAATTGCTCTCTATTTATATAAAAATGAATAGAAGTTATCTGCTAAAAGTTAGATACATTTGATGCCACATCTCAATTCTCTTTCCAACTGAGGTGTTGTACAAAATATAGTGACAATTTTTTTTTTGAAACCAATTCTATTGCTTTCCCAATATGCTATGACTTGGCTGGTGGTTAATCACTACTATTGGTTGTACACTATTTTAGAAAATAAGTCTTAAAAAATGGCACATTGGAGGTAAAAGAAAATGCATACTTTTCCTCTTTCCTTCACCCAAGTGTGGGCTTAACATCCGTTGCTATTACTTGGTCAAAGTGCCTCTTTTAAAGGTTACACAATAACTTTTAGAACTATATTTTATCCTTTCCTTTATTATGGAATTCTTGCCACCTATTCCTTGCAAGTTATGCGCCCATTATTGACTGCTTTTAATGTTTTAAAAAAACTATTAGAAATAGATTTTTATTTATTATCATGTTGTATATTCATACCACTATATGTGTGGCTTATTTTCCATGTAATATGGCTTCCATCACATATTTAAAATAGAAATAATATATATTCATAATAACAATTATGTATATATATTTATATATATATTATAATAACTTTCTATTATAATATTTATATATATTAATATATATGTACACATATTTATATATATCAATCAATTATATATATATATATATATTAGTCAATTTTAAATATGTATATATACATATTACCAACATTTAAAAATAATAATATATTTATATATTGATATGTATATACAATGCATATGTATATATCTATGTGAATGTTTGCATACGTATTACATATATATATATATATATATATATATATATATATATATATATATATATGGGTATACATAGACATTAATATCTACGTATGCTCATACCTACATACGTATAAATGTATGCACCATCACATATATACATACATATATATTCAATATATATATATATCCATAAATTTATATATTCAATATCTATCTCATGCTCATCAAAAAGTGTTTTAACACTATGATTCAAATTGAATAAACAATCAAAGAGAATTAAAGACAAACATCCCAACTTTCCTATCAACCCAAAAAGCTATGAACATGGTTCAACACTTACCAACACAAATCTTAGACTAACTCAACAAGGTTTCTCTAACCTATGCAGTGAGTGTGTGTATCTACTTTGATATGTATTCCAATGGTTCCCATACCAAATTCCTCTCTTGGGTGATAGTCTCTCTCTCCCCACTTGGAGGGTTTGAACCTTTCTTGCATCCAACTTAGTGCAAAATGTACAAAGTTAGCTATTAACATATAAATCATATTCATCATATATCATAAGCATCATTAAAGTGTTTAAAAGTAATTCATCATAACAAATATTCATATATTCCATTTATCCATTGAAATTCATCATAACCTAATCATGCATTTAAAATTATATTTACTCTTTAAGGTAAAAGTAATCTAGTAACTTAGAAATAGGGTGTAACATACCCCCCCCCTTAAGAATCATTGTCCTTGATGATGCAAAGTATCATAACATATAGATAAAGTCAAATAAAGGTTTTAATTTTAATTTTTAAAGTCACGTGAGAAATAGGAATTTTTTTGTTAGTGTCATAATAATCTTCCCTCATAGCATGGTCCTCTATAATTTCATCCTTACCGGACCTTGTATTGAGTGATCCTACTAATGCATTGGAAGAACTTGTGTGCTTCAAGTAAAATTTCTCTCTTGAGAACTATACATAAAAAGTACATTAGCAATGACTCATATGTACATCACAAGTACAATAGTGACTGGTATTGGTGTTTCCAACTGGTTGTCTAGGTTCTCCTAAAGATCAGATACTTCTTATTCTCATAAACCCCAAAAGCTATCAACATGGTTCAACACTTACCAACACAAATCTTAGACCGACTCGACAAGGTTTATCTAACCTATATAATGAGTGTGTGCATCTACTTCAATATGTATTCCAATGGTTCCGATATCAACTTCCTCTCATGCGTGATAGTCTCCCTCTCCCCTCTTGGATGGTTTGAATCTTTCTTGCATCCAACTTAGTGCAAAATGTACGAAGTTAGCTATTAACATATAAATCATATTCATCATATATCATAAGAATCATTAAAGAATTTAAAAGTAATTCATCATAACACATATTCATTTATTCCATTTATCCATTGAAATTCATCATAACATAATCATGCAAGTGACTGGTGTTGGTGTTTCCAACTGGTTGTCTAGGTTCTCCTAAAGATTAGATACTTCTTATTCTCATAAACCCAAAAAGCTATCAACATGGTTCAACACTTACCAACACAAATCTTAGACCGACTCGACAAGGTTTATCTAACCTATATAATGAGTGTGTGCATCTACTTCAATATGTATTCCAATGGTTCCGATATCAACTTCCTCTCCTGCGTGATAGTCTCCCTCTCCCCTCTTGGATGGTTTGAATCTTTCTTGCATCCAACTTAGTGCAAAATGCACAAAGTTAGCTATTAACATATAAATCATATTCATCATATATCATAAGAATCATTAAAGAATTTAAAAGTAATTCATCATAACACATATTCATTTATTCAATTTATCCATTGAAATTTATCATAGCATAATCATGCATTTAAAATCATATTTACGCTTTAAGGTAAAAGTAATCTAGTAACTTAGAAATAGGGTGTAACATACCCTCTCCCTTAAGAATCATTGTCCCTGATGATGTAAAGTATCATATCATATATATAAAGTCAAATAAAGGTTTTACTTTTAATTTTTAAATTCATGTGAGAAATAGTGTTTTTTTGTTAGTATCATAATAATCTTCCTTTGTAGCACAGTCCTCTGCAATCTCATCCTTACTGGACCTTGCATTGAGTGACCCTACTAACACATTGGAAGAAATTGTGTGCTTCAAGTAAAATTTCTCTCTTGAGAACTATACATAAAAAGTACATTAGCAATGACTCATATGTACATCACAAGTACAACAGTGACTAGTGTTGGTGTTTCCAACTGATTGTCTAGGTTCTCCTAAAGATTAGCTACTTCTTATTCTCAAAATACCTAGGCTAGTGGCCAAAAAATAAGAGACAGATTGGAAAATTATCCTTTGCACTTTAGGCTCTGCAAAACCAAGGTGGGTATCCTTATAACATCATTCACATATAACACCTCTATGCAAATAGTTCCTTTGATAACAAATCATCATACTATAATGGTGGAAGGATTTTGGTCGGCTAAATCATCTACACAACCTTCTATACTCTCAATAATTTTTGGTAGTATGGAAATAAACATAAAAGTAAAACACAGGTAAGTAAAAGGTTTTGGTTTTAAAATTGAATCCACCTTAGACTTAGGCTTTAGGGCTTAGATTGATTAGTGCCTTATCCACACAAAGACCAAAAATGAAGTAAAAAATCCTACAATAGACCAACCCTTGGCTTCTGATAAAATTATTTCCTTACAACAAGAAACCAGCAAAAGATCAATATTATCAAACTTCTTAGAAATCCTTACTGTATCATCACAACCTCAATATGTGAATTGAAAGAAATTACTCTATTCCTTGAATAGAAACTAACAACTCTCATATTCATGATCATCAAATTTGATATGAGGACCAAAAGATAATCCTTGATTATATTAATTCAAAGTAAATGAGTACAATAGTGGAGAGAATGATAAAACTGATGCATACCATCAAATACAATGCAATGGGCATTTGGGTCATCTATTCTTATTATAGAGTAGATATTACAACATTTATTTTTTAAGTGTAGAAAGAAAACACTATAAAGGCTAAGATAAAAGACTTACGAAGTTGGAAGAGAATGGAACCCAAACAAAAACAACAAAAAATGCCTTTATAGTGTAGGCATAACTCAGAATTGAATTCAAAATTCCTAACCCTAGCCTAACTAGGGTTTCAAATAGATGAACTCCAATTACATTTCAAAATGATCTAAATTGATCCAAAAACTGAGCAACAACTAAACCACTAAGGCTCTGACATCTTGAATACACCCTAGAATGATGACTTCATGAATGAAAGTATGGAGCACTCATGGATTCTACAACAAAACCTAGAGAAACATACCTTGACAAAATAATTTGACCTCTGCAACACATCAAGGAGTAATGGAACCATCCAAAAGTAAATGCTATGTTGAAATGGACTATAAAATCAATCCAAGACAAGTTATATTTGATCTGGTAGCTGAGGATGACATTGAGCAATCACTTTTGCAATCTTTCCTTGAACTGGAACAACTGACCATTGTAATTTGAATCTTGGCCATCAGATTAAGCATGAGTGGCTGAGATTTGATCCCTAATGAAACTTTAAAACATAATCGTTGATCATCACAAAGTAAATGATCAATGACTAAATTGTGTGCTCTTAATAAATCACACACACCTCCAAGTGAACAAGACACCAAATCATGATGGCCTACACCTATGCGATGCAATAATAATCTATCTATTGCTAAGGATGTGTGTTGCACTATCACTCTATTGCACTTCAAACCTAGACCCACCATAATTCCCTCATCGCATATCACATTTAGGCCCTGGGAACTTTAGCACATAAATTCAATATGCAAGAATAGTGTGATAGATGCCCGATTATGATCCTTGAATCTGGACTATTGGAGCTCTCATCACATTGCACAAGACTATTGCAGTTAGCATAAATGCAACATCATTCAAAACATCGATGTAAATGATGTGTGTGATGACCGTTAGATCGCTCTCCCCTCATTTGAGCCATTGAAAACCATATCCAACAAACTAAGTATTGGGCCCCACCATGACACATGTCATCTCCCCGCATACTTGCTAGGACAAACAAAGGGCACACTACATCACCATGGGATTGCAGGCTACAACTACCTATCCATGCTAAGGTCATACTCTACCCATCATTCACACAAAGGTCTTCATTACTTTGGATAAAAAACATGATGCATTGAACCCTTGTGATATGTCAACACCTGGAAGAAATTAATTATTTTTCCTTGATCCTCCCTTCTCCTATCGCACATCACACGAAGCAACATAGAAATAAGAGTTGAATTTGCAATATGAAGAAGTACTATGATGGAACAACTTAAAGGAAGCAATTGTTCATGTGCTAAATAAGTTGTCCTTAAAAGATGGCCACACTTAGGTAACACAAGACTTGGGAAAAACTATTTCATGAATCATGGACACAAGGTATTGATCACAAATTAAAACTGGCCAACAATGGGAAGATAAAGATAAAGGGGCCGGTCAAAACATGACCACAAATAACATAGGTTGCAACTTGGAAAACTGGGAACTAGGCACAATAGGTCAACAAATGAAAAGAACAAAAGTGCACACCAAGATCAAGGGTTTATGGTTTGAGCACACAAGGGTTTTTGAAAGCCATAGCCTATAGGTTTAGAACCCTAGTTTGACACAATTGAAGAATTTCAAAACCTCAAAAACCTTATCAACTCATAAATAGCCATGGAATTTCCAAACTCCACCAACTTGCTCATACATGCAACATATACCACATGCCACTTATACCACAGATTGGAAAACATATTCACATTGGATAACACACACTTTTCCTTAGTACATCCCAAATAGAAAAGGAATGTTTGTGCATTGTACACTACACCATGGGTCCCATCCTTTTCTCTAGACTTCTACACCATTGGAAACCTCAAAAATGAAAAAAAACCATCACTGACACTAATGTCCATCTCAAGCATAATAGTACTACTCCTAGACACCTATCAATATCGAGAATAATAGTACTACTCCTTGACTCATGCTTTGTATCAACAAAGCTTTCCTTCCTATCATTATTCTCCACTTATTTCTTTCCTTGATCATCCTAATCTACTCTTCCATTTCTGACAACATTCCAAACTAAGGCTAATCCTATTTCCTAGCTTATCCCAACTTATAAGAATTCATCCCTTCCTTCCATATAATGTTTCAAATGGATCAAATTTTATTGTGGAATGATAAGAATTATTGTAATAAAAGACTTCTACAAATCCTTTAGGACTTGGTTTACCCTTTTTGTCTAACTTATATGTCTGAGCTTATTTTCAAAAAGGTGATTATGATCTACTCAAAACCTTACTGTTACTTGCATGTTCCTATCTAAGATAACCTTATCAATAACACCATGCAACCAAAACACTTCTTGCATGAATTAGTGGTTATGAATAGTGTCCCATCTGTCAAACTTTACGGTATGAAATTGGCTACATTAGTGAGCCTTCCCACCACTACCAAAATAACATTATGCCAAATCCTTGACATAGGAAGATCAAAGTGTAAAGAAAAATTAGATAGAATGATGGTAGATGATGGAGCAAAGACTGACTACACATGGTACCTTTTTTCTAGGTATTCACCATGGTACTTATCCAAAGCACCACCAAAGTGGTTTTCACTGTCTTTATTTATTTGATTTTTTGGTGTCACCAAGATGCCTGTTTTTTAGGTTTTCATTAGGGTGACATTTTTTTTTATTTTTGATTTTTATTTTTGTATTTTGAGATTTTGACATGGCTCTTTGAATCTAGGTGTATAATTTTAACAAGTGAAAGCTATTGATAAGTTCTAACAAGGCTCCCCTTTAAGGAGTCAAAATCTAATATGCTCTTGATCCATATACTATGGTTACGATGTATGGACCCAACCAATTAGGTTCAAAATTGCCAAGATTTACTTGTTCGACTTGATTCATAGGGTTTTCCATTAAAACCAAGTCACCAATGTCGAAGTGTCTAACCAAAACCTTCTTATTTTAGCTACGATGAAGATGATTTTGATAAGCTTGTAGATGGACCAATGCATTTTGTCTTCCCTCATCTAAAATTTCCAACTCATGTAGTCTAGATACATGATATTCTTTGTCATTATTAAACCCTTGCATGGATACCCTCAGGGAAGGTAACTTGACCTTGATAGGAATATGGTGTAGCTCCTATGGGAGTGAAAATACTAGTATGGTAGGCCTATAAGGTGGGATTGAGTTCAAGGTGTTGGTCACAACCAACATTATTGATAGTATTCTTCAGGATTTTGATGATGATCTTGTTAGATGCCTTGACTTGGTTGTTACCTTGTAGATAGTATGGGTGGTGAAGTGATGTTGGATATGGAACTTCTCAAATAGTTGACAAAATTTTTGGTTCTTAAAAGGATGGACGTTATCAATGATGATGGACTACGAGACACCATATAAAAAGTGATGTAATTAAGAATGAATTTATATATTTGTTTGCCAACAATGTACATCATGGGAATAGCTTCAATCCATTTGGTGAAATACGCAGTCGATGTGATAATGAAATTATGGCCATTAGATGAGGTGGGATAAATTTTACCTATGAGGTCGAGTCCTCATTGCTTGAAGGTCCATGCTGATGTGATCAACTGAAGCTCTTGAGCTAGTGCATGTATAAGGTCTCTATGAATCTAACACTATAAACATTTCTTGAAAAATTGATATGCATTGTGTTCTATTGTGGGCCAATAGTATCCAACACACATGATCTTCTTAGCTAGAGTAGGAACACTAGAGTGGGCTCCACATATACCTTTATGTACCTCTTATAAGGTTATTTGTGCTTCATCAATATCAAGAGATAATAGGAGGGTGTTTTCTAGTTTTCAATGGTAAAGAGTTTCACCGATGATGGTGTATCTAGAGGTCTTACAGATGAAGGTATTATGTTGATTGGTAGATAGGTTAGGGGGAATAAATTGGTCATGTAGGTAGTCATAAAAATCTTTATACCAAGGGGAGTTAGGACCAACAAGTTCACACACCATCTCAGACTCAGTAATATCGAAGGAAGGGATCAATAGTTGTTCTACCAAGAACTCGTATTGTGGCACATTATTTGGAATATCCAAGAGAGAACCAATTGTTTCCATAGAATCGACTACCTTGTTTCAGATTTATGGGATTTTCCAAAGATGATGTCATTGAAGTATTGCTTGAAACCGTCAACCATCCATTTGTAAGGAGTGAGATTCACATCCTTTATGTCATAGTCATCATTAAATTGTTGAATGACCAATTGTGAGTCACCATATACCTGAAGGATTTTGATCTTCCATTTAATAGCTATGTAAAGTCCTGTGAGTAGGGCTTCATATTTTTCTATGTTGTTGGTGCAAGAGAAGGAAATTATGAATGACTTAGGTATGGTATCTCCTTGGGGTGTCACAAATAATATTCTTGCTCCTGAACCATGACTTGTGTGAGATCCATCAAAATATAACTTCCATTTGGCTAAAGTTTCTAGTGTGAATATGGAATCATAGAGAAAATATAAAACTAATGGATGGTTTTCTTTTGTGGGTGCATTAGTGAGTTGGTCAGCTATAACTTGTCCTTTTATTGCTTTCCATTCAACATACTGAATTCCATATTCACTTAGTATCATTACCCATTTGGCTAATCAACCTGTCAAAGCTACTTTGCTGAGAAGATATTTTATGGGATTTCTTTTGGTGATGAGATTCATTTGATGGTTCAACATGTAATGCCTTAGTCTTTAAGTGGAAAAAACAACAACAAGACATGCACATTCAATGGGACTATAGTTGAGCTCATATCCTACAAGTGTATGGCTGATATAGTAAATTTCTCTTTCTCTTCCATCATTTTCATTTTGTGCAAGTAATGCCCCCAGTGATGATGTAGTTGTTGATATGTAGAGAATGAGATGTGTTCCATCAATAGGAGGAATTGAAACTAGTGGTGTTAATAAATAATCTTTTATTCGCTGAAAAGCCTCTTGACATCGATCTGTCCACACAAATGGTACTCCTTTTCTTAATAAGTATTGGAATGGTTGAAACTTGTCTTCTAGTTGTGCAATGAATCTTTAGATGGATTGTAGTCTTCCTTGGAGTGTTTGTAGCTGACTTATATTGGTTGGTGGTGGCATATCTATGCTAGATTTTACTTTGGAAAGGTCAAATTCAATGCCTCTTCTGGAAATAATGTACCCTAGTAGCTTTCGTGATGTTACTCCAAACACAAATTTCTTTGGATTCAACCATACTTTGTATTGTTATAGGCTCTTGAAAATATTGTATAACAATCACAAATGATCACCTCTTGTTAATTACTTGGCTAATAGGCCATCCACATAATATTCCATGAGAGTGTGCATGAGGTCATGAAATATTATGATCATGGCACGTTGATATGTTGCTCCAGTCTTTTTTAATCCAAAGGGCATGACATTCCAGTAATATGTTCCCCAAGGACATGTGAAAGTTGTCTTGTGCTGGTCTTCAGGGGCTATCTTAATTTGGTTGTATCCCAATAAACCATCCATAAGGGATAGCATCTCGTATCTTGCCGTTAAGTCCATTATGATGTCGATATTTCGTAAGGGGAAGTCATCTTTTGGACATGCCTTGTTTAAGTCTCAAAAATCAGTACATATGCAAATTCCTCTTGTTGGCTTTGTTACTGGTACTGAATTAGAAATTCACTCTGTATATTCAATAGGTCAAATGAATCCAACATCTAATAATTTTTTTAATTCAGCCTTGACCAATAGGGAAATTTGTGGAGGCACATTCCCTAGTTTTTGCTTGATTGGTTTAGCATCAGGAAACAATGGAAAGTGGTGTAAAATCGACTCAGGGTCCATACTTGGCATGTCAGCATAAGAACAAACAAAGTTGATTTGTCTTTTTGTGAAGAAGGCATGAACCTCAAGATGTTCTATTTCTATCAAAGAAGTTGCAAAGTGGATGATCTTAGGATTTTTAAGAGTGCTCGTATTGAATTCCATAAAATTTTCTACTAGCATGGGTGTTTTCTCTTGGTTTATGAGAAGTAAGTCCAACCCTCTATCCTTGGGTGCGTTAGAGAGGTTTTCACCCTTGGATGCATCCTTTATTTTTAATTTTTCTTTGTCAAGAGGCACCTTTCGGTTTTCACCTAGAGACCTTTCTTTTTTTAATTTTGTTATTTTCACTTCTGCATCTGGTGGGGTAGATAAACTCCCCAAAGTAGGCCATTTTATCAAGATCTATGGTAAATCTAGCTTTATGATCTTCATAAGGAATGCCTTCACATAATCCCATAAACTCGATGATTCCTTCATCGTTTTCAAATATGTCTAAGGTGGGTGGTCCTTACTGGTCCTAGTCTATTAGTTGCGGGTATACTAGAGGCATGCCATCATCAATATTTTCAAGGTTCAATGAATGGGAGGATAAGGTGAAAATGGAAGTATTATCAGGATCCCAAAAGGAATCAATCCAAGGTTTTCCCTTTGTCGAGGGATCAAATATTTCAAGTTCTTAAAATAACCTGGTTAGGTCATAGTCACTGGATGTGCAAGAGTCCCACTCTAACTCATTAGATTTGGTCTTGATATGGTAGTCCTCAGATGTCTCAATATCCTTTGAAGCACTCACTTCCTCACTTGAAATAACCTTAGTAATAGGAGCACCTAATTTTAATGGTTTATACCCTAGCCCTATGTTCTTTGGTCGCTTGGATGGTGACAAAGGTTTTTTCATCCCATTTTTATGTAAACCCAGTCTGTTGTGTCCATCATAACCTTTGTGTTTCATGATTTTGAAGCCTTTACAATATTGTTCGGTTGGGAGTTGCTTGGGTTCAATGTCTTCTTCTTCTTTGTATAACCATGTGGTGATGTCCTCTTCATTAATAACTTCCTTACTCAACTCTTGCCACTTTGTGAACATTATGGTCGGAGATGCTTGAATAATGGCATTGGGTTCCTTTTTGACAGCTAATGATTTCCCATAAGATTTTGGCAGTGTAGGTAATTTACTGATATAATAGGATGTTTTCATATGATAATCTCCATACCCCTTATCTTGGAATTGGATCTTGGGATTAGAAGATAGAGTTTTGGAAGTGGATGATTTGGTTAACGTGGAGGGATTAATGTAATGGGATGATGTGGATGATGAAACTTCCCAATTTATTGGCACTTGCTATTCGGGAATTCCTCTTAGGTTACTACAATACTAGAAAGGGTCAAGATCACTGACTATTACGATTTCAATGCCATTGTAGGGAAATTTAAGAATTGATGGTAAGTGGATGGAACAAACTTCATAGCATGAATCCATGGTCGACAAAGGAGGAGATTATAAGGGAGATCCAGGTCCAACACTTGAAATGTGGTATCCAATATGGTGGGACCAACTCTGATAGGTAGTGATATGAAACCCTTGGAAGGACACTCTTCATCATCATAAGCCTTTATGATAATAATATTTGTTGTATCCACAAAATCTTTAGAGAAATCTAATTCCATAACCAATTTTAGAGTGCAAATATTCAATCCCACTCCACCATCTATCAAGACTCGTCTAATTTTGTGTTTATTAATGTAGACTTCTAGGTGCAAAGGGTCAATGTGGTTGGAATTTTGAGATGAAAATTCTTGGTTAAAAAAGGTTATGTGGTGGGTGTTGGCTAAGTGTCCCACCATGGTTTGGAATCGATTAACATCAAGGTCACTAAGTATGGAAGTGTCTTGCAATGCTTTGGTTAGGATAGCTTTGTGCTTGGGAGATATATAAAGTAACTCACGGATGGATATTTGCACATGTGTCTTCCCTAAATGGTCTAAGAGATTATATTGGGTCTTTTTCTATTATTTCGGAGGAGCACCTTGTAGGGTCACCTTGGTTAATCATGTGGTCACTGCACATTCTGGCAGCTTCTTGATGGTAATGGTATTGACATGGTTATTCGAAGCTTGAATGTTATTTATAGTATAGTCATAGGAAAGTTTGGTATAATTATCTCAGTTGTTGGTATTTGCAGCCAAAATGGGGGCTTTCCCTATCCCATAGTCATGCAAAGGATTCTTAAAGATTGTATGATCACTATTGGAGGTTGATTGTTGGTTATGTACCTCCATGACACTATTTTTTGATTAGGTCATGGATTATGTTTTTAAGTTGTCTACATGATGAAGTTTTGTGTCCTTTGGTATGGTGATAGTCAAAAAATGTGTTGTCATCCCAACATGATGGTTTAATTTTCCCTGGATCATAATGTTTCACCTCTGGAAGTTGGATGACCTTAGATTGCAAAATTTGTTTCAATATAGATTCAATTAGTTCCCCTAGGGGAATGTATTTGCATCTTGTTGGAAAGTTTATTTGAGGTGCATGCCCTTGGTTGTTATAGATGGCGTTTGTTGTTTGTTTTGGGACCTATGGTGGGATATTTGATGCATTAGGTCCTTTAAGTGTCATCGTGGGACCAAATTTGTGTATTACCTTTGCATCTACAAATCCACCATTCGTGAAATTCTTATTGCGAGCCCAATACTTGTTTTTGTTGAAAGTTTTAAGTTCCCATTTTGCAATGAGTTCCTTTTCGAGGGTAGTGCCTTTCTTGACTAGGTCAGTAAATGTAGTGCAACAATGCACTTACAATTGGTATTTTAGTTATGTGACCAAGTTTTCAACGAACATGGTAACCCTTTGTTTCTCAAGTATCTCGCAAGGATATCGACTAGAAAAACTCCTCCATCTTTGGAAGCATGATATAAATGAATCACCTTCCTCTTGTTTTGTATGACACAATGTAGCTATGGTAATTTCATTTTTGATGTTATAAGAAAAGTGTGTCACAAATTTATCGGCTAGTTCATCCCATGTTCTTATTTCTATAGGTAAATGGGAAAACCATTTGAGTGCTTATCCTATGAGAATCCTTAGGAATAATCTCATGAGATATGTATGTTTAGATATGATTCCTATGCAAGCTTTGTGAAATTACCTCACATGTTCAATAGGTCTCCCCTTTCCTCTATACTTGGTAATGTTTGGAATAACATAGTTGTGAGGAAATGGAGGCATGCATATGCTCTTGTCAAAGGGGTATGGAAATAGATCTTGTGTCAAGTAAGTTTTCTATGTTGATATTTGCATGTTGTCCACTTATTTCTATAGTGCAAGCATTTGGTTTGTTAAGACATCGACTTGAGTCAAGGATGTGTCCACTGCATTTACCACTACATTTTCCACTGCATTTTCGATTGCACTATGATATGGGCACATGTTTGAGGTTTGCAATCCAATGTTTTGGGTTGATGTATTGGTGTTGATGCCAAATGTTCGTGGTGTATTTTGGTTTTGAATGTTATGTGTAAAGGTTGGAATTTGATTTTGGATCCAAGTGAAAGTTGGAATATGGTTAATGTGTGAAGGATTTATATTGAATTGTGTTTGTAATGGGATTGAACTTGTTTGTCCATGTGGATTTTGGTTTCCATTTTGTTGGAAAGGCCCTTGTGTGTTGTTTTGTAGGGGAATAATTGTAGTAGGACCTTGTGACAATGTATTGGTGTTAAAATTAGTATTTTGTGTAGTTTTTATTTGTGGCATGGGTCCACTGATGTAAACCTTTCACATTTTTTTTCTTGACTTATTTTTACCCATTGAAAAGGGATGGGATGATGAAGCACCCATAGCATTAGATTATGAACCAAATAGATTAAATTTATTGCTAAGGTGTTGTGTCATAGCTTGTGAACTTTGTATCCCAAATAGAGGTTTCACATTGATTGTCATGGTATTTTTGATGTCCCTCCTAATGGCATGGTAGCATTTATTTGTATGATAGTGTGATTAAGAGTAGATTCATTGCGTCCTTAGTTTTGTGTAGTCTCATTGATATGTGTTGCTAAAAGTGTGTTAACATCAAAACCATGAGGAATTTTAGCTCCAATTTGTAATAATTTTGCTAAGAATCATTGTGGGTCTTGTGCTACCATCTCATCTACAAACCATGCCACACTAGGGTCTTGAGCTGTTGCCTCAATCTCTTCTTTAGTTAGAGGTCCGTGGACATATTTTATTAAGAATGTTTCAAAAGGATTTGAAAATGATGATAATGTCTTAGGTGTCTCATTAGAGGAAGACCCGAATTTCATGTTGCTAGTAGGATTGAAAAATTCATCTTCATTGGTGTAATCAATTTCTTTTCTTTTCCTTGGTAATCTCATTTGGAAGAATTGAAAATGTGATGAAAGGATATGAAGTCTAAGGGATGATAATGCAATGGTAAGACTAAGACTAAGGTATAAAACTATGCTATGTTTTTGGGGTTTTCAATGTATAAGAAATGCCAAATGATGATGCACCAATGGCCAAGATTAAGGAACAAAGTGAGAATGGGTGAACTTGAAATGTGGTAATATCACTATGATCCAAAATATATGGTAGGACTAAAAGACTAAAGTGTGATATGAATAAAGTTATGATATATGAAGATGAAGACTAAGCACTTTTGTGGACCTACTAAGAGTTTACTAACCAAACTAAGATAGTCCAAAGTAGAAAATATGATTTTTAAGACCTTAAGAAAGAAAAAGACTAAAGTGATGATAGTTAAACAAGTGGGCCTAAAACTAGACTTATGAGTTTAAAGAACCAAATTAAATGATAAAGGTTGATTTCTAAAAAATACAAGGCCAAGGCAATCTAAATTTGTGATAATATTCTAATCAAAATTCTGATAAGTCCCCTAGTCTAAAGTTTGCAAAATTTTATACAACTAATGAGTTACCTAGGGTTTGACCTAAGGTGCATACAACTAATGTGATGTAAACCGAAGTGTATGGAATTAATGATCTAAAATGCGAAAGTATGCAGTCTAATGAGATGATTACTGTCAGGAATTATTCAAACTAAGACCACACCATAATTTCCCCCAAAATTTGTTAGCTAACAAATGCGGTGCATGACTTGTCAAATGCATTTTACTATCTTGAAAATGCAGTTCTCTATTTTTGTAGTTGTGGTTTACAATGATAGATACAGTGAATATTGTGTTTAGCCCTAGTTTGAATGTTTTAGATTGATTTTTGGTCTTGGGTTTTCAAACACAACAAACAATCTGAAAACAATTCTTGGCTATTGTATGACCAAATTTTTATGAGCATAATGTGTATGTTTAAGGGTTATTCAGCCTAATTTCCATGGTTCTAATCATAATTTGAAGTCACTTCACACACATAAAACACTTCCTATCCCTAAGGTCAATGGCCAATGGCAACAAATATTAGGCCCACAACTTGGAATCTTCTTCGACGTAAGTGGAGGGACACCTTTAGGGGGTGTATGCACTCTTTTCTTTGTGAGAGAGGATAGATATGGGCCTCAAGGACTAGAAGGATGATCTAATCACACTCTCCCCAAAAAGCTACAAGTAAACAAGTAGGTTATGCTGAGACAAGGATTTCTGTCTCATCTCAAGGGAGCCATATGGTGAGTAACTTAAAGGCACGATGCTACACCTTTGCACTAAGAATGACACCAATAAATAACTCAATCAATAAGGGTGGTTCTCTAACTAATTATCTTCTAGTGATTGCTCGGGGACTTATCACCTCGCGAGCGTCCATCAAGCCACTTAAGGCTTTAAACAACCTTACTAGGGTACTATAAGAAAATACCTCATGTAAACGTGGGTAGCTTCCCCTTTCAGAATGGAAATGTACGAAAAAGGATAACAACAGTTTGGACTTGAATTTCGTCTTATCCTTTTATATAGTGGCTTGAGGGAAAAATTGCTTTACGTCGCTAATGAGTTCTTTGTTTAGATGTGTCTCAAGGGTAGGCCCTTCTAAAGGGTTATACAAAAGAAAGAAAAATACAAGGATTTTGATCTCCAAGGTCATATAAAAATGTGAGGAGAGAGCATACACATGTATTTGCTCACACTAGCAAGTGTTCATTAACCTTTAGAAAATAAAATGTGTGGTATGACAATGAAAGTGTTGAGAAGCGTTTTTGGTTCACAAGATCATATAACATGTGAGGGAAGAGCATACACACCTCAAAACACAAACAAGATCACAAGACAAAGAAAACAATGGTTTCTTTTAATCCAAAATTTAAAGTGTGTTAATGTAAAGACACTTGGTTCTTTTTAAGTCCAAAATCTAAATGTTCCTACTTAGAAATCAAAACAAAATAAAGCCCTACAAGAGCATGGATTAGTAGTCTCAATATAAATGTCTTGTCTCCATGAAAGCCATAAGATGCTAACCAAATATTAGTAACACAAAAACCTATAATCTACCAGATGGAAAAAGCATAAAATGAAAAAATCCTAATTAAAACCCTAATTAAGAATAATAGGCAAATGAAACTTAGAATGTCACAAATGCGGCTCACTGTTCTAGGATAGATGCGATGAACCAGACATCGACTGTAATAAAATAGAATGTGACTGCAATGATCTAGAAGGCAACTTTGAATCACAATAAAAACAAATGTAGTGCATCCCCAACAGATGCAACATATGCAACTTGAAAGCTAAAAAACACTCAAATTTGGCCAAAATCTAGAAAATCTCGAAATGGAAATAATGCAATTATTCTATTGAGATGTGAAAATAAAACCAAAAAGTTGAGAAATGATAGAAAATCATGAAAATAGACTAATAAGATGATTTCCCCTATATTCAAACAAATGTGGCTCTTGGGACAACGAATGCAACTTTTTATCTTCATGAATGTATCATAGTAGCTGTCAAATGCATCGTGTTGTACTTCAAATGCATCGTTCATGCTTATAGTTGTGTTGCAGACTTGAAACTCAAAATTTCTTTCAAATCCAATTAGTTCATGCCAAGTTCACCAATGTAGAATAGGGTAAAATTAAGGTAAAAGGAATGAATCAATAAAACCAAACCCTAAAGTGCCTAAACTAAAAATGAAGCAAAAATGGACATAGAAACATAAAATAAAGAGCAATAAATTATCATAATTCCTATGCCATGGTTTATTCACCTCCATTTTCCTTCTCCATCTTGCTTTATATGTTTGATTGGCCTCAGATTTTGAGTATGCAACAATAAGCCTAGTGATAATGATAGAAAACTATTGAATAATGTACTTCTCTCCTTGAGTGATTGAATTCTCTTATTAGTTATTAGGGATAAAATGACAATGATAGGTCTCTTTTATAGAAAACCAAATTTGAATGAAGGGCTAGGATTAAAAGCTAATATGACATGAAAATCAATGGCCAAGATTTCTTGAGAAGCAATGAAATAGGGTTAGGGCCAAATTAGGGCAAAGATAGGGCTTGGTTAAATATGAAAAGCTAAAATAAAATTATAAAATAATTCAATCAAGGGTGGAAATTAAATGAGATGTGAAGAGATAAGAATGACACGAATAAAGAGGTTGACATAAGAAAAGAGGTTGTTGGAGAAAATTAAATAATTATAAAATTATTTAATTTAGGAGGGAAAGTGAATAATCAAATAAAAAATGATTATTTAATTATAGAAGAAAGGGAAAAGGTTAAATTTTAATTAAAATAACAATATAATTAAAAGTGGAGGAAAATGATGAAATATTAAATAATTAAAATAATTATTTAATAGTGGAGGGAAAGGTGAAAAATAATTAAATAAATAGAATTTATTTAATTATGAAAGAAAAAGCTAATGAATAATTAAAAAAATAATAATAATTATTTAATTATAGTAGAAAAGTAAAAATGACTAATTAAATAAATAGGAATTTATTTAATTATAAGGGAAAAAGGATTAATTAGTGACACAATTAAATAAATATAATTTATTTAATTAATCAAAAGAAAGAAATAACATGAAAGAGATGAACTAATTAAATAACTAAAATTATTTAATTAATAGAAGAAATATGAATTAGGAAATAATAAAATAATTAACATTATTCAATTATATAAGGAAGGACATGAATTGACAAGGAAAAATGGTATTCATAGACTTAGGAAATTTTCTAGTGTCTAGAGTTATGAGTCGCTATCCACCAGAAAAAGTTTATTTTTGGTGTGAGTTGCTTGTTCCAAGCATGTTTCCCAAACTATTTTGAGTTCCTTGTAGAGATTGAAAACTGTAAGTAGACTTAACTGATAGATTGCCCTTACTTTTCCTAGTCTAGTAGAATTCATCCTCCTAAGATGAAAT
Source organism: Sequoiadendron giganteum (assembly GCA_007115665.2). Classification (NCBI taxonomy): domain Eukaryota; kingdom Viridiplantae; phylum Streptophyta; class Pinopsida; order Cupressales; family Cupressaceae; genus Sequoiadendron; species Sequoiadendron giganteum. Next base: position 76,395,707 of record CM021102.1, read on the forward strand.
GGGTATTCTAGTTAGAGAGAGTGTCCTAGAGATTTTTAGCTTGAATCCTTAACTCTGAGTTAGGGCAGCAATTTTCTAACATCTTCCAGTTCATGGAACTATATGGCCCACACAAGTAGTCTCACATTTTTACAAAAAAACATTGAGGCAAGTCCCATTAAATTCCTGAATTTAGATTGATTAAGGGGAATTTCAAGCAGTGAAGGGTCCTCCTAGAACTTAATTTTGTTGCCATCACTGAGTTTCCATCTCAACCCAAAGTACGAAAACATTTTTATCCTACATATGTTGTTCCAAATTAAGGAGCCACTGGGATGATCTTTCGAGAGAAATATGATCAGGGGGGTGTTGTTTAGATACTTTATATTCAGAAATGTGCACCGGTCCTTCCTATTCCTTAGAAGATCCCAGTCAACCTTCGTAAGAAGGGCTTTGTTAGAAGGTTGGATTTTTCTTATACCAAGATCACCACTAGATTTAGGAAGACAAATATGTTTTCCAACTTAGCAAAGCTAATTTCTTCTTTTCCTCCATACTAGACAAAAGAAAATTCCTTTGTATTCTTTGAAATTTCTCAGCAATATATCTAGGGATTTTAAAGATGGAAAGAAAATACACCAAGATCCCTTGAAGAGTAGTAGGGCTAGGAGCTGCAATTTAATAGCATGGCTAAGGATAAATCCTTTCCATCTAGCTAATTTCCTCTACATTCTTTCAAGCACTGAGTTTCAAAAGCTAGGGTGACTTCATTAATAGTGAGAGGGAGACCAAGGTACACAAAATGAAAGGAAGCAATATTACAACCTAACACAACAATTACTCTATCTTGAAGGGATTGTGTGCTATTGAATAAATATATCATGCTCTTATTTTAGTTTATGCATTAACCCAATTTGGAGGCATAATTGTTTAGACAATTCTTCCATTTTCTAGCTTCTACCAATGAGGCTTTCCCAAAATGGATGGTATCATCCATAAATTATTGAATAGATGAGGGTTCAAGGGAAGTTGTAGGATTTAATATTTTAATAGTACCATCCATTAGAAATCTTGAAACATTTCGACTTAAGACATCAACAACCATAATAAGGAGATAGGGGGAGAGGGGATATCCCTACCTAATCCCTCTACTAGAATTGAAGAAACCATGAGGAACCTCATTAGCTGAAACATAGTACTTGACCATAGAAATTCATTTAGAAATGAGATTCACAACAGTTTGATTGAAGCCAAACTTGGCTAACACTTTAAGAAGAAAACTCCACAAAACTTTGTCATAATCTTTGCAAATGTCAAATTTGAAAGCCATACCTACACTGTTACATATATCCATTGAGTGAAGGATTTCATGTGTGGAAATGGTAGCATTCATAATGTGGCGACCTGGGACAAAACCTTTTTGGCATGGGCTAATCATTTTTTCAAGAAAAGGTTTCAGGTGGTTGACTAGGATTTTAGAGAAAATCTTATAAATGGTGTTGCACAAGTTGATGGGCCTAAAGTCAACCATGGTCTAGGGGTCCTCATTTTTGGGAATAAGGGCCAAAAATGTGTGTTTCACTTGTTTTAGAAGTTTTACTAACCTCAAAAAGTCTTTGGCAACAAGGAATAAGTCCTCTTCCACAATTTCCCAATACTCTTGAAAGAAATCCAGAGGAAAGCCATCCATTCCATGGGTATTGAAAGAACCCATGATGAAAGCTTCTAGTTTGACTTCCTTAGGAGTGACAACCCTGAGAATAACAAAATTATCCAAGTTGGTTAAAGTAAGGGAAATGGAGTCTAGTAAATGGTCATCAAAAATAGAGTTAGGGATCACAATAGGCTTAGAAAAGGCTTGTTGCAAATATATAGAGGCCAACTGGCCAATCTGAGTAGGAGTAGTGGCTTCCACTCCCAAGTCATCCTTGAAATTTTTATTTGGTTCCTCTTCCTATGTTTGAGAGACAACACATGAAATAAGGAAGAGTTATGGTCTCCTTCTTTCAACCATTGAATTCTTGAATTTTGTTTCCAAAATACTTTTTTTTTTTCAAAATTTTATCCCATTCATTAAGGTAACCCTTTTACTCCTGGTAGGTCTATTCACTTAAATAACCATTTTCCATTCTAGTTTGTGTCTCTTTAAGATTAACAGAGAGATCTCTTTTCTAGTGGAAGACATCCCTAAAAACCCACTTGTTCTAGCCTTTAACCATATTTTTGATAAACTTAAGTTTTTGAAAAACTCCTAACATGGGAGAGCCATGAATGGGGAAATTCCACCAACCAAATTTTTTATTTCTAAAGTCTGGGTGAGAGCTCTACATGTTTTCATAATAAAAGGGAAAGGGACCAACAATAGAATGTTCATCCACGATGAGTGGGAGAGAGTTATGGTCAAAAACAGTTGGGGGAGATCTTGCAAATTAAAGCTAAGAAGAGCAACCCAGTTAGGGGAGAAAAGAAAATAGTCAAGACTAAATTGAATAAGGTTATCTCCCAATATCCTATTGATCCAAGTATAGTTTTGGCTCTATAAATCAATATCCACAAGCCCAGTAGTACTTAATAGATTAGCTAAGTCAACCATTAATCTATAATACCCCACACTTTTTAGAGAGGTATAAAGGAGAGTTGAATTACCCCATAAGAAACCAATGAGCCTCTTTATTATTTAGGATCCAATATGTAATTTCAATCCAAAGGGTTTTCCTAGCATTCCTCACATTTGGGGCATAAATATTGATTAGAATCCAAGTAAACCCAACATGGGTAAATTGAACTCCTAAGCTATTCTTGGTTTAGAAAAGTTCGTAACCACTTAGCCTATTTAGATTCCACATAGCTGCAAGGCCTATCAAGGCCCCATCAGCATCACAAAAAGAAAAGTGAGAATCAAGCCAAATATTATTACCAATGAGTTCAAAGTTTATTTTTTTAATTTTCACTTCTTGTAGTAAAAGTAAATCAAGCTTGTGCTCCCACACATAATCTTTTAGGGCTAGCTGTTTATGAGGACTATTGAGTCCTCTTATATTCTAGGAAAGAACTTTAATTTTGACATATTCTTTGAGGATGCTTCCAACATCCTCTATTTTCCAATAGCTATCTCCTTGGCTATTTCTCTATTTCTGGTTTGCCCCTGATTGGGTTTGCTAGGTTTGGTTTTAACACCAACATCCACCTTTCTTTTCTTTCCATTCTTCTTTGGGGTTAACCATCCATCCTCTTCATTAGTTTGGATATTAGTATAAGATCCAACAATTTTTTTTGTCACATGGGTTTCAGAGGCTTCTCCATCCATAAAAACTTTAGATATTTCACCTTCTTCTAGATCTCTAGTCAATTCATGGGTAACTAGTAGGCTAGGTAGGTTCCCAGCCTCCATACCAATAGTGACAACTAGGTCACAAGAAATGTTTTTTGAGGGAGTCTTGGTCAGAAAAGGGTTATCAAAAGTTTTGCTAGGGGAGGTCACAATGAGGTTTGTGATAGGGTCCTCACAAGGCACAGGTTTGGCTAAGGAATCTAGAATATTTAAAATCTTAGATTTGAAAGGATAGTTGATTATGATTTAATCCACGAGGGAATCCTCCTTAATGGGGTTTTGAAGGCCATTCACAAAGGAATTGTAGTCAAAGATGATGTGCCCAGGTTTGGAACATTTTTGGCAATAAACAACAATATTTTCATAGCAAACTTGTTGGTTCCATGAACCAAGCTTAGAACTCAGAGTCACTGAGTTAGGTGGAGTCTTATTAATATCGATATTAACACAAAAGTGTGAAAATACTAATCTAGACCTCATTCTTGTGATAATGTCAAATGAAATGAAATGACCCATCAAATCACCAATACTTTGAAAAACTGACAGTTGAACCCAAACATGAGTAGATTTGTTAAGGTTGATGGTAGGATCGAAGCCAAGTTTCCATCAGCAAAGAGATAGGCTATGTTTCCCCGTAAACCTAAGGACCCAAAGAAAGAAAAAAGAGTAAATCTTCAAGAGCAGTAAATTTAAAGAGAAACAACCCTCCAACCATAGCACAAACTTCAACACTGCCTTTTAGGTTCCATTTGGCCATAGTCCATCTTCAAACCATATCAATGGTTGGGTGAAAGGATAATTTTTTTCCCACTACAACATTCTCCATAGAAGACACTATTCTATCAATGGTGGAATCTGAGAAAGAGATTTCAGTACAAAATATTGAATTCACAATTTCAAGTCAAGGGAGAGTTTAATTGGTAGAATGAATTTGGGAAGAGTTGAGTAGGACATTCTTCCAACCTTTGGACTCCTATAAGACTTGAATCACAGGAACTTACCCAAAATCAAGAGGGAGAGGGTCCCCCTAGGAATTTGGGGTTACATGTGTGGAAAGCAGGGTGCGGTCAAGAGGGACAAGGGAGGGGGACTATGGGGTACCCCCAAGGAAGCATCCACCGTGGGACATGCAGTTCAAAACAATAAAGTGAGAAAATATCTAAATTGTAAAGTTATAGTTGGTGGTGATGTTACTCCTATAATTTTTATTATTTTTCGCCTACCATCCATTGGTACCATGGATAAGGTTCATATTCTAAATGTAGTGAGGTTATATAAACCATTGCATCATTTGATATATTATGGAGTTTAAAATATTATTCCATGAGACTTATCCATGAAGTCACATTTATACCAGTAAACTTACACATATCTATTTTGGGTAGGTTTAATTTTGAACCTTGAAAATATTGACTTATTCCCTAATTTGTTTTATTAGGGTTGTACCCACCTTGGTGGGTTTTTGAAACCCTTAATTTTGATAACATTAATTTTTCAAACCTACATAATCTCTCATTTAAGGATGTTGTAAATGGGTCAAATAAGTTATTCTTAATGAAATGTACTGCTTTTTCACAATTTGGTGGAATTATTTCCTCAAGTTTTGGTGGCACATGGTCATTAGTTTCCTCATCCATAAAAGAGCCCTTTGGTCCTAAAGATGACATGGATTCAATTGTTATTATTATTTTGAATTATACATTCTCTTTATTAATTAAGGGAGGATAGTACGTAGTGCAAGTTCTAATCTTACAAATTTTGAACATATGCTAAGACAGGTTTTGAAATCTATGGTTTGACTAAAACTTGACCACTAAATTAAAGATATTATTTTATGTCTAACAATAAATTACAAAGAGATAAACCTACCTAATTTTTAAATAAAGTTAAAAAAAATGAATATTTTTTTATAAGGTTTCAAAAAATATATATATTTTTTTAAATTCCAAAAATTACAATCTATAGAGAAAAATAATGATTTTTTCGACTAAACTTTGACCACTAAATTAAAGAATTTATTTTATTTTAAATAGTAAATTACAAAGAGAATACCCTACCTAATTTTTTATTAGCTTTCCAAAAATAATAAAAAACAATAAAATCTCAATAAATGTTATAAAAATTATCTTCAAAGTTTGAATTTTTATTGAGAGCTTATCTACAACATACCTCAAAACCCAAAAAATATTAGACCCAAACTCACATTGGTTTGGAAGTTACGGTGGAAATAAAATGTTGGCACAAATAGTAGCTTTATACCACTTGTTATGATATTTCTTGGAAATATTTGTAAAAAAATAGAAATTTAACAGGCCACTTCGAGGGGGGGTTACCTGCTAAAATAAAGAAAAAGTTGATCCTAAGTCTAATGCAAAGAATCTAGGATCAACTATGGCCTTTTCTTAGGGTTTCATTAACATGGAGACTAACAAGGTGTTTAGATTGATTTTAAACCTAGAAGGTGAGCCAATCAAACCTAGATCTAGATCTTATTGAATTTTAGAATGGATTGGAATTGATTTTCCTTGATTAACCCAATTAGACTATGCTCCCTAATATGGAAATTACAAGATTATGACAATTGATAGACTGTAATAGGGATTTGTATGTATATTTGGGAAGGGTAGAGTGATGTGTACCTGTCATATAAATTTGAATCTAGTCACTATAGGAGGACATAGTCACCCAAGGGTATCTCTGTCCTTGTAGGGATATTCCAAATCTATTTTTGCAATCCTCTGATGTTAGATTTAAGACTCCTGTTTCCATCTATAAATTTATCAGATCACTGTTGGATAATTTTGTATTTGAGTTTCCATGAGTTAACAAGGTGTAGGTTTTTGAATACAATAATGGAAAAATAATCTTCAAAGCTTGATTCAATCTAATCTAAACTTGAAATCTACACATTCAAAGAGAGAATTTTTTTTGTGCCATTTAGGGGCTTGCCTTAGTCAAACCCCATGTTAGTGTTTCCACTTTCACAATGGAAATGACAATGATAGAATGATAAATGAGAGGAAGCAATGATGAATAAATAAAGTGCTACAACTCACCACCCTTCAATGACTTCCTTGAAGGACTAAATTCATGCAAACCACTTATAGGTATTGGAGACCTACAACAAGGGTTAGCCTTCACAAACAATGATAAAATGAACATACATACTCACATAGGATTTGACATGATGCTTGGTTCTTGAATTGCTACAATAAAGCTCAAAAATTATTCACTTGAATTGCTCTTGACAATAATTCTTTCTCTTAATGTTCACTTGTTGCTAGATTGATTTTGAATGATGCAATAACTAGGTCTTTATATGAAATTATGGTAATTTCTCAAAAATTAGATCTCGATAGCTGACCTTTGCAACTTAGATTTTAAATGTTAAAATTTTGACATCGACATATTCAAATTTAGATCTTGAAAAAATAGGGGGACAAACTCACCCAAGGTGGTGCAGGGCTCCATAGGTCTTAATATGAAAAGTTGATAAGTGTTAGCATTTGATGTTGGTTAAGAGATTTTTTGATAAGGTCTTTTAAAACCGTTTGTTATGTTTTTGAGTCATTTGGGAATAGGTTGTTAAAAGTCCATTTTGCAAAAAGTTGCATAAGCAACTTTTGCATTTTTGCTTTTTGTGGGAAGTTGAATGGTTGGTGTTTAGTTTTGGTGCGAGAACAGTTAGAGAATCTTTGGATTTTTTTAAAAAACACTGATGAACATTGGTTAAAGGTTCAGGAAATGAGATTTTGAATTTGAAATAATAAATATCTCATTTTCTACGTTTGGAGACTTAATTTTGCTACGGACCTGTACATCTTGGGAGTGAATAAATATTGATTGGAATTGATGATGCATTGAATCCTTGTTCTTTTTCTTTTTGTTTCATGTGAATTCATTGAGTTTGAAGGAGTTAGAGCAATTTTATTGAAAATAGTTTGGAAACCCTCATTTGGGTGAGTTTTGATAGAAAATTATGGATTTCTTCCCATTCCACCAGTGAACATACCTTAAACTTGGTGGAATGGGTGTAGACATGTTAGGTTTTGTGTTTTTGATGTTGCGCGAGTAGGGGATGGTGTCAAGTGGAAATTTGGGCGATGCCCTAGGTTGAAAACCTCATGATTTTGGGCATAGAATGTGTATAGGGGTTAGGGTTTGAAGAGAAACTATTGGGTAGTGATTGAATCTGATTGGAGCAGGTTTTTTAGTCATCATTTGATGTGTCTAATCCATGGGAATGGAGGTTTGAACCTGGGTTTTGAAAATCTAGTTGAGAGTCATTCAAACAAGCCTAATTTGGCTTTTTGTTAAGTGTAGTAGTCGAATTTTGAGGGTTTTGTTTCAAATAAAATCTATCTATAATTGTGATATATTTTCAAATGCCAAAAGGGTATTCTAAAAAACTTTTGGATTGTGGGTTGGAGTTGTTTCCTTCAAGTTATGTTAAAAAAGGCTTTTTTGCTGTCCTATAAGGCCTAAGGGTAGTTTGGGGGAGAAAGTCACCTTGTTTATTGTGTTAGGGATCTTAATTATGAAGGTTGTTGATTTGAGGTTGAGTTGATACCATACACCATGCTCTACATAAAATTGGTATCAGAGCAGAGGTCTGATCTGAACAAGGAAAATGTTGAGTTGAAAGAATCATAAAGATGCCTCCAAAAGGGAATGCCATTGCCAAAGAATTGAGTGAGTTGAAGGAAAAAAATGCTAAAGAGATGAGAGAGATGAGAGAGTTGAAGGAGAGGCTTCCTGCCTTGGAAACAAGTTAGAAGAGAGGTATGGTCATAGGTGATGTGAGTGAACATGAAGAAGAAGGGGAAGAGGAAAATTCCCAAGGGTCTGAGGAAGAGATGGATCCTCAAGACTTGAGGATGGAAAAGCTCTTGAAATTAGTTAAGGAAGATGAGCATAAGATCAAAAGAGATTTACCTATGCATGGAGGAAATATGGATAGTGAAGAGCTCCTAGATTGGATAGGAGCATTGGATAACTATTTTGATTATGAAGATGTGCCATAGGATAAAAGGGTGATGTTGGCCAATAAAAAATTTAAGGGCCAAACTTTGCTTTGGTGGGATTATGTACAAAGTGAAAGAAGAAAGAAAGGAAATTCCAAAATCACCTCTTGGGATAGGATGGTGGCTAAACTCAAAAGTAAGTTCCTACTTGTTGATTACACTATTCAATTAAACTATTCAATTACACTATTCAAAAGGAGATGGATGTGCAAGCATATACAAAGGAATTTTATAATTTGAGTATAAGGGAAGGTCATGCAGAAGATGACGAGGAAATAGTAGCAAGATACATGAATGGGTTGAGATTCAACCTCCAAGATGAATTAAGCCTTCACTATTCCAAGAATGGTGAAAGAGTGTTACCAATTGGCCATCAAGGCTAAAGAAAAATTGAAGAGAAGGCAAGAGAAGCAAGGTAGAGGGAGAGGAAGGAATTCTAGGGGAAGAGGATCATTTTTTGATACAAGGAAACCATATGAGAGCCATGAAGATACAAGCAAAGTTCAAGACCAAGTTGTTGATGCAAGAGGTGGATTTAAAGGAGGAAGATCAGGCTTTAGAGGCAAATTTGGAGGTCGAGGAAGAGGATCAAATGCATTCATAGGAAGGTGTTACCAATGCAACAAGTTTGGGCATCAAGAATGGAAAATTAATGAAGGCCAGGCGTCTACTTCACATGGAGAGCTCAATTGGTGCAAGAAGATGACAATGAGAGTATAAAATCTCCATCACAACATGATGCTCCAGAGGTTGGGTAATCACTCATGGTAAGAAGAAATATCATCAAAGTATCAATGGAAAATGAGTCACCACAAAGGAAGACTCTCTTAAAGACAACTTATAATTTCTTGGGTAAGGTATGTAAAGTTGTAATTGATTCAGGAAGTACAGATAATATGGTTTCAGTTGAGATGGTTGATAAAATTAAGTTGCCTAGAATATCACATGACACTCCTTACAAATTCTCTTGGTTGAATGCGGGTCAATATGTTTTGGTAATTGAACAAAGTTGGGTAGATTTTAATATATGAGGATGTACAAACAAAATTTTATGTGACATACTACCTATGGATGCATGCCATTTGTTACTAGGGAGGCCTTGAAAATTTGATAGATATGCCAAGTATGATGGAAGGAGGAATACTTATGAAATAGAAAAAGATGAAGTCTCCTATACTTTGACACCATTGAAGGAGGAGGACAAAGGAAAAACTAAGGGAGATAATGTGATGATGGTAGGTAGAAAGGAATTCATAAAAGTAGAAGAAGAGGAGAACAAGGAACTTGCGTCCACTCCTAAACCTAGAAATATTATAACAACAGACATGAAGAATGACTTGATTTTGGAGGAAAATTATATTGAGTTGAAGGTCAAGGATGAATTGATTTTGGAGATTCTAGATTGGCTTAAGGAGTATATTTCTATGAGGATAGAAGAGGTGTTGCATTCATTGATTTCAAAAGGGGACATTGGCCATTCCAGTCCTTTCAATTCAAATGTTAGTGTTCTTCATCAAGCAATAGCTATAGGGATACAACCGTAGATGGAAGAGGTGAGAAACAAAGGTGAAGAGGTTAAGGGTAAGTTGCAAAGAAATGTGGACAAGTCCAAGCACACAATGGGAGTGAAGAAGAAGGTAGTTCATTACAAGGTAGGAGGAGATATGGTTGTATATGGTGATGCAGATTTAACATTAGTCTCAAATGTGGAAGGTGTCAAATATCATCCATCAAGTAGGCCTATGAAGTTGGAGCATTTTCTAGGTACCAAGGAGTTCAAAAGGGAAAGGGACAATTCCTTTTTCAAGTATTTAGTCCATTGGAAAGGTTTATCACAAGAGGATGTTACTTGTAGGTTAGAGAAGGACATGATCAAACATGAATCTACTACTGCAGCATGGTCCTCAAGGGGAGTTGAGTACATTTTTCTTGGGGAGTATGGTCTAGGGAACTATTGACCTCCTACAATGATTTAATAACTAATCCTTTACAACCATGATTCAGAGATTGTAAATCTAACCTGAATAGCCATTTTAACCATTATGAAGGTAAATTTAAATTTTCAACCTAGGGATGTGAACTTGAAATGGGTCAGCACAGTATGTGCACTAGGAACTCAAAGTAGTCATCTTCATTCTATAGCTAAGAAAGATTCAATACTGAAAGTAAATTGCATGGAAAGGAACAAAGTAAATGCTGAACATCACTCAATAATTAAACTAAGCTAAAAATGCATGATAGGAATGGAAATTTGAGCAACAAACAGGAAACTACTCTGTCTGCTTTGGCTGCAGGAATAGTCATAGAATGAAATTCTAGTGGCTGTAGGAATAGTTAGTTCCAAATTCTTAACTAAGTACTAAATAGAAACTAATAACTAATCTAGCTAAAATAAAGGATGAATTACTCACCAAGTGGCCCCCCTTGGATGAGTATCCTCTAAAACTAATATAAACTCAAATTCTCAACTCATAATTTCATCTTATTCATTGGGAAATGCAAGTACAAAAGAGTAGGTTGTTTGGAAATTCTAGTATATTATCAGATCATACAATATCAATAACTCAACAACTCCTGAAAAAGGAGCATTTGAACCTTATTTATACTATCAACTAAACAAGGTAGTCAACTCCCACTAACTAAGAGGATGCCATTTAGGGAAAATAGAGAAAAGAATAGAAGGGCGGTTACACACATAGGGCATCCGATCAAACATGCATGTCTAAACACAGACTCAACACTGTAGTAATGCTCACATCTACTCAACATCATGAAAGACCAATAGAAGGTAGTTATATGCAACTGACATGGGGAATCTCCTGCCATCATCCTTTAGTTGACCCTCAAATGATTTCTCTGCATGACCAACTGGCGGTTGCATTTCTCAGTTTAATATCCTCAAGTATGTATGCATGGAAATGTTAGTACACATAATGATTGCACATCTATAACCACCTTAAAGAAAATTCATTAACCACATGGAAAATTAATATAGATAGCTCACATAATAAGCTAATGTCATTAAAATTGGTAGAAATAGAATTAAACCTAATGTCTATGGTGTGAGGGAAAATCTATAAAAATATCAACATTTAATATCAAATTCCATGTCAACTTTAGCAAATAAACTATAGATTCTACCCAAAATTGGACCAAAAACTAGGCTCGTCACTCCTCCCAACCTAACGTCTTTCTGGTCCTCCAGCAGGGGAAGAGCTATTTTTTTGTTTGGTCAAAGCTTTGAAATTTGCAATTGATAATTGTCCAATATCAGTGTCTGCTGAGCGTGAGTTAGGGTCCTAGTAGAATCCTCTCAATTTTTCAAGTCTTCTCCATCTTTGATTTTCTTCATCAATTTCATAGCGGTAGAATCTAAAATTTGGAATAGGCCACATGAGGATAGGTGGCTGAAAAGTCAAGGGAAGCCACTGTCATCCCTTTGTTCTCCCAAGTTGAATGTACCTTTCAATCCTTTTTATTACTGCAACATAGTTCTGGATGGAATGAGGTTCAACCTTTTTCAGCTCATTAGTTAAAGTGTTCCATCTCTATGATAGATATCCTTTCATGGTGTCCTCTTTTTCTACCGTCTTTACCTCATATTCATTGTAATCTGCCTTAATCCAAGGCATAATTTTGTTACCATAACTAGGCATGAAAATAATTCTATTCCATTCTCTGTAAATATCCTTGGGGTTTCTTCATTCAACTCTAATGGCCAAGGGGATATTGGATTCCCTCTTCCTATAAGCATTATATTGCTCTCGCTAGCTAATCTCATTTTGCACCCAAGACATGAATACTCTCAATTGGATTTCTCTAACATACAACATCGGGTTCCAGTCTTGGTCTTGAGTTACAAAGAAATTATGTAAATAAAACTCGCATAAAAAATTCTTCATTTCAAGGGAGGCAATCCTATAAGCATTGAGAAATTCAATGGGAGTCTCAATAGAGAGATTCAAACCTGAGATATTTCTTGACAACTTATTAGAGAGATATTTTTCCTTCAAGTGCAAAGCATAAACCCTTGGAGGGGTTTTGTATTCTAAAATCTATGGTACTAGGATTGCAATGTTGTCCACCCTCTCCTTTAGAGATACAATCTCCTCATTATTTTCTTCAATAATTTTATCCTTCTTTTGAATTTTGTTTTTCAATCTTTGTTTTTCCTTTTTCCATTATTCCTCCCTCCTTTGTATCTCTCCCCATAAATTCAAAATTGCTGTATGTACTAAAAAATTAGGAGGGTTATGAATTCCTACCAAGGTTTTTATCGATGGTTTCTCTCCATATAGTACCATTTGCATAGATTCAGGCTATCCAACTAGCTTAGGGTGTGGAGGTACAATTTCTTCTCCCACTTCTTGCTGCAGGACCTCTTGTTCTTATTCTTGTAGTTGCTACATGAACTCTTGATCTAATTCTTGGTATTGCTGCAAGAACTCCTAGTTTTCTTCATGCTCTTGAATTTCAACTTCCTCTGCAAGGGTAGCAAGATCCGCTAGGTTCACTTTTTCTGCCTCTTTGAATATATTCTTTTCTTTGACATTTTCCTACCCCATTGGGGCTATTGTGCTCTTATGTGATGTCCCTCCATGCTTAGGATTTTCCCATGAAGGCATATCAATAGCTAGTTTTGATTTCTTAAGAGGGCTCTCACATTTTCCTTTGGCTGCAGGATGAATAGTGACAACCTTTCTCTTCTTAGGACTTGGTGCCTCTCTTTCCATAGGCTATGTTTTGGCTTTTCCTTTTCCTATCTCTGCCTCCTTCTTTTGTGCCCTAGTTCTCACTAAGGTTTGAATTAGAACATCATCATCAGAATCTGATGAATAAATTTCTTTTTTAGAGTACTCTATTTCAGAGGAACTAATGTCTATGGTCCCTTCTAATGCAGGAGGATTCATACTAGAGTCAACACTAGAGGTTGAAGCACCAGGGGTGGCTTCATCCATGCTTAATCTCCATCTAGACCTACATAGTTGAGGTAAAGCCCTAGATTGAAGCTGCTCAGGTCTAAATTGATTATTTATGAATTCCTCCCAGGTCATTTCAGGTGCTACATCATGTAGAGATTTTTCAACCAACAATTTTATTAATAAATGGTGGGAAATAGAATTGTCCCTACCTTTTTGAGTTTTAGCCACCATGATGGAGAGAAGGTTGTATAAGATGTTGGGCACATTCATCCTCCTCCTATACCTCATGTGACTCAAATTTTTTAAATTTATTGAATGTAGGTTTGATAATCAACCTTCACAAGTGATGTACCTGATAATGTGGATGGCTTCCTACTTCCATGGCTTGGGCAGAGAGGTTCTTTTGGCACCCTATTTATCTATACTGATTGGAGGGTCACCATGTATTGTGAATATGGCCTTAACTGACCCGACGTCTCTAGAAACAAGGTAAGGCTCACCATTAGCAGGTAACCGTGTAACTTATGCAATTATTTCCTTAGTTTCCACAACCTCCAACCCTTTTACTATGGCTTTTCTATTAGAAAATTTCCAGGAAAACTCTAGTGCAATGTCTTCATCAAAACCGTCCAGCTTTAGGAAGTAGTCCAACCAGCCACAGTTTCTAAATTCAGCCAGGCACTATGCATCCTGCAATAAGGCATCATGAACTGAGGGATCATTTCGAATTAGTCCACCTCCCATTGTTTGCAATCAACTGTCACTCTGCAAAATTCCCTTCCTATAATTCTTGTCTGAAAAAAAAAATCCTTTCTGCAACACTTGCTAGTTGAATTGTCCTGCACCAATGTCAATTGAATTCTCCTTCTCTTTTTTACCTTTTACAACTTACAATTCAAGATTATGATGGGGTCAATAATGGAAAAGAAGGGGTAATAAAAGGGAGTTATGATGAAAATAAATGGCAGTGGCAATTTAGTGTCACATCACATATACGAGCCGTCCTTCACTTCAAGTTTTAAATCAGCTCAGCTAGATTTGCTGACATAGAAAAGCATGGACTAACATGTGGGCAATGTACCTGCATATTTCCTTTCCCCCCCCAACCTAAATTTGAGCATGTGTCCACACATGCGAGATGAGATTCGTGATTTGATAGGGAGGTATGAAAATTATGTGAACATCCATACTAACATACAACGATTAAATGAATGCACTAAAAATATAATTAAGAGAGAAATTAATGTGCACACCTGAATGTGTGGAGGATACATTGCAAAGATCATGGGGAAAGTACTGTTCACCTTTTTAGGAAATAAAATGAGCAATTAATGATGATGAAGTGGAATGATGTGAGGTAGAATGAAGTGATGGAAGAGAGAGAAAGGTGGCGATAGATGGGTGAAGAAATGGACTTCTACAAAAGTAGAAGTCTTTATTATGACAAGTACATACCTTAATTAGCTAGATGGAGGGACACTAGGTCCACTTCCTTCCCTACAAGAAGCTCAGGTGCTACATGTTGGATGAATTGTTGTAGGAACTCTTCTTTGGAATCTGGCTTGTGATACAATCTAAGATGATGACCATTAACTAGTAATTTGAATTTGATAGGGTCAATGGTGGTGAGCTAAACAACTCCATTGGGAAAGACCTTTACAAATTCATATGGTCCTAGCCACCTTATCTACAATTTTCTTGCATTGTCCTGATATCGTGAGTCATAAAGCAATGCCCAATCATCTGGCTGAAATTTCTTTTCTTTGATAAATTTTTTATTACATTTGATTCTTTGATTCTGCATGACCTCAGTGTGGTGCAAGGATTCCTTCCTCATTAGATTCAAGTTACTAGTCAATGGTCATCATCTCAGATTGTATCACAAGCCAACTTCCAAAGAAGAGTTCCTACAAAAAATCATCCAACATGTAGCACCCAAGCTTCCTGCAGCTGAAGGAAGTGGACCTAGTGTCCCTCCTTCTAGCTAATTAAGGTACGTACTTGTTATAATAACGAATTCTACAAATTGGATGAATTGTTGCAGGAAATCTTCTTTGGAAGATGGCTTGTGATACAATATGAGATGATGACCATTGACTAGTAACTTGAATCTGATAGGGTCAATGGTGGTGAGCTAAACAACTCCATTGGAAAATACCTCAACAACTTCATATGGTCATAGCCACCTTGTTTGCAATTTTCCTGCATTGTCTTGATATCGTGAGTCATAAAGCAATTCCCAATCACTTGGCTGGATTTTCATTGCATTTGATTATTTGATTCTACACGACCTTAGTGTGGTGTAAGGCTGCCTTCCTCATCTAATCTAAAGCATTCAGCTGCATGATTCTTTCATTTTGTGCCTTAGAAATATCCATCCCTAAGTCTACTATATTTCTAAGAGTCTTGTGCTCGAATTCAATGGGCATCATAGTTGTCTTCCCATACAGTAGCTCAAATGGAGTGAAGCCTGTAGTTATTTTCTTGGTGGTTCTATAGGCCTAAACTGCTTCTGATAATTTTTTTACCCAATCCTTTCTGTGAATAACCATCTTTTTGGTTAGAATGGCTTCAATTTCTCTATTGGTCACCTCAACTTGTCCATTGGCCTGAGGGTGATAAGGAGTAGACTTTTTGTGCCTTATGCTATATTCATTGACTAGTGCTATAACAAGTGTTGAGGTAAACTGAGCTCCTTGATCAATTAGTATTTCTCTTGGGACTCCATATCATGTGAAAATTTCTTCATAAAGAAATTCCGCAACCTTGTTATCTCTTGCATGCTTCATGGCTACCCACTTAGTTACATAATTAGTGCATACTAAGTTATAAGACTTACCATTTGATGGGGGATCAATGGGTCCCACAAAATCCAATTCCCACTTGTCAAATGGAGTGACTACTACTTGGGGATAGAGTGGCATCTCGTCTGATTTGGTTGAACGGCTCATTCTTTGACACCTATTACATTTCCTTGTATATCTTCCTGCATCCTTGTGGAGTGTAGGACAATAGTATCTTGTGTTCAAAATATTCATTGCTTTCCTTTTGGCTGCAAAATTCCATTCACAAGGTTCATCATGACATGCATGCAAAATGTCATATGTCTCATCTTCCCTCACACATATTCTCATAACATGATCTGGTCTAGTATAAAACAAGCATCCAACAATCCATGGAAAAAGAAAATATTTTTCAATGAGCACTCTTCCCTCTTTTGGAGAGAAGTGAGGATGAACTCTCCCTGTCACTAGGTAATTATCTATGTCAGCATACCAGGGTCTGTGAACACTAATGGAAAATAGATGCTCATCAGGAAAGGAGTCATGTATGGATTGATTGTCTTCTAGTGTTGTCAGTCTTGAAAGAAAATATGCAACAACATTGGCCTTCCCTGGTTTTCCCACAATGGTTATGTCAAACTCTTGCATCAAAAACAACCATCTAGCTAACCTTCCTGAGATCAAGGGTTTATTCATGAGATATCTAATGGCTGCATGATCGGTGTGCACAAAGATCTAGTAGCCTATTATGTAGTGCCTAAATTTTTTAGGGCATAGATCACTGCCAACATTTCTTTTTCTGTTACTGTATAATTGAATTCAACTCCTTGTAAGTTTTTACTGACAAATAAATGGAATTTTCAATGGCTCCTTCTTTTTGTCCTAAGATTGCTCCTATAGAATAGTGTGATGCATCTGTATGGATATGAAAAATAATTTCCCAAATAGGTCCATTAAGTATAGGAGCATGAGTGAAAGCTACCTTCAAGTCAAAAACTACTTTGGCACAATCTTCTGTCCATTAGAATTTAACATCTTTGGTTAAGAGAGTATACAATGGTGTTGCTATTTTTTTGAAGTCTTTGATGAAATACCTGTAATATCTTGCATGTCCCAAGAAACTCCTAGCGTCCTTTTGTTTTGCAAGTGTAGGCAGATTAGTAATTACCTCAATTTTTGTAGGATCTACTTGAATTCCTTGGTGGGAAATGTAGTGGCCAAGAAATACACCTTCCTGCATCATCATGAAACACTTCTCACTATTTAAAGATAGATTTTGGTCTTCACATATTTGTAGGATTTCCTGAAATTTTCCAATGCTTCATCAAAATCACCACCATAGGTGGTAAAGTCATCCATATAGATTTCCATGCAGTCAAGGGAGATGTCTAAAAATATGATGATGCCTACTCTCTGAAAAGTTGCAGGTGCATTACATAAACCAAAGCGAAGTACTGAATAGGCATATGTCCCCCATGGGCATGTGAAGGTTGTCTTCTCCTAGTACTCAAGTGCAATTTGGATCTGATTGTAGCTACTGAATTCATCTAGAAAAGATAAGTATTGCTTTCCTACAAGTGAGTCCATGACTTGATATACAAAAGGAAAGGGAAAATGGTCTTTCTTGGTAGCAACATTGAGTTCCTGTAGTAAAAAAAAACTCACCATTTTTCTCCCTTCTTGGGCACAATCACCAATGGAGACACCCACTGTCTATCTAAAATGGGATAGATAAATCTTGCAGCTAACAACTTTTTGCAGCTCTATTTTGACAATTTCTCTCAATGCAGGGTTGATTCTTCTTTGTGGCTGCCTTATCGGTTGATAATCATCTTTGATATATATCCTATGGGTGCAAAGATTAGGGTATAGTCCTTTCATATCATGATAATCCAATGCAAATGTATTTTGGTGGGCCTTCAAGAATTTTTCCAATGTCAGCTGTTGTTCTTCTCCCAGTTTGCTGTTAATATTCAAATATTTTCCTTTGGACACCTGTACTTGTGTAGTTAACTCTATCATAGTTGTTTCATTTTTACATGGTACCTTGAGTTCATATGGAATCATTGTGTGGAACATACCTATTGTTGCAGGAAGTTTGTCTGTTGGAAGAGTGGCTGCAAGAAGATCATGCAGAGCAGGTAGAAGAATCTTCATGAGATCAATAGAACTAGATGCATGAGAGGGTGGTACCTCCTCTACCTCATAATGGTTCTAAATTATATTAGATAAAACTTCATCTTCATCTTGAAGCTGCAGGAGAGGACTTCTACCTAACATCATAAGCTGCACCACAAAGTTAACTTCCTCGACCTCTTCATCTACATGTGGCTATATAGGATTATCCTCATCATGGGATGGCTAAGAATGAGGATAAAGAACAAGCTTTTTGGTGCTATTTCCATCAAAAATGGTTATGTCACCTGACTGACATCCAATATAATTGTCTTTTGTTGCTAACTATGGCCTTCCAAGGATAATAGGATACTTGCCTAGTGTAGCTTTAGGAGAAAGAATCATGAAGTCGGCTAGATACTCCCAACAGTCTAGAATCACCACAAGGTTCTCTACTATGCCATCAAGCTTAATAGTGGAACTATCAGCAAGTTGTAGGATAGTAGGAGTGGATCTCGTACTTACAATGTTTAGTTGCTACAGGATGTTTTTAGTCATCACATTTATTGCTGCACCCAAGTCAATCAAAAAATTCTTTATGTGTATCCCATTTATAATAACTTCAACCACATGACTACCTGGATCATTGTACTTGGGGATAGTTACTTTTCCAAGCATGATATCAGTCAGCTGTCCCACTACATGAACTATAGTTGGGTCTTTCTTTTTCCTACCCGAATTCTTGAGGCATGCTTCTTTGATTGCTTTTCCATATATAGGAACATCTTTTATGGCTTGGAATAGGGGTATCTAGACACATATATGCTTTAACTAGTCTAGAATTTCAAAAGTGGTGTCCTCCTTTTCTTCCTTTTATTTGGAAACTTCGAATCTCTAGGGGAATGGTGGTTCTTGTGCTGTCTGCTTGGCTAGAACTGGTTCAATATTTTTAGGTGCACTAGGCTAAATGAGAACATCTAGAGGTTCTTCTTCTTCCAGAGGAAGGTCAATGATGATGGGTGTGGAAGGGGCTGGAAAATTAGTTCTTGAATGCAAATGTATGTCACTTAAATTGACAACATATGTAGGGAATTAATTTGGATCAACAAAGTATATAGGCTGTTGCTGTGGTTTATTATTTGGGTTAGGTGTGGGTTGAGCTGGTAACTAAGTGGGTTTAGGTGCATTTGAGCTAGAATTAGTAGGGGGAGGAATTATAGCAGGTTGCTAGGGTTGAGAAGGTGGCTGCATGTAATTGGTTGTCTAGTTTGGCCATTGCTATCCACTTCTCCATTGAGATGTTTGTTGCCAGTTTCTTGGAGGTGGCTTCCAAGGTCCTTGAAACTACCGCCAATTCCCCTAAGGTTGCTGCCACTGAGGTGAAGAATTTTGATAATTGGGCCAAGAATTTGGAGGGTTACCTTAAGAATATGGTGGATATCTTCCATAGTTGGATGGAAATGGGGGCTGCCACTAGTTACCAGATGAATAAGAATCAAAATATGGCCCAACAAAGATAGTGGATATGGTGGCATACCATGTCTTGGAGCCCATGAAATTCTCTATGCAACAAAGTAGAATTGATCTTCCTCAGTCTGAATTGGTTTGAACTCAAGTGGAATCTATTTGCTGTCAATGTTAGCTACCATCTTGCATCTATAGTCCCTCTTCTTTTGTCTGCAATGAGGGAAATATTCTGCCAACATTACTTCTGCTTCCTCTTATTTATTTTTGGCATGAAGTGTATCCAACTGAGTAGCTAGATTGTTTATGATATCCTGCTTGAAATCTACCAGTAAGTGAGTAATATCCATCCTTGAAACTCCACTGGTGGATGAATTACCCATAGAGGATTGGTAAGCTCTCCCTTTATTTGAAGCTGCTCTAGAATAGTTTTGGCATATCTTCTTGATATCCTACCAAGGAACTTGAGTGATATCTCCTCCTTCCATCAGGTCCAAGGCATTAGTATAACTTTCATTAATTCCTCCAAGGAAAAGAAGCTTCTGTGAGTCTTCATTGAGTGTATGGTGTGGATATTTCTGTAGACAAAACATAAACCTTGAAATGAAATCCTCCAAGCTCTCATCTTCCTTTTTCTGCATTCTGAAAATGTCATCTCCTCTCATATCACTACCCCTGCAATATTCTCTATATTTTTCAAGGAACTTTATCTTCATGTCCTCCAAAGTCTCCACAGTATCTCTACCAAGGCTCATAAACCATCTCAATGCAAATTCTTTCAAAGTAGTAGGAAATAACTTAAGCCTGTGGGCATTAGTGGTATAGTCATAACTTTTGCAAAGTATATCAAAATCAAAAAGGAATGTATCAGGATTTTCTGTGACAAGTCCGTAGAACTTAAGAAGGACTAAATCAAGGATATTTTTGAGGTTGTCTACCTCATTTTGATGAGCAATGAGGAAAGGAAAAGCTGGTTGGTTTTGCCTATTAGGCCTATTTCCATTTGCATCACCCATTCTTGCTTGATGAAGTTCCAAAGTAGAGGGTTCTTCAACTGGATTTTGATCTTCAAGGGAAACTTCAGAACTGGTTAAGTAAGGAAATGTATCAACAAAGGGGTGTGGCTCTTCTTCTTCTTCATTTCTGGGCATATTTGGAAGCTCTACTAGCTAGAATTGTTCTGGATTATTAGGAAGGAATCTCCCATAAGCATCTCTTCTTCTTCTTCTTCTTCTATACATGCGGTATCAAATCAACATCAACCAACTCACACAAAGAATTGGTGATAGAATAGTGGATCATAACTTTTTAAATACTAAGAAAAAGTTCTAGAAATACTACAACAGGAAAAATTAGCAATGACTCCAAAGAACTCCCTCGTTTGACACCATCCCTGACAACGATGCCAAAAATGTCAGCCTCTTCTAATGATTTAATAACTAAGCCTTTAAAACTGTGATTTAGAGATTGGAAATCTAACCTAAATATCCATTTTAACCATTATGAAGGTGCATTTAAATTTTCAACCTAGGGAAATGAACTTGAAATGGGTCAACATAGTATGTGCACTAGGAACTCAGAGTAGTCATGTTCATTCTACAACTAAGAAAGATTCAATACTGAAAGTAAATTACATGGAAATGAACAAAGTAAATGCTAAAAATCACTCAACAATTAAACTAAGCTGAACATGCATGACAAGAATTAAAATTTGAGCAACAAACAGGAAACTACTCTATCCGTTTTGGCTACAAGAACAGTCACAAAATGAAATTCTAGTGGCTATTGGAATAGTCAGTGCTAGATTCTTAACTAAGTACTAAACAAAAACTAATAACTAATCTAGCTAAACTAAAGGATGAATTACTCACCAATTGGCCTCCCTTGGATGAGTATCCTCTAAAACTAATATAAACTCAAATGATCAACTCATAATTTCATCTTATTCATTGGGAAATGCAAGTACAAAAGACTAGCTTGTCTAGAAATGCTAGTATATTATTAGATCATACAACATCAATAACTAATCAACTCCCGAAGAAGGAGGATCTGAACCTGATTTATACTATCAACTACACAAGGCAGTCAATTCCCACTAACTGAGAGGACACCATTTAGGGAAAATAGAGAAAAGAATAGAAGGGTGGTTACACACACAGAGAATCTGGTCAGACATGCATGTCCAAACACAGAATCAATGCTGCAGTAACACCCACATCTACTCAATATCATGAAAGACCAATAAAAGGTAGTTACATGCGGGGCTGACATGGGGAATCTCCTATCATCGTCCTTTAGTTGACCCTCAATTGATTCCTCTGCATGACCAGTTGGTGACTATATTTCTTAATTTAGTATCCTTAAGTATGTCTGCATGGCAAAGTTAGTACGCATAATAATTGCACATCTATAACCACCTTAAAGAACATTCATTAACCACATGTAAAATTAATATAGATAGTCCACATGATAGGCTAATGTCATTAAAACTGGCAGAAATAGAATTAAACCCAATGTCTATGGTTTGAGGGAGACTATAAAAATATCAACATTTAATATCAAAGTCCATGTCAACTTTAGCAAATAAACTATAGATTCTACCCAAAATTGGACCAAAAACTAGGCTCATCAGGCACCATAGGTCTTAATATGAAAATTTTCTAAGTGTTAGCATTTGATGTTGGTTAAGAAATTTTTTGTTTGTAATAAGGTCTTTTAAGACCATTTTTTATGTTTTTGAGTCATTTGGGAATAAGTTGTTAAAAGTTGTCCATTTTGCAAAAAATTACATAAGCAACTTTTGCATTTTTGCTTTTTGTGGGAAGTTGAACAGTTTAGTGTTAGTTTTGGTAGGAAAATGGTTGGAGAAGCTTTAGAATATTTTTAAAAACATTGATGAATGTTGGTTGAAGGTTCAGGAGTTGAGATTTTGAATTGAAATAATAAATATTCTATTTTCTACTTTTGGAGACTTAATTTTGTTGGTAAACTATTTTGTACGGCTCTGTATGACCTGGGAAAGAACAAATATTGATTGGACTTGATGATGCATTGAATACTTGTTCTTTTTCTTTTTGTTTCATGTGAATTCATTGGTTTTGAAAGGAGTTAGAGCAATTTTACTGAAAATAGTTTGAAAACCCTCATTTGGGTGAGTTTTGATAGAAAATTATGGATTTCTTCCCATTCCATCTGTGAAAAGGCCTTAAACTTGGTGGAATGGGTGACGGATGTGAGAGATATTCAAATGAAATCAAAATGAGAGGCTCAGAAAACTAGTGATGAATGCAAGTATCCTATGAGCAAATAGATATAAAAAAGAGTGCAAAACAACAAGTGTAAAAAATGGATGAAAAGATCATAAAATGCAAAGATCATGGATGGATCAAAGATGAGAGGGGGCTATGTTTAAATAGGCATCCTCGGGGTGAATCCAGATTATAGAGTGAATGTGGGATAAAAGATTGACTTGGAGAAGTATATCCCAAATGCATGAGATGTGTGGAATAGAAGAAGTGCAATACGATAAATAGGTGATAAAGCAGGTGTGAAAGAGGTTAGAAGAAGGATGTAATGGAGAATATTTAAAATGGTTATATAATATTATTAAATGGATTAAATATATGAAAATTATGGTATAAAGAAGGAAATTGATATTATGACATAATGAATAATACTAATAATATAATGTTCGGATCCACCTAATGATTGGAAAAATTTGAATAAGAGGACGATTTTAATGAATTTTTTTATGTGTCTACATTTTTCCCCTCTTTGAGACAATGCAGCCTATCACATTGTTTCTATAGAAAACTAAATTTGACCACTTCCATATGGTCATAATCCCATCATTTATTCATCTAATCCATCTATATTAATTAAATGACATATTTGATTAATATTATCCCCTTTCCCTAAGGTTCTCAAAAGTATTTAATTAAATAATTTATTCTTTACCATTCCATCTCTAAATTAAATAAATAAATCAATTTATTTAATTTAGTCAATTATCCTCTTCAATTACAATTAATATTCTCTCTCATTGTCCCATCCTCCATAACCCTTTCACTAATCTGGATTAATTTAATTAATCCTTCATTAAGATGTGCATATCCTTAGTTAGGATTAATGTCACATCCTCCATATCTATCCACTTGCCTCTAATCATTATTAATTAGCCTAATCACCTATTTGCATAATCCTAATCCTAATCACTTACCTTTTCTAGCATGTCCTTAAGTCAAGCTTTCTTGGTACTTACCTCTTTTGGGTTTACCTCTTTCCCATGTGAATTAAAAACTCACACTTATTCCCCCATGCATTTGTCTTCCCCATGACCTCTCAAAGGTCACATCGTACCCATGCGATTAGGACCCCTTTCAGGGGAATCTTGTCTTACCCATTGGTTTCTTCCAAAAAATGAATTAAAAATTCACTTTTATTTCTCCAAGGCCATCTCCAATCCCCATGGTGATAAGAGTGGACTTTCTAAAAGTCTCCACTTGTCACTTTCAGCCCAAGGTACTTGCAAGTACCTTGGGACCACATGGCCTTTTTCCATGTCACCTTGTACCCTTTCCATCTCACTATGTCCTTGGCCACTTCATCCACCACATGGTGAGATGTGAGGGCTTGTGAGTTCTCAACTCACCATAGCCCTCCATCTTGGCCATGGTGGCTCAATCTTGACTGTTGAATCTTCTAGAGAATTCAAATTCTTTTATAAATACCCCCCTTTTACATGCATTAAGGGACTTTCATGCATTATTATCAAACCTATGCTCTCAAGGCATTAAGCCATTTTAGCCATTGTTATTGCAATTCACCTATAGTGTGCATCTTGCATCTTAGCCATTATTGGATTTATCCATCCTCATTGATTACCCAACTACCATTCCCATCACAAGTTTTCCATCAAGGAGTGTATATTTAAAGCATCATCAAGGGCCAACGAAGGATGAACACAAGGGAGCAGGTATATTATCTCGTTGTTACCTTTATATTTCTTTATTTGTGTTCAATGTAGCCCAATCTTGAGGTGTTAGGTGTTATTTGATTATCTTGCATTCTATTTTGTTTTACATTTCTTGACTAGTAGATTTCAACTGATCACATTTTTGGCACGCCCGGTGGGACCCAGAAACGGGTCTGTTTCTTTTAAAGTTTGTTGTTGTTTGCTTTTTTGTAGGTTCAAGTGACTTAGAGGGGCAACTATGCCCTAGCAGGGGTGGCCACGCCTAGGCACACATGCCCCTTTGCAATAACACCATCACTTTTAGCCCTCTTTTTGACTCGAGGGGTGACAAGGTCCTCTAGGAATGCCTATCTATAGAAAACCAACACCAGAAGTTCTCTATTTTTAGTAGAGGGGTGACCAAGCCCTAGTAGGGGCGACCTTACCCTAGCAAGGGTGGCCAAGCTTGGGCACACATGCCTCTCTGCAGCAGAGCCAATATTTCAGCTCTCTATTTTCACTAGAGAGGTGGCCAGGTCCAGACATAAGGGTTTTATACTAACATTTGTGTGGGAAGTTTATGATTGATGAAAAACAGTGGAAAAAATACTAACTTGTTTCCTATAGGATGAGAGGACCAATACCCTTAGTTAGCTATTTTATTTCATTTTTCTACACTAATTAGACATATAGACTAAGTAGGGGTCAAAGAATTTGCTTGCCTCTTCCAAAAAGTAAGTTATCAATGTATCCAATCCCCTTGCGCCATTTGGTGATCCTGGGTGAAGAGAAATCATAGATTACTTAGTTCTTTGTGTTACCCAAGGGGGTGGAAATCGTTCAAGCTTTCCCCTTACACTTCGTGTGAGCCTGGGGAGTAGCTGAAAAATGATTAAAATCTTTTTTTAGTGGGACCTTCTTGGGGATTTAATCACCTCAAGGGATGATCCCGACCATGTGTACTGGCAGGTATATAAAGGGGGAGGCTAAAGCTATACCCCAATCCAGTTGCATTGTAATTGGTGGAGCATCAAAGCTAAGGTGATACCTAGATAGACATGAAGAGTTGGTATGAGTCTTTCAGTATCTTGCTGAGGTTCTCAACTCACGCTTGTGACAGGCTGGTGTTCATCGATTGTGCCTCACGTACCGAGTGTATATCAAGGACTCCCTAGATCACCTTGTTTAACCTATTTAGAGGATCGTGTTGTCCATACCCTTCTTACTAATCTTAGGATTGTGCTACTTGAACTATCTTTTCTATGTAAACCAGTGCATATCTTACAAATTAAGTTAGTCTTGCCATTTTGATTGCTGTTTGAAGTGTTTTCAATCCTTTTCCATAGCCATTTTTACCTAAGTTGAGTCCAAGGGAAACCTTTCCCTAGCAGGGGTAGCCACGCCCAGGCACCCATGCCCCTCTACACTAGAATCAACCATTTCTAATCCCTGTTATCACTTGAGGGGCGTCTAGGCCTTGGTAGGGGTGGCCACACCCAAAACTATTTTTTCTGTCATTTCGTCAGTTCATTCCACTATTTTGAGCACTCATTCCATGATTCTGTCAACCCATTCCTCCATTTAGAGAGTTTGTTCTCCCATTCTGTTGACCCATTCATCCACTTAGAAGGTCCATTTTATCGTTCATGATTTGGGGAACCCATTTTTTCATTTAGGGAACTTGTTTTTCCATTTAGGGAGCTCGTTCATCATTCAGGGAATTTGTTTTTCCATTCAAGGAACATGTTTCATCATTTAGCAAGTTTGTTTCACCATTCGTTAGGCTTGTTTGGTCTCATTCTTGATTTGGACAAGTTCGAAAACCAATCGGGCGACCAGGCCCTAGCAGGGGTGGCCACGCCCGGGCACACATGCCTCTTTATAGTAAAATCAACTTCTTTGGCTCTCTATTTTGTGTGGTCAACCCTACCTAAGCCCAAATAGTTGGGGACCTAAAACCTTGTCGTTTGCTATGATCTAAACACTTTCATTCTCATCTATTCACTTGTAATTCATCCTTTAGTCCATTTGCATTTTCCAAAGGTCATTCAGTCATCACCCACATTATATAGGTACTCTTAGAGCATCTCTAGGTGGCAACATCCATCATTGCTTTATCAATCCAAATCCTTTGAACTTCATTTGAAGTCATTATCAGAAGTGAAATAGGTGCATGAACCTGATCGTCATCCTTGAACATCCGCTTAGGATCACTATCCATCTTAAGTTAATCATCATCCTCGACCCTATCAATCCCCTTCCATCTCAAAGAGGATTCAGTGTCGTTATCATCAGTTCATCCTTTAATCTGATCAATCAACACCTTACATCACCTAGAGTGATCTTTGAACCCAGTTTATAATTTTTTTTAACCATCCAATCAATTGATCTTTAATTTGATTCCATCCAATCCTTATCTAATCATTTGATTAATTGATACATCATATATCCTATCAATCAATCCAACATCCAATCCAATCCAATAATATTTATCCAATCCAAATCAATCAATCCAAATCATCATCTAGATAATCATTTAGAAGCTTAGTTGCATCTTAGATCACTTAGTTATTTTGCACGTTCATGCCCATTCACAAAAAAATAAGAAAATGGAAGACCAACAGACCCAAGGTTCTCAACTAAACATCCCACAAGATCTCTATAATGGTGCCTCATCCCAATCCAATAATGACATCCAAAACACCACACCACCTGGGGATGAAAACATGGTTAACCAACCCAAAGTCACCATTGATGAGTACCTTCACAACCCTGTCAATGAGGAGATGATGGATCATCTCCTAAATGAATGTGGAGTTAAGATTCTTTCCACCTTTCTCATGAGAGGAGTCAAGCCACCATCCAACTTTGATGCATCACAATATGCTGCTACCCACACTCTCCCCGCACTTGTCGATCTACAAACTTCACAAAATGTCCCAAGGAATTCATATGTCCTTGATGGTGCACCCAAAAGGAATTGGTATCATCCTGAGTTTGGAAACATTGTGATACACCAAGTTGTTAGTTATCCTCATCTCCCAACTGCAACCTTTGTGGTACAAATCGATCATCATGATCCCTACGTCTATGGAATTCCATCATATATCCCATCCACTCCACCACTTCCAGCTCAACATCCTAGTTAGCTACCCATCAATACCCGGGGCATACCTTCCCTTACGTCAATACCACCTCTAGGATTTTCACCTGCTAACAACTTACCACAACCTGCATTCCAGCAACCTCCTACCAATCACCATCAATCCACTCCATTGCAAACACCACCTCAACATAATACTAGTGTTATTGCTTCATCCCTACCACCTCATCTGTAACAAAACATCTCAACTCCAAAACAACCGCCACATCAGGTAACATAAGCAATGTCCTAGTAGCCGCAACCGCTGCATGACACTTCAGTAGTAGTCCCCCAGAAACAACATATTCCATCTCACCCATCTCACCAACAATAGCCACAACAATGACCTCCACAACAACATATACATATCCCTACAAAAACATAGAATAATCCTCTTATAAAATACCTTTACCATCTGTCTAGCACATACACTAATCCATCCCATCTCAATTTAAACCCTCATCAGACTAGTCAAAACCAAATGCGGACCCAACTGCTGCCTTACACCAATCCTCCACAAGTGCAAAATCATCCCTACCAACAGCCATCAAATCCATCCCCATATGTCATGCAACAACCCACCATTACACAACAATACCAATCATATCTCTCCTATCTTCAACAACAATCCTACCAACAAGATGCACCTTCCGTCTCTTCTTAGCAACAACCATCATCACATCAACAAGGGAGTCCTACCTCTTTGTATTACCAAAATCCTACACAATAGCAAGGCCCTTCACCTACTTCTTATTATCGGCAGAAACCAACCTACCAACAAGAGGCTTCCACTCATCACAATCCATCATCCTCCTATTCACCTTACATCAATCCTCAATCCACTCATATCCATCAGAATCAACAAACACATTCATATGCAGCTCAACCCACCTATGATCTAACCATGGCGGTGCCATCCATATCACACCCACAATACTATCCATACAATCAGCCTACTCCAACTCTTGTAGCACCCATCAACAAGGACTTGAAAGAAGTTAAAGCTGCATTGAAAGATTTATAGGTTGGGATAGGCAAGTAGTCATTCAAGTTTGAGGACATTTGTCCCTATCCTTTTGATCCCTCCATCTCCTTAGTTCCCTTTCCCAAGCACTTTGAGATCCTAAAATTCAATAAGTACAAGGGAACCAAGGACCCCAAAGCTCATCTGCAAGAGTTTTAATCCCATTGCCAAGAGGTCATGCATAATGACAACTATCTCATTCGACTATTCCCTAGGAGTCTACAGGGGGTCACCCTCAACTGGTTCATGGACCTTGAAAAAGGATCCATCAAATCCTTTGCACAACTATCGGAACAATTCATCTCTCACCTCTCTTTTAATATGGAGAAGGACATTGACACACTTGACCTCCTGAAATAAAAACAACGTGATGGAGAGACCTTTACAAGCTATCTACAAAGATGGTGAGCCTTAGCTAGCTAGATAATGTCTCTACTACATGAAAAAACCATGGTTACATTGTTCATAAAAAATTCCCATCTAGACATGGCTCACAACTTTCGACTCCACTGCATCACCACCTTTGTGACACTTGTGGAGAAGGGTCACATCCTAGAATGAGCCCTTGTTGCTAAAGGGCAAGTCAAGATTTTCAATTCTGATAAAGAGAAATCCTCTAGGGATAAACCTCGATATTGGAATAAAAATAAGAATGTTGTTAATGATGGTGTCACTAACACCAAACATGTTTAGGTGGATACCACCTCACAAAAATATCCTCCTCAACAACAGTAGTCAGTCCCGAATGCCATATCCGTGCCCCAAGGAGCACCATGACAACAATCAAATCGAAACAACCAAGGGCGGAATAAACGAAAGTTCACTTAGTTGGGAGAACCCCTTAGTGTCATGTTTAACAAACTCCTGCAAGCCAACTACCCCATCTCTTATCCTGTAACCAAGCCACTTGACGAATCCAAGCCCAAGCCGACTTGGTTCAAAGAAAACGAGTATTATGAATTTCACAAGATTAAGGGACACACATTGGATAAATGTCAAGGTCTAAAACTTACATTTAGAGTCTCATAGATTAGGGTGAAATCCATGTGGATGATAACACAACATCTTCATCTAATGCTCAACTCCAAATATATCAAAATGCTTTTCCTAAGCATAATCAGGGTCCCAATACATCCAACTCCAATCCTGGCCCTAGCAAAAAAAAAATCAAAATAACAACACAAATAATATCAGTTATAAAAATGTGCCATACAATTACATGGTGTGGTCACATATGTAGAACAAGTGGAGTTGCATGTGTCCATGATAAACATCAAAGAAAAATATCCACAATGTTCTGTTACCACCCATCGAACCCGCATCATGGTCCCAGTTGCTCCCGCATCTACCCAACTGCCATCCATCAGTTCACAGTACAAAATCCTTGATCACTTAGGCAAGACTTTAGCTTAGATTTCTATCCTAGATTTTCTTAGGTCTTCCCCTGTGCATCAGGACATCTTGAATAAATCCTTACAAAACACTTAAGTCCCTGACGATATTAATCCCACATAGTTCCAAGCATTGGTAGGAAATATGTCCATAACCTACCAATTAGGTTTCAGTCAGAAGGACATGCCCTACCTTGAATCAAGTTACAACCATCCCCTTCACCTTGATGTCAGGGTGAATTATGATAAAGTGAAAAGGGTGCTAGTAGAGAATGGATTTTCCCTAAATGTTTTTACTTTAAATTTTATACAATAGGTGGGATATAACCTGGCTGACCTAAGTAATCAGGTTATCACCATTAAAGCACATGATAACATGGAAAGAGATTCAAAGGGCACTATTTATCTTCCTATTTAGGTGGGTCCCATTGTATAGTATATCATGTTCTGGACCTAGAACTTCCATATAATATCCTCCTTGGCCGACCATGGATTCACTCTATGCAGGTTGTCCCATCAACCTACCATCAATGTTTGAAGTTCCCATTTCAAGGAATAGAAGTAACCATACAGGGTGACCCTCAGCCATTTGAATATTGTCATGCCCTAGAAGCTTCCTTTCCACATTCACATTACTACCCTAGTGTAGAAATGGGGGCATCTCAAACATCTGATTCTCATCCATCCACCAACACATTAAACACCACATCATCCACCCCTTTATCCCCACCATCATCCACAGCTGGTTCCACCATAAGCAAGGTATAGATCATTGACAATGGATGTGGTGAGTACGAAATGCATACAACAACAAATGTGGTAACCATGCCACCCTCACCATGTATATATAAAGCAGAAGAGAAGACAATCACACTCACTTCCAAGAACATGGGCTCAACAACATTCACAGATTTGGGTTCCCTTTAGGATCAAATGGAAGAAGACACCAGTCAATGGGTTTACAGAGAAGAACCTAAGCCATCATGCCCCCTCATATAATACTTCCAAGAGGTCTATCTATGTGAATCTAAGATCATTTAAAAGTGCAACTACTAGGGTAGAGGTCTCGGTATAGACGAGCAAGGAAAATGACAACCGGTAGAAGCATCCATGCATTCGAAGAAGATAGGATTGGGATATGACTAGAAACAAAAGGTTCCCCTAACATCATCTAATGCCTCCAAAAATGTCAGTATGGATGATGTTTCCCTCAAAGACATACTAGAGGAGGAATCCATCATTTATGCATAGAATGACTTAGATTATGTTGACCTCCCTGCCATGTTTGAATGCCTATTTGTTTGCACCATAACCTTATCCCTCAAACACCTCGAACTTATAGATTATGAACTATAAGTTACCACACCTCCTAACACCTTTCCTTTAGTGGACCAATATGTGCACCTCATGGGATTTGGGGAAGATGAACACCCTAGCCACAAAAATAAAAAGAAACAAAATCCAAATAGGTCACCTAGTGAAAACCTCCCTGAGGCACTTTGTGATTGTGAAATAGTAAAAAAAAAGGGTGTATCTACTAGTGAAAACCTCAAAGAGACACTAGAAGATGGGGATTTTCATCTTCCCCTTATAGGAACTCAATTATTCAGTTGATCATCCATCTTGATCGAAGAAACACAAGCAATAAAATTGGGAACCGGAGAAAACCCCAAGATCACTTATGTGGCTAAGGCACTATCAGAAGAATAAAATTCTACCATCATCAACCTCTTAGAAGAAGGAATCATCAATTTTTCTTGGACATACTTAGACATGCTTGGAATTGATCCAACTTTGGTGGTACATCACCTAGATTTCTGTCTTGACACAAAACTTGTTAAACAAAAGCTTAGAAAAATGCAGCCTCAAGTTGCCCTATTAGCTAAGAAAGAATTAGAAAAGTTGTTAGAAGCAGGGTTTATCTGACTGATCAACTTCTCCAACTGGATCTCCAATATAGTTCCAGTTGCTAAACCTAGCGGAGAGATGAAATTTTTTACAGACTTCCCAGATCTTAATAAAGCTTGTCTTAAGGACAATTTCCCTCTACCAAATGTTGGAAATGCTGGTAACCTCACCGTAGGAAATGAGATGCTATCCCTCATGGATGGTTTCTTCAGCTACAACCAAATCAAGATTTCCCCTAAGGACCAACACAAGACCACCATCACAACACCCTGGGGTAAATTTTACTGTAATGTCATTCCTTTTGGCCTCAAGAATGCAGGGGAAACATACCAATGAGCTATGACGGTTATCTTCCATGAACTTATCCACATAAAAATGGAAGAGTACATTGATGATCTATTAGGAAAATCAAGAATAAGGGAAGAGCATCCCACCATCCTCAAAAAGATCTTTGAATGTTTGAAACAATACAAGCTATTCCTCAATACAAAGGAATATGTGTTGGGTATCACAACTGACAAACTCCTGGGGTTTATTATATCTCACAGAGGAATTGAGGTTGATCTTGCTAAGGTCAAGGCAATCATGGAAATGCCTCCACCTTGCACCTTGAAATAGGCAAGAAGTCTACAAGGTAAGGTCGAGTCCATTTGCATATTCATTGATCAACTTGCCAAAAAAATTCAGTCATTCACACACCTCCTGAAGAAGGACAATGCATTTGAGTGGAGCCCACAACGTCATCTTCATTTTGATTAGATCAAGGAATACCTGGCTCATCCACCTATTCTCATGCCACCTATCCCAGGAAATCCCATCCCCCTTTATATTTTAGCTACTTCTGTGGCATTGGGCGAATTATTGGCATAGCATGATGAATCCTCCAAAGAACGAGCAATTTACTACATCAACAAGACTTTGTTCGGTTATGAGCTCAATCATTCTCCAATGGAGAAGGCCTACCTAGTCATCGTCTTCAGCTCCCAGAAACTCAAACACTACATGCTTAGTCATCTAGTTAAGCTAATCTCCAAAGTTGATCAACTTAAATATCTATTATCTAGAATAGCATTGATAGGTCACATGGCTAAATGGGTCATGCTACTAAGTGAATTTGAAATAGAGTACGTAGATCACAAAGAAATCAAAGGACAAGTCATTGCAGATCAATTAGTAGATGCTCCACTGGTAGATGCCAATCCTTTAGAGACAAAGTTTCCAGATGAAGGGGTGTTTACAGTTTCAGAAGCCACCACATGGATATTTGTAGACATCCAAATTTGATCACTTCCATATAATCAAAATCGTCTATTATACTCATCTATTCCATTAATAGTGATTAAATAATTTATTTAATCATTATTTCATTTTTTGCCTAAGGTTCCTAAAGTATGTAATTAAATAAATTAAATACTTTACCTCACCCCCTTTTCTTCTCTAAATTAAATAAACATGACAAATTATTTAATTTAGTCATTTAACCCATTTGGATTAAAATCAATTTTTAATTCCCCTTTTTCTCTCTCCTTGTCACATTCTCCATAACCCACTTTTAATCCAGATTAAATTAATTAATTTGTGATTAGGATGTGCACCACTTAATCAAGATTAAGTGTCACATCCTCCATAATCTCCCACTTGTCCCTAATCTCTCATTAATTATCTTAATCCTGTGTTTGCACAACCTTAATCGGAATCATTAGCCACATTTGGCTTACCTTTTCTGGTCAACCTTTCCACTTACCATTTTTAGCCTGGACTCTCTTCCCCATGTGAATTTTTAATTCACATTTATTTGCCCAAGGTTCCTCTCTTCCCCATGTGAATTTTTAATTCACTTTTATCTTTCCAAGGTCTTCCCCATCCCCCATGCAAGATTCTAGAAGCCTTGACTTGTCACTTCACATGTGCCAAGGGCTTCTAGAACCTTGGACTTGTCACATCACCCACATGTGACAAATCTCCAGCTTTTTGGAGACCCTCTCTTATCCACTAGATTCTTCTAATCATTGTGAATTTTTAATTCACTTTTATTCCTCCAAGGAATCTTCTCATCCCCCAAGATCCACCTCATGTACTTCCCTTCCACCTCATTTCCACATCACTCCACCCTAAGAAATCTCATATTCCACATGTCAAGATGTGAGGGCTTGTGAGTCCTCAACTCA
This sequence comes from Sequoiadendron giganteum, assembly GCA_007115665.2. NCBI lineage: Eukaryota > Viridiplantae > Streptophyta > Pinopsida > Cupressales > Cupressaceae > Sequoiadendron > Sequoiadendron giganteum. Next base: position 76,429,912 of record CM021102.1, read on the forward strand.
CCATATCCCTTCATCTTGATCTTTGTTGGATCAATCCCAACCATCGAATTCTCTAGAGAATTCCAATTAGCCTATAAATATCCCCTCATTTCCTTCATTTTGGAGAATCAAGTCTTTTGCAAATAAACTCTTGCAAAATTGCCATTCAAGCTCTCATCCATTTTAGCACTTACATCATCAATCCATGTTGCATCAATTCATCTTGCATCCATTCAACTTCATTGCCATCCAAGGAGCACACAAGACTTCAAAATATCAAGGGCCAACCAAGGAAGCAACAATATGAAGGTATAACAAGCATTTCATTTGTTTTATCTTGTTTTCATATTTTTCTTAGGCTAATCTTATTGAGGTTCCCTTTTATTTTGTTACTTCTCTTCACATTGCACTAATAGTTTTCATCTATCATCTCACATTAGGAGTAGCATTTTATTAGGATCACATTTCTGGCACACCCGGTGGGACTACCAGGGCGAACCCTTCACATTTACCAATTTTCCATGCCATAGTCAATCCCTTCCAGGATTGGGGCATCTTCATCCATTCCCCACTAATTGGACATCTTAGATCCTCCTCCCCACGCTGGGGCATCATTTTTCGATTAATTCCTCTATAGAGTCATATGCACTTTATTTTCTTCGAAGCACGGTTATTATAATGGTACTTCAAAGAGGGGAAAAATGTAGACATCCAAATTTGATCACTTCCATATGATCAAAATCGTCTATTATACTCATCTATTCCATTAATAGTGATTAAATAATTTATTTAATCATTATTTTATTTTCTGCCTAAGGTTCCTAAAGTATGTAATTAAATAAATTAAATACTTTACCTTACCCCCTTTTCTTCTCTAAATTAAATAAATATGAAAAATTATTTAATTTAGTCATTTAACCCATTTGGATTAAAATCAATTTTTAATTCCCCTTTTTCTCTCTCCTTGTCACATTCTCCATAACCCCCTTTTAATCAAGATTAAATTAATTAATCCGTGATTAGGATGTGCACCACTTAATCAAGATTAAGTGTCACATCCTCCATAATCTCCCACTTGTCCTTAATCTCTCATTAATTATCTTAATCCTGTGTTTGCACAACCTTAATCAGAATCATTAGCCACATTTGGATTACCTTTTCTGGTTAACCTTCCCACTTACCATTTTTAGCCTGGACTCTCTTCCCCATGTGAATTTTTAATTCACATTTATTTGCCCAAGGTTCCTCTCTTCCCCATGTGAATTTTTTAATTCACTTTTATCTTTCCAAGGTCTTCCCCATCCCCCATGCAAGATTCTAGAAGCCTTGACTTGTCACTTCACATGTGCCAAGGGCTTCTAGAACCTTGGACTTGTCACATCACCCACATGTGACAAATCTCCAGCTTTTTGGAGACCCTCTCTTATCCACTAGATTCTTCTAATCATTGTGAATTTTTAATTCACTTTTATTCCTCCAAGGAATCTTCTCATCCCCCAAGATCCACCTCATGTACTTCCCTTCCACCTCATTTCCACATCACTCCACCCTAAGAAATCTCATATTCCACATGTCAAGATGTGAGGGCTTGTGAGTCCTCAACTCACCATATCCCTTCATCTTGATCTTTGTTGGATCAATCCCAACCATCGAATTCTCTAGAGAATTCCAATTAGCCTATAAATATCCCCTCATTTCCTTCATTTTGGAGAATCAAGTCTTTTGCAAATAAACTCTTGCAAAATTTCCATTCAAGCTCTCATCCATTTTAGCACTTACATCATCAATCCATGTTGCATCAATTCATCTTGCATCCATTCAACTTCATTGCTATCCAAGGAGCACACAAGACTTCAAAATATCAAGGGCCAACCAAGGAAGCAACAATATGAAGGTATAACAAGCATTTCATTTGTTTTATCTTGCTTTCATATTTTTCTTAGGCTAATCTTATTGAGGTGCCCTTTTATTTTGTTACTTCTCTTCACATTGCACTAATAGTTTTCATTTAGCATCTCACATTAGGAAGTGGCATTTTATTAGTGTTGATGGTGTTTCCTGCACAGCAACAACTCAGACAGAATATGATTTCTATCTCTCTTGAAAAGTAAATCTCTACGGAGAAGAGATAACCCCAAGGTCTCTAATGTCAGGTCTTGACAATGCAATGAAACAACTCAGAGATAATGTGAAAATGTTGGTAATCACAAAGGGACCTTACTACAAGCAGAACTGGATTCCCCAACTTATCAGATATAACCAATAGAGTGATACTTCAAACTTGATACAAATCAGATAATAAAGAAATAATAAAAGATGAAGGTTTTCAGAGGTAATCTTAAAACTACTTTTAATACTAGGATTGAAAATGTCAAAGGATAAGATGCTAAAAATGGACCAATCTCTCATAAACTAACAGACGAATCTGCAACTCCACAAAAATAGTGCAATCTTCTAAGGTATTGAAAGATTTTCAAATCATGAACATTCATCCAGTCAACCTTATAGCAATTGAGATGAATAACTTTCACAATTGAACTAAGCACAAATATAAGCCCAAGCTAACTTTGCAAAGTAGCTAACAATCAGCTAACTGCAAAAAGTATGACTAGAGATCGCTACAACATTCCAAACATGAAACCCTAAGCATTATCAAAACATATAATCATAAACAAGAAGCAATCTGAAAGATAGAATAACAAGAACGATGCCAGATGAGATTCCAAAAGATAGATACCAAACACAATATCTCTCTTATATTATGTCATCCAAGATAGCAACAATCAAAGTTGTTCTGTTACAACATTTGCTTTGAAATAAACTCTAACTTGCTCGGATATAACTATTCTCCTATTTTACCTATCCTTTTATCTCTATTCTCTAATTTTCTGTCTACTGTCTAAATGAGGCAACATGCCCACTCTTATGTAGAGAATCAACAAGATAGCTTGGCCCAAATTCTGATTTTACAATAAAACATAACCTAAAAATAGGTCGGCCCAAAAGAATAATTCGATCACATGAAATGTGCCATAGCACCAATTTCATTCAAAACCGCCAAAGTGTCAAAAGATTAGCCCAATACATGTAACTTAATGGGAAGCAAAAATATCCATGTAACTCTATATATTCAATCCCCGTCCTTATCCTTAGCTTTATCCTCTTCTCCATGTATGGCCAGCAGAACCCTATCTAGCTCAACAATAGGTGGCACAAGCAGAACTCTAACCTTCCTCTCAAGAGTTTTAACATCTTCTCTTGCCTATCGAACTATACCATCCCAACCAGCCTTGTCAGTCAAATATCTATCAATGACTGCAATGTATGTGGCTGCATCATCCAACTAATGTTCAGTGACTGGTCCTTCACCAATTGGAGAATATACATCCCTCCACCATTCTCTAAGTTGCTCCAAACTGAGATGCTTCGGAGCAAACTTCTTCCTTCTAGTCATGACTTCAAAGAATGAAATGCATTTCCCATGAACATGAGTTAGAGCATCCTCAGTTAGCCTTGCCTACTTATGGATCTCCTTCAAGGCCCTCTACCTCATTTGTAGAATTTCGAACCACTCCCAAGGTTTAGAAACCCTAGGGAAAGGAAGAATCTTGCACTTGACCAGTCTATCCTTAGTGAACCCCATGATAGTTGTAACCTTCTGCAATAAGAGATCAGTATCCACATTATCTTGTTCCAATGCATTCTTTAACTGATCAATCAACCTCATTGCATCTCCTCCAGTGGATAATATGCCCTTAATGGCTTCATCTCCTTTATCTTGAACACCTTTTAACCATGTCACCGTAGCATGTGAAGTAGTCTTCATCCTCTCCAACTCAGAAATTGTCTCCTGGGGAATGAATCTTGCAGTAGAAGAGGAGGAGCCAATGGCTTGCAAGGGTTTCATTAAATCCTACAAGTATTTTCTCAAAGTTTCATTCTCCTTTTCTAGCTCCTATCTAGTCTGCACTGCCTTCTTTAATCTTCCCACAATAACTGCACCGGAACCCTCATATTCTTCGATATCTTGTTCGACAGTAGCATGTCCCAAATCAATAGTTTGCACATCATAATCCTGAGCAGTTATATTATCCCTTTCTTTATCTGGAGCAGGGGTAACAATATGGGCCACCCGGTTGCCTGATCTATCCCTTTCAATCCGAGAGATAACCCTTGCTTTCTTTTTAGCTTTCCGTTTCTCCACATTGGCCATAAGGACATCCCAATTAGGAGGAGCATCCTCCACTATTACCATTGTACTCTTTAGTCCCCTTTCAAGCCAATCAGGAATAGTGAACTCGATGGGCATAGTGCTCTGCTTATCCTACTCCTTCTCCTGCTGATCATTAGTAACATCTCCCTCAACATTTGGACTTTTGGGAGCATCCACTATTGGGTCCTCTTCATGCCGTACCTATTCTTCTGCAACAACCTTTATAGGTGAGGGAGCCCTAACTGATATCTCTTCTTCCTTTTGGGGAGACTTATTCACTTGTTCCTTTGCAGGAGAATCCGCATGTGCCACCAAGGGAGATTGAATCACCATATTTATCTCAGCTTTTGCATTGAAGAGGTCTCCTTCTTAAAAATCTTCTCCATCTAGCTCCTTAGGATCCTCATCCTATTTTTGCTCTCCTCCTACACTGCCAGCATCTTGGGGAATGGAGGGGCTCACCCGCTCAACAATAGGGATACTTACCAAAACACCCTCCTTGACCACAATATCTCTTGGGGAAGGAGTCTTGGATCTCCTCATATAAACTTGTGTCTTTTCCTCGGAGCTCTCCACCTCTACCAGAGGTGGCTCAACTTTCTTGTCAACCTTAGGAACCTCCTCCAACTTGTGTGATGTCCTTGTAGTCCTCCTCTTCTTCATCAATGCATGGACACTCTCCACCTCTTCCTCCTCTTCCTATTTCTTCTCAAATTCTTTCCTAGAGGCATGTTTCCTCTTCTTAGCAATAGGTTTTCTCTGCTTTCCCAACTCTACAGCTTTCTCAGCCTGAACATCCCTTACTTGAATTCTGAAAGGAGAGGCCACCTTCTCCTTGCCCTTTTGATCTGGTTCAATAGAAGCTTTAGAAGCAGAATGAGACTCCAAGTCTCCCATCAGGTCATAAGTGCATGGAACACCTTCACTCTCGAGCTCTAGCATCTTGTGTTTCAACCACATTTTAGTGAATTTGATCATCGGGGCCGTAACCTGATCCAGATCAGTCTTTTCCTCTTCTAACCAATCGACCTCCCCTACTGGTTTATCTTTTACCACTTCAGAGAAATGGCGCTGAATCACATTTCCATCCTCATTTATCTGATCCAGAATGGCTCTTACATTATACAGCCTCACCAAGTCTACTGGTAGTCTGGAAAACTTCTTTTCTCTAACCTAAAACTCATTGGCAAGGTTTGCCCAATAATCCTCAATATGAGGCTTATGGCTATAATCCCTATTGGCCCTCTTCTATGCCTCACCTATGATATCAAACCTCACTCTTTTAGTGTGGAAAGGAAGTCCAAAAGAACTCATTTCCTCCTTAGCAGCATGGGCAGACTGAATGGAGGCACAAACCTCTCCCATTCCAATCTTCAAAGGGAAATCATTCCCAAACCCAATCTTATGCATTTCTCCTTTTACAACATTATCGAAATCACAGACTTGCCTCACAACTTCCAACAAAATGATGTGGTCCGTGGGATACCTTGGCAATTTTTAGGGAGCCCTCTGAAAACCATCAATTTTGATGTATGAAAAGGTTGGGAATTGGATAAACCATACTCCATATCTTCCCACTAGTTCCTTTTCCTTGTCGGATATTCTCACATGCTCTGCACCTTGGAGCAATCTGGTGATATACATGGTGAAGGCATCATTTGATCTCCTATAACTCCCACCGGTTAAGTGCAACTATGGGTATACCTCATAAATAGCATCATGCCCAAAGACACCTCTAGTACTCAATCCTTTGTATGGATAAAGTTTAGCCAACGAGTATACCAAGTAGGAGGTCATGGTGAAAGTCTTGGTTTACAAGACATTGCATAACTACTCATGGATCATAGCACTGATGGCACCTGCCCAATGATAATCAAACCCTTCCTCCAGTCTAGCAATTATATGGAACATCCAGGTCTCAAAGACCCCTGCACTTTTCAATCCTACCAACCTGCTAAGAAGGGTGATAACATTATAGTATTCTCTTTTAAATTTAAGCCTGAACAATTGCTTAGGCAACTTGGAGAAGTGAGATTTAGGCTTCTCCAGCCAAGAGTTAATCACCTATTGGGACTTAACCATGTCTTCTTCATAAAATTTCCTAGCCCCCTCCTTGTCAAAACCAACCACATGGGATCTGTCGGGCATGTCAAAGGTTGTAGCAATGGAGATTGGACTGAATCCTACAAGAATCCTGCCTTGAGGGCCAATAATCCTCTATGTACCCCTATCATAATTCCTAGCACATTCTAGCACCAGCTCATAACACTATACTGTAGAAGGAAAGCCTGCCACATGGGCCAATTTAGAGTCCACCATTCTTCTTGATAACAAAGGAAGGTTAGGTACTGACATCTCAGCCTTGAATTCCTCGTAATCCCACATTCCAACGTTTGTGTCTGTAATTCCTGACAAAATTGAGGTCAGCTTACTCTCATGGACTCTGCTCTTCATGTCCAACTTAACCTTCTCTGCATCTGAGATGACAGATGCCTCTGCACCAAGGTCAGTTGCCTTACCTTTGCCCCTGCTAGCAACATTCTGTCCCGATCCTGCTTGTAAACACATAAAGATGACATACAATTAGATCCATTAGAAGCAATGAGTGTAAAAGATCATTATCTTAAAGTTCGGGATTTAGCCCCCTTAGCAGATTCTGCACTGGGAAGGATTTTCGGGAAAATCCGGACTAGGCGGATTCCAGTGAACCAAACATACTAAATCCCATAATATCATTCAAATCCCCAATTCAACCAAGGAAAAGTATTAAAAACATTCATCATAAGCTCCCTAAGTTAATCAAATGCATTATCAAGAAACCCATAATCCATAATTATCAAATTTAATCATTTCCTCAAAACACCCAGAAGAATCCGCTAGAGACGGATTTTGGCGAAATTAGCAATTTTATGACGGATTCGAGGAAAATGAAGGGGCATGGAATATCGGGAGAATCCGGATAGAATGAATTTTGGTGAAACCAAAAGTATAACAATATGTAAGCTTGAAATCGGGAAAATGTCCCGACCGCGGACTTCGGGAGAATCTGGATGGAACGGATTTTGGCGAAACCAAAGGAAATCCAGATTAAAGCGGTAAACGAAGGAAAGATAGGAAATTTGGGGAAATCCGTGGAGAGCGGAATTTTGTGAAGACCTCAAAAACCCAAACTTGTCTACATCCTTGGCACCCTATCATATCAATTCAAATGATTTCAGATTCAAGCCAAAAATTCGAAACCAACCCGATCTAGGACTTTAATGAATAAAACGTGAGCTAATGGCCCACTTCCCAGCACTTTCAGAGACAAACGGCCATGCCCTGGGTTGGGAACCCTAAATGTCCACCATGAAAGCATAGACGATTCAATGATTCACCAAAACATAGAACTCAAAGTCACAGCGAACCAAAGCCCAAACAAGAACCAACACCAGACCAAGCAAAACATTTGATCAATCAAAACTGGTGCAACAGATTAAAACCTCCCAAAATGCCCAACGACTATGCACACCCAAAAGACTAGAAAACTACGAATGACTCACTAAGCAAAATGGTGAGAAGAAAATTGAAACCAATAAAGAACAGGGTGCATATACATACCATGGGAGCACAAAAGTTGTGATGCAGGAAATTAACAAAGAACCACTTGATGCAGATTGGATACCACTCATGCACTTCGAAAGCAAACACATAGCTTAAATAACCCCGAGGATCGTAATATCCAGCAAAACACCAAAACTCCAATCACACAAGCCCAAATGATAGCAAATGCACAACTCAAAATGATCAATCAATTCTCAAAACATCGATATATCAAAGCCTCCTACCCTCGTACAAACACCATTAATGCACCTGACAAGACAGCCGTAACCACAAAGAATTTCGGGAATTCGACATAGCCATGGACTTCGGGGATTCGACACCACCATGGACTTTGAGGAAATCCGGGATGTGCAAATTTTCCCAAAAATAGTGCAAAAGGCCAATTTCGGATAATGAGAAGGAACCGAGAGAATCCGGCCCAGGCGGATTTTTTCGAGAACAGTGAAAAACCCGAGATAGAGCAAAAACTTCAAAATGTCAATATAGCTCAAAAGAATGCCACTTCAAATGGAAAAATAGGTCATTAAAGCACAAACCCAAGCAAGTAAAAACCCCCAAAAGAAAGGGCCAAAACACCAAGAGCCAAAAAAAAAGAAAAGAAAGAGGGTCCCCACATTCAGTGGGGCGTGTGTGCAAAAAGTGCACAACAATTAGGATCACCTTTCTAGCATACCCGGTGGGACCCACAAAGGGGGTCTCTTTCTTTCACATTTTTTGTTGTTAGCTTGTTTGTAGATTCAGGTTGCAGAAGGGTGAACTTGCCCTCCCAGACACTGCAAAAGGGAAAACTTGCCCTCTGTTTCAACCGTTTTCTGCAGAGGGGCGAACCTGCCCTTTGTTGTTTCTAACTATTTTCTGCAGAGGGGCGAACCTGCCCTTTGCTATTTTTGACTATTTTCAGTAGAGGGGCGAACCTCCCCTTTGCTTTTTCTGACAGTTTTCTGCAGAGGGGCGAACCTGCCCTTTGCTGTTTCTGACTGTTTTCTGCAAAGGGGCGAACCTGCCATTTATTGTTTCTGATGGTTTTTTGTAGAGGGGCGAATCTGCCGTTTGCTGTTTCTGACGGTTTTCTGTAGAGGGGCGAATTTTCCTTTTGTTGTTTCTGACTATTTTCTGTAGAGGGGTGAATATGCCCTTTACTATTTTCTGACTGTTTTCTGCAGAGGGGCGAATCTGCCCTTTGCTGTTTCTGACTATTTTCTGTAGAGGGGTGAATCTACCCTTTGCTATTTCTGACTGTTTTCTACAGAGGGGTGAATTTGCCCTTGCTGTTTTTGACTGTTTTCTACAGAAGGGTGAACTTGCCCTCCTAGTTCAGTGTTTTTCACTGCAAAAGGGTGAATTTTCCCTTAATAGCACATTCGAGAAGGTAAAAAAGGGACATTTTAGCTTCGTTTTTGTCTCTTTCTTTTGCTGTTTTGTGCTTTAACCCACTAATCCTGTTTGTTGATGAGTGAAGTCAGATTTCGTGCTGGTATCTTGCGTATTTTTGCTGCAAATCACAAAAGGGCAAAAGATAAACAACTAACATTTGCTTGCAGGGCCTTCGTTTCGTTCTTATTTTTAAAAGTCTTTCCTTACTACTTTATCTATTTACTTAGTATAAGTAGGGGAAAGTAATACTTGCTGCTTGCTATGTCTATTTTATTTGTTTTACCCTAAGGGGGCATTAGTTTGTTTTCACCTTCCTCCTTTGCACTTTTTGCAGATTTGAAGGGGGTAGTTGGAAACTATTAGTGTCTTCTTCTTAGCGGCACCTACTTGGGGATTTCATCACCACAAGGGACAATTCCAACGACGCGTACCGGTGGGATATATAAAGGGGGGAGAGCCAAAGCTGTACCCCAATTCAGTTGCGTTATAATTGGTGGAACGTCGAAGCTAGGGTGATACCTAGATAGATGTGAAGAGTTGGTCCGAGCCTTTTAGTATCTCACTGGGGCTCCCGACTCACGCTTGTGACAGACTGGTGTTCACGGTTGTGCCTCATGTACCGAGTGTATATCGAGGACTCCCTAGAAACCTTGTTCATCCTAGAGTAAGACCTTTGCCGGCCATACCCATTAAACACTAATCATAGGATTGTGCTTTTTCAAAGTGTCTTTCTGTGAAGAACCAATAAATTTTGATAAGTCAAACCGTCATTAAATCATTTTAAATCCTTGCCAAAATCCCTTATCCAAACCAAGTTACATTTTCCACCACAAAGGGGCGAACTTGCCCCACTGTTTCAGACTTTTTACTGTAGAGGGGCGAACTTGCCCCATTGTTTCAGCCTTTTTTACTACAGAGGGGCGAACTTGCCCCACTGTTTCAGCCTTTTTTACTGCAAAGGGGCGAACTTGCCCCACTGTTTCAACCTTTTCCACCGCAGAGGGGCAAACTTGCCCCACTATTTCAGCCTTTTTTACTGCAGAGGGGAAAACTTGCCCCACTGTTTTAGCCTTTTTCTGCAGAAGTGCGAATATGCCCCGTTGAATGGCCAGTTTCATCCGTTTGTCCATTTTAAACCTCTGTTCGAATCCCCAAAGCCTCCATTTGACCATTTGATCATCCTAAACACTCATTTGACCATTCCAAACCTCTGTTTAACCACCCCAAGCCTCTGTTTGACAATTTGATCATCCTAAACACACTCAATTGATCCAACCAAACCAATCCTCATCCAAATTATCAATTTTAAAGGTTTTGACTTTTATGCAAAAACTTCCAGAGGCCATAACTTTTGACTCAAATGTGGGTTTTGGCTGAAATTTTGTGAGAGGTTGCGTTATGAGCTGGCATGTGGATTCCCAACCTGTCGTACCCCTTTTTTAGCACATTTTCGAACCCCCAAAGTTTCATCTTGACCCTCAAAATCACAATTTAGTGTTTTTTTCCAGTTTTTGAAAAAACACTTTCCTTAATAACTCTGAATCACTGTCTCAGATTTTGGATCTTAGGGGGTAATTCATCCTATCTTGGTATTGGGTATTTTGTGGAAAAAACTTGGACTCTCAAACTTATTCCTACGAAGTTTCCTAAAATGGTAAAATTTGACAATTTTTGAAAATTGCCAAATTTGGCAAAAATTTGATTGTCAACACCTTACGTCCTCTAGTTGAAACCCATGATCTTGGTTCCAAATCAATCCTATCATATCCTTCAATCCAATCCCAATCTAAGCTCCAATCTAGTTCTAATCTGAGCGTTAATCCCATCATCCTAATCTGAGCTTTTATTCAATCCCAATCTGAGCTTTCATCCAATCCCCATATGAGCTTTCAATCCATCCTAGTTCTCTATCCATCATCTATTCTTTCCTTCTAATCTATATCTATCATGAATCTTTATCCCCCTCTCTCATGACCAATAATATTAGTCAAGGGAAATCCTAACTCCGTTGATGACAATAACAAAAATCTTGTTGATCATGAAGATTGTTATATAGATCCTATTGACACTATCATTGCTAGTAAGCTCTCTCCAATCACCTCCCAAAATACCACTACTTCTTCAAACTATCCCACCATGCCTTCATCCACATCCAATAACGGTTCTTATGCTACCCTTGACAAGGGATATCCAACATCCACATCCTCTTATCCTCCTCATCATCAACAATCCCAATACCTATACCTTAATCCCACATCCCAATCTTCCCATCCTAATCCAACACCTACACCTTCCTATCACAATCCCCCATCCCAATATCCCTCCTATCCTAATCCACCATCTCAATCCTCTCATCCTAATCTACCATTTGTATCCTCCTATGCCAACCCACCATACATGTCTTCCTATGGTGGTCCACCACCTCAATATTCCTATTCTAATCCAACATCCACACCTTTCTATCACAATCCCCCATCCCAATATCCTTACATTAATTCCACATCTCCCCATTCTAATCCTTCATCTACATCTTCCTGCTATCACTCACCATCCCAATCTCCCCATTCTAATCCAACATCCACATCCTCCTATGTCACTCTCCCTTTTCCCACACTATATCTTAATCCTCCATCTCCTCCAATCACTTCTAGTCCCCCATCTAGTCCCATCCACTCATCTAATCCTAATCCTCCATGTCCTCCTAGTTCTTCATCTAATCCTAATCCTCCATCTCCTCCTAGTCCTACATCCAATCCCATCCCTTCATCTAATCCTAATCCTCCATATCCTCCTAGTCCTACATCCATTTCCATCCCTTCATCTAATCCTAATCCTCCATATCCTCCTAGTCCTACATCCAATCCCATCCCTTCATCTAATCCTAATCCTCCATTTCCTCCTAGTCCTACATCCAATCCCATCCCTTCATCTAATCCTAATCCTCCATTTCCTCCTAGTCATACATCCATTTCCATCCCTTCATCTAATCCTAATCCTCCATCTCCTCATAGTCCTACATCCAATCCCATCCACTCCTCTAATCCTAATCCTCCATCTCCTCCTAGTCCTACATCCATCCACTCCTCTAATCATAATCCTCCATCTCCTCCTAGTCCTACATCCAATCCCATCCACTCCTCTAATCATAATCCTCCATATCCTCCTAGTCCTACATCCAATCCCATCCACTCCTCTAATCATAATCCTCCATCTCCTCCTAGTCCTCCATCCAATCACATCCCCACGTCTAATCCTAATCCTCCATCCATGCCCATCACTCTACCTAATCCTACATCCCTTCCAAATGTCTCCCAAGGACTCATGCAAGAAGAGACATCATGCCCTCCCACTATATCATGTACTGTCAATAGTGGTGAGGCCCTCCTCCATCCTAGACCTATCCCACCCATCACCATTCCTAACATTGTCCAAACAGTTGAGCCGGTCAAACCCATCGAATCCATCAAATCCCCATCTTCTACTCCTAGGTCCACCCAATCCATTAAAGAAATCCAATCCCCTCCTCCCACTCCTAGTATTCACAAACTTCAATCCCATGACCTTCATAAATCCTCCATCCTCCTATCTCCCCCAATTAAGGAGTCCCTCCAACACTCTTCCATCATCATACATCCCACACAAGACGATTCATGCCACGATACAAGCATATCCCCTCCGCCAAATCAAGATCACTCCATACCATCTACTCCATCTCAAGAACATAGTCTTCCATCCATTTCATCTCATGATCCATATCCTCAACCAAGTCATGATCCTATCCTCCCATCCACCCCATCTCAAGATCACACTATCTCCTCCACTCCATCCCATGATCCCATTTGCCTTCAAGATCCGATCACTCGATCTCATGAGCCCTTATCATCCACTACCATACATCTAGATCCCATTGTACTCCCCGATTCCTCTCATGATCTCTTATCACTCATTCGTCCTGATGTTGCTATCCCCTCATCTCCATCGCATGATCCTTCATCGCCATCTAGTCTTACCATCCCAATGCCACTTTTGTATCACCTTGGTAACATTATATGCTTCCATGGTGGTCTTCTTGTAGAAGCAAAACAACGTTTATACACCATCTTTCCTCCTCCACATGCTAACACACTCACATCATGTTTCCAAAAGAATAAGCATCCTACCATAGATCATATGCTTGAAAACATAAACTATCAAGGAAAAGGTTTAGGCCTTCATGAGCAAGGTATTTTAGAACCCATTCAAGTCAAAGAACATCCAGGCACACATGGTCTTGGATATGTCTCCCAAAACTCACACTCTAAAGATTTTGGTACAGCCTTCGTGCATCCTAAACGATCCTCTTCTAAAGGCACAAAAGGAACTTCCCATCATTCTACCAAGACATATGCCACCATCCCCCCTCCTCCATCATACTACCTAAAAACAACCATCCATCTTCCTCCCTCATCCTCTCAATCCATTTTGGGTCCTTATGTCCCTCCATCCATCATTGCTCATCCTTCATCTACGATGGGTTCCTATAGCCCTCCATCAAACCCCACACATCTTCCATATACACAGTCTATTTTGGGTCCTTATATCCCAAAATCACCCCCTCCATCTTATCCTATTCATCCTACCTTCATAACTCCTAATCAGGATCAACAAAGGCACATACCTACACATTCTACATCTACACGTAATCCCTACAACCCTACCTCCATCGCTCCCCATCATCAATCTCCTCGCATCTATCCCATTGCTATTAAAATAAATTTGGATGCCAAAGCAACAATACATAAATCCAAACATCCACATGAATCTAAAGTTCCTCATTTCCCCTTCAAAAGACATGTTGAAGAAGATAAAAATCAAGTCCAAAATCCAAATCAATCCAAAAGGCCACAAAGGCCCACCGAAGCAAAAATAAAAACCATGTGGGTCCCAAAGAAAAAAGGTGTCATACCTTCAATTGAAAATTCCATAACAACATCCAAAGTTGCTATTCCCCCACAAAATCATTCACCTCCTCCATCTCCTAAATCTGTTTTGGGTCCCTACATCCCAAAATTCACTATCCCAATGCCTCCATTATCGTCACACTCTCCATCCATTCATCCACCTATCTTTTCGCATCCACCACCACATGTGCCAATGTTGGTCCTAAACACCTTCCCCCATCACACGTCCACTCCATCATTCCATCCATACACTTTCCAACATCCCATCCACTATCTTCTCTATCTCCCCCATCAAATTCCTTTAATCCATCCTCTTGCATAAACCATCCAGTCTAATAAGGTTGTACCAACATACGAATAGTCACTTCAAACATGGGATCTTATTACCTTATATGGAACTTGATGCACGAGTCCTTCATCCCTATCCTTATCAAATTTCCTCTAAAATCCGCATACCCATATCCCTATCTTTATCCATCTTCGTCCACATCCTAGTCCAAAAAATCAGCAAAAAAATAAAATAAAAATAAAAATTAAAAAAAATCGAAAAATCAGAAAAAAAGGAAGTAAGGCAAAAATCATTCGTCCAATGGTGAAAACTTGGCAAACAAGCACCTTGGATTAGTACCATGATGAAAACCTGGCAAACAGGCATCATGTGTAAATCCCCCATCTAGTCTCCTTCCACGATTGGGGGCAACATCCACTTACGCATTCCTTTCCTCCATCTCCTACATCTACCTATCTTCCACATCTTACCCACCATATTTCGCATCCTATCCAATCCCTCCATCTTCCTTGTGATCTTGATAAAGATAGGGGAAAACCTATATACATGCATTGGACATCTCTTGGCATATATTCCCCTCATCCATACACTATCATATTCCTTCCACATCTTAATATCCCCCTTGCCTCATCATGCATGACACATCTAGAGTGGGGGCACCTCCTTATTTATGATTGAGTCATTGAGACATCATCCATCCATTCCTCCAGGTAATCCTTTCCATCTCCCCATCTTTCCCATCCATTTATCCATACAATAATCCTTGCCATCTCCCAATCCTTATCTCCATATACTCTCATCCACTAGTCCTTTTCCATCTTTAAATCCTTATCCTCCCATCCATTTATCCATCCAATAATCTATTCCATATCCTCTCAATCTTCATCTCATCTATCCACCTACCCAAACATCTTCTTATCCATCCATCTATTTCCCTCTATCCCATCATCCCTTGTCATTGGTATCTAGCTATCGGCTACCCCTATGAAATCCAATGCCATGCTATCATCATTCCTATCTATTTATCACATCTTAACAATATCCTCTCAATCTTCATCTCATCTATCCACCTACCCAAACATCTTCTTATCCATCTATCCATTTCCCTCTATCTCATTATCCCTTGTCATTGATATCTAGCTATCGGCTACCCCCATGAAATCAAATGCCATGCTATCTCACTATCATCATTCCTATCTATTTCTCACATATTTACAATATCCTCTCAATCTTCATCTCAACTATCCACCTATCCTAGCATCTTCTTATCCATCCATTCATTTCTCTCTATTATCCCTTATCATTGGTATCTAGCTCTAGGCTACCCACATGCAACCCAATGCCATTCACATCATAATTCATCACTCCTATCTATTTCCTACATCTTTCTGATATATTATCACTCTTCATCATTCATCTATACATCCTCTCATCCTCCCAATTCATCTTCTAATAATATAGATCACTATCCCATCCCTGAGCTTTGCATAACCCACATCCCACATATCGACCATCCCATCCACACGGCCTATCCTAGCTCATCATATCCACTCCATCCTTTTTTCCATTTATCTTGGTCATCTCATCATCCCTTATCCATTGTCTGTTGTCAGTCTCTTGTCGAACTACATTGCCCCTACGCTTTCATGTAGGCAAGGTCGATCATTTGATCTGCCCTCGGGGTTCTATCTTTTGTCTATCTTGTCTCTTCCATAGTCTATCTTTGGCCTTGTGTCGAGCTATGTGGCCCCTACACTTTCACGTCGACAAGGTCAATCGTTTGGTTCAACCCCTGGGCATTTTTTCCATCTGATCATTACCCTCCATCCTCTATCTTCATCATCCTCTTTCCACTTTTACCATGGTCTTTTCCTGAATTAAGAGGGCTCTATGATTTCATGTAGGCAAGGTTGATCTTTGATCAACCCTTGAGCCCCTAGGTCTTTAGGTTCAGTCTTGTGTCATGTCATCTTGTTGTATCATCAAGTATGTCCCTATCCGAGCTAGTGCTTATCAAACAACGGTCATCTGTATCACAAGATCCAATTGGTTTCTGGTATCCTGCGTCATGTCGATCTTTTAATTTCCTATCCATCATTGGTCTCAACATGATATATCCTTCCCAATAGACCTCATCAACCCCATCCATTATCTTGATCCTATGGCAACGGACATTTGAAATTGATTGTGATCTTTTGATGCTTTTGACTTTTGTTTATCATTTGAGCTTCATATCATCACTTTTCATGGTCGCCTTGATCCATCATATCATGGTGTGCTTTGACTAGTCAACATAGGGGAATATCTTGCTCATTTCTTTGTTTATGTCTTCTTGGTTGTCCCACGTAGTACCCACCAAGATCCTCGAGGTCTTGTGTTATGTTGGGGCATCTTTTTGTGCTTGTGGTTATTCCAATACCTAGCCCGACCAAAGTCATCATGACTTTGGGGTGTTGGGATAGCCTTCTTGTTTGTTGTGTTTATTTTATGCATTGGACACTAATCCGTCTTGGTTTACATACTTTGACGCTCGGTGTCTTATGCTATAGCAAAAATCAGTGCTCTAAGTATGACAAATTGCATTAGGATTGCATTTCATTTTCCATTCCATCATCTTGCATATCTCCCCCATCCTCATCCATTCAAATAATCTAATCACACTCTTGGTCTTAGCCTTGCTGCAAGCCTTGATTCAATCATCCTCATCATCGTCATCATCATCATCATCATTCTTATCATCTGTGGGATGTATCCTTCCCTATCCTTGTGTTGTTTTAGGATGTATCCTTCCCTCATCAACAACACTCTCATCGAGACGTATCCTTTCCTATCCTTGTGTTGTTTTGGGATGTATCATTCCCTCGTCAACAACACTCATCCTCATCCTCATCTGGATGTATCCTCCCCTATCCTTGTGTTGTTTTGGGATGTATCATTCCCTCATCAACAACACTCATCCTCATCCTCATCCTCATTCAGATGTATCCTTCCCTATCCTTGTGTTGTTATGGGATGTATCATTCCCTCATCAACAACACTCATCCTCATCCTCATTAGGATGTGTCATTCCCCATCCTTGTGTTGTTTGGGATATATCATGTCCTTATCAAACAAACGCTCCATCCACCATCCACACAACCTGGCTTGTAGCTTGACTAGGGCACCGTCATCTTTGTCCTTGAGTCCATTTGTACTCATTTCATCATAATTCCATCATCCATCATCTCATCCCTCATCATAATTTTCATCTTGTCAAACCTCTCCTAGTTCTATGACTTTCTCTTTCTTTCTTTCCCTCCGGCCTATAGGGTAGACTCGCCCCTGCAGCGGGGCAGACACACCCTCGGACTGCTAGGGTGAACCTTCCCTTGGCCTGCAGCAGGACGGATCCACCCTCGGCCTGTAGCGGGGCAGATCCACCCCCTGCAGTGGGGCGGACTTGCCCCACCAGGCTAGGCGGTGGTGCTGCCACCACTGGTCGCGGATGGTGCCACGCAGCGGGGCGGACACGCCCTGCCGCAGGGCAGACCTGTCCCCACCCGGGGTGGACACGCCCTGTCATGGGGTGGATACACCCTCGCCCAGGGTGGACCTGCCCCGAGCTTGGGGCGAATCTACCCGGTGAGGGGCATATATGCCCCCCGACGGCCGAATTTCCTCTCCCTCAAAATTTCAAAATTTTTTTCCACATTTTCAAATTGTCAATTCCTACCCATTTTCTAATTTTTTCCCGTCCACAAAACCCATTTTTTACTTTTTTGATAAAACATTTAAAATGCATTAAAATGTGTTAATAGGGGGTTTTGTTGCCTTTCCTTCTATTTGAAAAGGTATTTTTACCTTTTATTTGCCATTTTATTCCTTTGACTAATCCCTTCCCTTCCCGATGCCGCCCTTTGCACCCCGTTTGTCCAATTGAATTCGTTCAAAAGGAAAACTTGCCTAATTTTTTTCACTCTTTCCAACCATACCATCCATTTCTTCTTATCAAGATGTTGCTCAGAACCCTTCTTTTTCCCCTATCACCTTGTCGAGGGGGCATACCCTTCACATTTACCAATTTGCCCTGCCATAGTCAATCCCTTCCAGGATTGGGGCATTTTCATCCATTCCCCACTAATTGGACGTCTCAGATCCTCCTCCCCATGCTAGGGCATCATTTTCTGATTAATTCCTCTATAGAGTCATATGCACTTTCTTTTCTTCGAAGCACAGTTATTCTAATGGTACTACGAAGAGGGGCAAAATGTAGACATCCAAATTTGATCACTTCTATATGATCAAAATCGTCTATTATACTCTTCTATTCCATTAACAGTGATTAAATAATTTATTTAATCATTATTTCATTTTCTGCCTAAGGTTCCTAAAGTATATAATTAAATAAATTAAATACTTTACCTTGCCCCCTTTTCTTCTCTAAATTAAATAAACATGAAAAATTATTTAATTTAGTCATTTAACCCATTTGGATTAAAATCAATTTTTAATTCCCCTTTTTCTCTCTCCTTGTCACATTTTCCATAACCCCCTTTTAATCCAAATTAAATTAATTAATCTGTGATTAGGATGTGCACCACTTAATCAAGATTAAGTGTCACATCCTCCATTATCTCCCACTTGTCCCTAATCTCTCATTAATTATCTTAATCCTGTGTTTGCACAACCTTAATCAGAATCATTAGCCACATTTGGATTACCTTTTCTGGTCAACCTTTCCACTTACCATTTTTAGCTTGGACTCTCTTCCCCATGTGAATTTTTAATTCACATTTATTTGCCCAAGGTTCTTCTCTTCCCCATGTGAATTTTTTAATTCACTTTTATCTTTCCAAGGTCTTCCCCATCCCCCATGCAAGATTCTAGAAGCCTTGACTTGTCACTTCACATGTGCCAAGGGCTTCTAGAACCTTGGACTTGTCACATCGCCCGCATGTGACAAATCTCCAACTTTTTGGAGACCCTCTCTTATCCACTAGATTCTTCTAATCATTGTGAATTTTTAATTCACTTTTATTCCTCCAAGGAATATTCTCATCCCCCAAGATACACCTCGTGTACTTCCCTTCCACCTCATTTGCACATCACTCCACCCTAAGAAATCTCACATTCCACATGTCAAGATGTGAGGGCTTATGAGTCCTCAACTCACCATAGCCCTTCATCTTGATCTTTGCTGGATCAATCCCAACCGTCGAATTCTCTAGAGAATTCCAATTAGCTTATAAATATCCTCTCACATTTACCAATTTTCCGTGCCATAGTCAGTAGGGCGAACTCGCCCCGGGCGGTGCCCCAGCCATGCCCGCCCGCGCTGGGGACACCGCTGCCTCCTGCGGTGGTGTGACCGCGCCACCCCTGTGGCTGGGGTGGCGTCGCTGCGAGGCGTGGCGGCGGTGTCTTCCCCGTCGTGGGGCAGACGTGCCCCCTGCAGCGGGGTGTATCCACCCCACCGCCCTCTGATTCATTCGCTCGTGGGTTGGGTTCCCATGGGGCGCCTACGCCCTTTAAAGGCAGCTCCGCCCATTGGTATCGGGCTCAACGCTTCTTTCTTCTCCCCCTTTCCAAAAATCATTTAAAAAAAAAAAATTTCCTACCCATTTCCTCATTCTTTCCCGCCCACAAAACCCATATTTTATATTTTTGATAAAATATGTACAAATGCATTAAAATTTCAATTTAATACATAAAGGGTTTTGTCGCTTACTTGGCGGGGCCCATCCTGCTGTCTGTACGACCGTCGAACCTCATATATCCGGTGGACGATCTCGGTGTCATTATCTCCTGCCATCTTCACTCCTTTCTGCTTGCTCTTTCTCTTTTTCTCTCAACTGCTACAGTGCAAATGAGGTGAAGTAATTTTCAAAATTACCTTATATTAGCTTTTAAAAGGTATTTTTTACCTTCTATTTACCCTTTTGTTCCTCTGATTAATCTCTTCTCTTCCCGGGGCTGCCATTTGCACCCCATTTGTCCGATTGACTTCTTTCAAAAGGAAAACTTGCCTAATTTTTTGCCCTCTTTCCAACTATACCATCCATTTCTTCTTATCGTGATGTTTCCTAGGACCCTTCTTTTCCCTCGTCACCCTCTCGAGGGGGCATACCCTTCACATTTACCAATTTTCTCGGCCGTAATCAACACCTTCCATGATTGGGGCATCTTCATCCATTCCTCATTAATTGAACATCCCAAATCCTTCTCCCCATGCTGGGGCATCTTTTTTCGGTCACTTCTTCTAGTCATCTACACTTTCTTTTCTTCAAAGCACTGTTATTCTAATGGTACTCCGGAGAGGGGCAAAATGTAGACATCCAAATTCGATCACTTCCATATGATCAAAATCGTCTACTCTATTTATCTAGTTCATTAAATAGTGATTAAATAATTTATTTAATCATTATTTCATTTTCTTCCTAAGGTTCCTAAAGTATGTAATTAAATAAATTAAATACTTTACCTTACCCCCTTTCCTTCTCTAAATTAAATAAACATGAAAACTTATTTAATTTAGTCATTTAACCTATTTGGATTAAAAACCAAGTTTTAATTCTTTTTTTTTTTTCTCCTTGTCACATTCTCCATAACCCTCTTCTAATCCAGATTAAATTAAATTAATCTATGATTAGGATGTGCACCACTTAATCAAGATTAAGTGTCACATCCTCCATAATCTCCCACTTGCCTCTAATCCCTCATTAATTATCTTAATCATGTGTTTGCACAACCTTAATCAAAATCATTAGCCACATTTGGCTTACCTTTTATGGTCAACCTTCCCGATTATCATTTTTAGCCTGGACTCCCTTCCCCATGTGAATTTTTAATTCACATTTATTTAACCAAGGTTCCTCTCTTCCCCATGTGAATTTTTAATTCACTTTGGTCTTCCCAAGGTCTTCCTCATCCCCCATGCAAATATGACATTTTATTTTACATGTGTCCAAGGTTTCTAGAACCTTGGACTTATCACATCACCCACATATGACAAATCTCCAGCTTTTTGGAGACCTCTTTTTACCTAATAAACTCTCCATTGAATGTAAATTTTTAATTTATTTCTCCCACACACTTCCCTTTTTCCTATGGAGATTTTTGAGGAATTCTAAAATTCCTTAAAAGTCTCTTTCATTCTCATTTGGGGACAAGAAGTTCCTTTTTGAGGAAATCTTCTCATCCCCCAAGGTACCTCAAAGGTACTTGTCCTTCATCC
Source organism: Sequoiadendron giganteum (assembly GCA_007115665.2). Classification (NCBI taxonomy): domain Eukaryota; kingdom Viridiplantae; phylum Streptophyta; class Pinopsida; order Cupressales; family Cupressaceae; genus Sequoiadendron; species Sequoiadendron giganteum. Next base: position 76,451,523 of record CM021102.1, read on the forward strand.
ACCTCTTTTCCTTCTCTTCCACCTCATTTCCACATCACTCCACCCTAAGACCTCTCACCTTCCACATGTCAAGATGTGAGGGCTTGTGACTCCTTAACTCACCATAGCCCTTCATCTTGATCTTTGTTGGATCAATCCCAACCATTGAATTCTCTAGAGAATTCAATTTAGCCTATAAATACCCCTTCAATTCCTTCATTTTGGAGGATCAAATCTTTTGCAAATAAACTCTTGCAAAATTGCCATTCAAGCTCTCATCCATTTTAGCACTTATATCATCAATCCATGTTGCATCAATTTATCTTGCATCCATTCAAATTCATTACCATCCAAGGAGCACACAAGACTTCAAAATCAAGGGCCAACCAAGGAAGCAACAACATGAAGGTATAACAACAATCAATTTTTTTATCTTACTTCTATGTTGTCCATTTTCTTAGGCTAATCTTATTGAGGTGCCCTTTTATTTTGTTACTTCTATTCACATTGCACTAATAGTTTTCATCTAGCATCTCACATTAGGAGCAACATTTTATTAGGATCACATTTCTGGCACGCCCGGTGGGACTGAACCATTATCTACCAGTACCCTTTCTGGACTACCGGGGCAAACCCGCCCCAAATGGTGCCTCGGCCGTGCCTTCCCACGCTGGGGGCGCCACCCCTGCAGCCGGGGCGGCACTGCCACTGGGCGGGTTCATCCCAACAGTCCAGAAAACTACTCACCCCCACTGCAGGGGGAGGATCCACCAATACACTAAACAATTATCCTTCATCTTGATCTTTTGTCACCCCTGCTGTAGGGGGCAGATCCACCCCGCTACAGGCCGAGGGCAGATCCACCTCGGTCGGCCAAGGGTGGGTCTGCCCTAATGCAGGGGGCGGATCTGCCTCGCTGCAGGCCGAGGGTGGGTTCACCCCAACAGTCTAGAAATGAAATCCATGGACGACCAGATAACATTGATAGGTCACATGGCTAAATGGGTCATGCTACTAAGTGAATTTGAAATAGAGTACGTAGATCACAAAGAAATCAAAGGACAAGTCATTGCAGATCAATTAGTATATGCTCCACTAGTAGATGCCAATCCTTTAGAGACAAAGTTTCCAAATGAAGGGGTGTTTACAGTTTCGAAAGCCACCACATGGATATTATATTTTGATGGGTCCAACACTAACAACGAATCAGGAGTAGGAGTCTTGCTCATCACCCCTCAAGGTGACTACATACCCAAATCATTTTGTTTGACTTTTCCTTGCACAAAATATATTGTTGAGTATGAAGCTCTCCTCACAGGACTTAAGATTGTCATTCAATGGTATATCTCACACTTGCACGTATTTGGTGACTCCCAATTGGTGATCAAACAAGTTAATGATGAATTCCTCACAAGAGATGACAAGTTGTTACCCTACAAATGAATGGTGGATGACTTCAAGAAATATTTTTCCTCCATTGAGTTCGACCAAATCCCCAAGATACAAAATAAAGTAGCTGATGCCATGGCCACCATTGGTTCCCTCCTGGACATGCGCAAAGATTGTACCAAATGTGAGTTCCTTGTAGAACAACTATTAATCTCTACATTTAACATCCCTAAGAGTGAAATGGTATGTGACATTGTAGGTCTTGAATCCCCCTGGTACCAAGACATTTACATTTATCTTCATGACAACACCCTACCATCTGACCTCACACAAAACTAATAAAAATATTTTATCCAATGCACAACCCGCTACACCATCATTGGTGATACACTTTATCGATGTGGGTATGATGAAACTCTCCTCCATTGTTTAAACAAGACCAAAGATTGCACTACATTAGTAGAAATGCATAGTGGTATTTGTGGGGCCCATTATAATGGTATGGCCTTAGCCAAAAGGATTCTAAGAGCAGGGTATTACTGGCCTACTATGGAACATGATGCTTGCAAGTTTGTCAAAAGGTTTCTTTCCTATCAACAACATGCAGATTTTATTCACGCTCTGACACAAGAGTTACAACCTATCATGACAACTTGGCCATTTTCACAAGGGGTTTCAACCTAGTTGGAAATATCTACCCTGCTTCCTCCGATGGTCACATGTTCATCATCACAACCACTGAATACTTTACCAAGTGCGTGGAATCCATACCACTCACTCAAATCATCAGTGTTTAGATATCTAAGTTCATCCTCTACCATATCCTCTGTAGGTATGGAATCCCCTCCACCATCATCACTGATAATCGAAAGCCATTCAAAAATAAGTGCATGAAATTCCCTGTGAAACTTATCATATCCAACATCATTGGACTACCCCCTTTTACCCCCAGGGAAATGATCAAGCAAAGGAAACCAACAACATATTGATGAAAATCATTAAGAAGATGGTTAACAATACTGGTCAAGATTGGCACCTCCACCTCCATCCTACCCTTTGGGCCTACTACACATCCATTTGCACCCCCACCGGTGCTACCCCATACTCACTAGTCTATGGCGCCGAAGCTGTCTTGCTGATCAAAGTCGAAATCCTCTCACTTCGAATATCTCTAAAGAATCTGATCACTAACGAAGACACCTGGGTGGCACGACTTGCACCGTTGGAATTACTAGATGAAAAATGGGTCAAGGCCTACAACCATTTAGAAGCCTATCAACACCGGCTCAAGAGAAGCTACAATAAAAATATATGCCCTTGTCAATTCAATGTTGGTGACTTAGTCCTTAAAGAAAATTAGTGGAATCAACAAGATCGAGATAAGAAAGGAAATTTTGAAGCTTATTGGTTAGGCCCTTATGTCATCACTGCCAATTATGGTTTTGGAGCATACAAGATTTCTACACCTAAAGGAGAGCCCCTGGAAGAACCCATCAACATCATGCATCTAAGAAAATTCTATACTTAGGTTAGCTAGGGTATCATTCTTGGTAAAATTTCAAAAAATACAAAAAAGTAAAAATTATCAAAATAAAAAAAATAAAAAAAATCCAAAAATAGTAAAGAGGAATAATTCATTCTATGGTGAAAACCACCCCTGCATGGTGCCTTGGATACATACGATTGGTGAAAACCTAGAAAAATATTCCTTTCATATAGGGCTTAATCATTATCTACCTCGCGTCCTAGTTACCTTATGATTTATCCATCCAGATCTCAATATCCTTATCATCCTATTGATCCTATCCTCCCATCCACTTACATCATCTCGTTGCTTGGTATATCTTTGGTTGAGCATTAGATGAACATCATCCGCTATCCAACATCCTGAGCTTCTATCCTAATCTAAGCTTGTGTTTCATCTCGACACTTTGTTCATCTCCACCTAGGATCATTCATCGTGTATGTCTCCATATAGCTCCCATTTAATCCTTGGCGAACTACATTGCCCCTGCGCTTTCACATAGGCAAGCCTGATCAATTGATCTGCCCCCAGGGCTATTTTTGTTGTCTTTTTTCCATCTATCCATCTTTGGAAAACTGTGTTTCCCTTATGCTTTCATGTAGGCAAGGCCGATCACTTGATCCGCCCCCAGGGAAATTTTTCCTTCCTCATCCATCACCATTATCCAATTTTTGATCTTATTTATCATTGGTCTTCCATCCTTTTTGAACTAAACTACCCCTGTGCTTGTACATAGGAAGGACTGATCATTTGATCCTCCCCTGGGGCTTCTCTTTGTTTTATTTTGTGGTTAGTCAATCTTATCATTTTCCTCCATCATCTATCCTCATAATTCTCTTTCTGCTTTTATCACTGTCTTTTCCTAAACTACGAGGGCTCTACGCTTTCACTTAGGCAAAGCCAATCTTTGATCAACCCCCGAGCCCTTAGGTCTTTAGGATGAGTCAGTATTGTGTCTTGTTGTCAAGTTATGTCCTTATCTCATTAGCACCTCACAAACAACATCCATTTATGTCACGATATTTAATCAGTTTTTGAATATCCTATGTCATTGTCAATCTTTTAGTTTAGCATCCATCTTTGGTATCAATAGGATGTATCCTTCCTAATAGACTCCATCAACCCTTTCCATCATCTTGATCCTATGGAAAAGGATTTTTTGAAATTGATTGCAATCTTTTGATGCTTTTGGCTTTTGTTTATCATTTGAGCTCCCTATCATCACTTATCAAGGCCGCCATAATCTCTCATATTATGGTGTGTTTTGAATCATTTACATAGTGGAATATCTTTCTTTTTCTTTTGTTTTCTATTTTCCTGGTTGTCCCACATAGTACCCACCAAGACCCTTGATGTCTTGCGTTACGCTGAGACATCCTTCTATGCTTGTGGTTATTCCAATACCTAGCCTGACAGAAGTCATTGCGACTTTGGGGTATTGGGATAGCCTTCTTGTTTGGTGTGTTTGTTTATGCATTAGACACTAATTCACCTTGGTCCATATACCATGGTACCTAGTGTCTTTTTTTATAGAAAAATCTAGTGCTCTGAAGATGGTAACTTGCATTAGGACTACATTTCATTTTTCTCCATTGCATTCATGTATCCTTCATCCCTTCTTTTCCCCTGACTTAGGATCTTGGATTGTGCAAACAATGATTCCCTCCACCTTCCTCTTTCTTCTCAGGCACCCTATAGTTCTTGATAGGTGTGGTCACACACCCATCACTTCCTTCACTTCCCTCATTATACATGCCCTTATTTTCACATTGCATCTTACTTAATAACATTATCATTCTAGGTTCATTAAATTGCATTGCATACTCATCTTAAGTTGTGTAGGTTAATTTTCATTAATTATTCTATGCATATTAACATTCATTAGCATGTTAATTTTGGTTCATATCATTAGGTTCATTACCACATCCATCATAAACATTAACCATCATGCATATCATAATAAATCATCCACATAGAAATAATCACAAATTATCCATCACATCTTGCATCATCAGTGTTAGATATCATGCATATCAATCATCCATCACATCTTGCATCATAAACGTTAGGCATCAACATAATTATACATCCAGATAAGCATAACCATAAATCCATATAGGCATATTCATACATCACATCATCCATCATAAAATCATAAACATACACACATGCATAAATAGGATTATCCACTATATACATAATGTCCATAGGAGTTGTCGCATAAATATCAAAATAAAAATTCCATCACAGAGTCCATAATAATCTCCATCAATATCATCAAAATCCATGTCCATCGTGTCCATCATAATCACAAAATAAAGTACAAGTACAAGGATCTACATCAAATATAATCACTGCTACTCTATAATGTCCATCCATCCCGCACCTGTCAAAATCTGATATCCTGTCATCTGTCAAATGAGCTACCCACATCTAACCATTGTGGATACTTGGGCACCATACCTCTACGAGGGATGGTTGCCTGAGAGCCACTGTATCCTTAGGGACATGTCCCCAGGGACTTGGATGGCACTGTAATTTGAGGAGCCCACCGCTCAAAGTAAAATGTGCGTTGCTCCAGATCTAGAACCGCCTATTGATAAGAAATCATCTAGAAAGATGCATCTCTCATGTACTAATCTCTCTCTATAGCCTGACACCCAAATATGTTCCACTCTTGTCTGTATCTATCTCAATCTTTGGTAATGACTCTCCTCTCCTCTTCCCATGCCCCTTATGCCATTCTCAGCTGATCGATCTCCACATGTAGTCGATCTCTCACCTCCTCTATAGCCACTGCTTGTGCCTCTGAGGCATCCCTCTCTCCCCATAGTCTTTGCCCCATTGCCCTTGATCCATCACTACCACTTTGTAGTATCACTATATGTTCCTATGCAACATCCCTCTCCACTTGCATAGCCTAAGCCTCTGCCCATGTAGTATCCCTCTCCCCTTGCATCACCTGAACCTATGCTTGTAAGGCCTATACATTTGCATGCGCCATGTCCCTCTCTCTTTGTGTAATCTCTAACTGGGCCTCTACTGCCTCTACCCTTGACCTCACATCCCCAAGTGTTGTATCTGTCACAAATGCCCTATCCTAGAGCTCATTCCTCTCCCTCACCAACCATGTCACCTGTGCCCTCAAACCCTCCATCTCCCTCTCAGCTTGCTGGCCATCCCCTCCAAACTCCTGTTGTCCCCTAACCTACGATATAGTCATCGCTACCTATAATCTATCTCGGTCCTAGGTCACCCTGTCTACCTCACCGCGTAGGTAATCTCTCTCCCTCTCTACATCCTGTACTTGTGAGGTCAGGAGGTCAACAATGAAGCCATAATCCCCTTGTCCTACAACCTCTAATATGACTACCTCTACCTGAAGCCTCCTCCCCTCAGCCCTGAGTCTGACAACCTCCACCTTTTCCATCTGAAGCCTCACCTGGGCCCTCGTCAATAATAAAAAAATGTCCTTGGCTGGTACATACGGTATCATTGCCAGTGGCTCCACGGCAAGGATGTCCACATCCATCACATCCTCCTGTGCATCTCTCTCCTCATGCATCTCCATCTCTGGTCTCTTAGGCTTTTGCTGAACCTCGATCACCACCTGAACTCTCCTTGGCTGTCCCCTCCACCCCATCCTCATCTACCATCTCACCTTAGGATCCTTTCTCTCTCCTCATGCATCTCCATCTCTAGCTCATTGGGTACCTACTTGGCTCCTCTCTCCACCTGGGATCTCCTTTGTTGTATCCTCCTCTGTGCTGTCCTCGCGAGCTGACCTAAGGGCCCTACCCTCTCTTGACCTATCTCCTACTGCTGTCCCTCCTCCCTCATCATCATCTTTGCCTCATCTTGTTGAGACCCCACCCCCTTCTATGTCCTCCTCGACTGTACACTCCCCATTTGGTCTCCTTTGACTCCCACCTCTAGATTAGGATCATCTCTCATCTCCACATCCCAATGCTCCTACACCACTCACTCGCTCCGTTGTGGTATACTCCTCACCAGCCTCACCGGCTATCCTGCGGCCCCTACCTCCGCCTATCTTGTGGCTCCTATGCCCTGCTGACCTGTTACCCTACCTACCTCCTGAGCTCTCCCCATCCAGACTCTCCTCTTTTCTGCCACTCTCCACATCCTCGGATCTAAACCCAAGTGCACCTCTAGTGTAATCCTCTCCCACTGATGACTACGGAACCATCTCGCATACTAAGGTGTCACTCCTACCTCCTTATCCCCTCCAGTCCTCCCTAGATAGGGTACTACCTACAATGTCATCCAATTCTATCTATAAAATCTTAGAGCAATCGGCTCCCCCCATGGCCGTTCTCGGCTAATTGATGAAACATGTTTGGGCCTTGCAGAATATTTTGTACGATCCAAAACTACTTGGTCACTCAGTCGGGCTTGTGCACCTACACTATACGTGCCTCTATCCCAACTATGAAGCACCTAGTGCAGAAATAACCCCTATGTCTCCCTCCTCTTCCCTCCACTTTGTAAACCACCGAAACATGTATGGCCGCCATACTATGTCCTCCTCCTCTACCTCATCTATCATCCATCTCCATCTATCTAAAATCCTGAGTCCCTCATAATGTAGGACCCAACCATACTCAGAACCATACCACCAGGCCATAGGAGCTACCTCATCCATTGTCCCCACTCTGACTACCCCTGGCCTAGCAACACTAATATGCTCGCATACCCACACTTGCAATAGGGTCACCTATTTCACACCGAGTTCCCCTCGATAACACACCATGTGCATGTATCGGTATAACTACGCTAGTATGCATGTCCCCCATATGAACTACCCCTCCCTCCCCTCAATAATATGTCGAATAATCAACATGTATCTTAGGTTGCAGAACCGTCCGCTCTTGTTCGGTAACAGTAACCCATAGATCAAACCACACAAGTACAGTGGTAGTGCTGGTACCCCCACTACCAAACATTGATCCAAGTCTAGCCCATGCCCCTCAATGGGAAGGTCCTCATGTCCAAACAACACAAATAGGGTCCAGTCCAACTCCTCCTTTGTAGACCTCAGTTCGCTCACTAGTCACCCTACTATAGGGAGCCTCAAAATCTTCCATATGTCCTCTAAAGTCACCGTCATCTCCCCTGCTGACAGATGGAATGTGGATGTCTCTAAACTCCAACACTCTATGAGTGTTGTCAACAATGCTCAATGTGCTCTCATTGTGGGATATCCAAGCAGATGATGTAATCTCACCAACTCCAAAGCATGGTGGTCTACTTCGGTCATGGTCGCTATTGTTGCCATCAACACCTTAGACCATCTCTCTCACGTTCGCAACCGATCAAATTGCTGCATCCATACAACAACACTCTATCAGTCATTTTCTGCTTTTCATCTCCTCTTCTTTTCTGACCCCAAGTTAATTTTTTTTTAAATTTTCCCTCCCCTTTTTCCCACCTTTAACTTTCTTTTCTTTTTTCGTCCCTGTCCCCTTCTTCCCGGGCATGGCCGCACCTTTTTGGGCATGGTTGCCCCTCCTCGGGCGTTGTCACCCTTTCTAGGGCATCGTCGCCCCTTCTTGGGTGGGGTCACCCTTCTTGGGGAGGGGCAACCCCTTGCTGGGGTGCGGCTGCCCCTATCTTGGGGCGCTACTGCCCCTTGATTCTTTTTGGGAGAACCCAACCCGGGTCGACCCCGGGGTAAGTCTGCCCTCCAATTTTCTTCACCCCTATCCCTTTTTGGGCATTTTTAAAGATTTTTGCCCATTAATGGGGAAAATCACTTCCCCCCCTCCCATAGCCTCTAACAACCTATTCTAACTGCCCCATTGGAAAAATCCCAATTTTGCCCCCAACCCATTTTCTTAACCTACCCTGAAACTAAAACCTATGATTTGAAAAATGCATTAAACTTAAAAAATATCTAAAAAATGCTTAAAATTACAAAGGGGGTTTTGACAGCTAACTTAGTGTGGCACCGTGCATGCATGGAAGAACGCCCACACCGCATCTGCTCAGTGGACAATCTCATCATTGTAATTGGTCGGCATCCTCATCTCATCCACTCATTTTCTTCTCCTCTCTCTCTCTCTTCTTCAACTACTAGGTGTGCAAATGAGGAATAGTAACTCTAAAATTCCTATAAGTAATTTTCCCCCTTTTAAATCACTTTTAAGTGAGGGGTATTTTTACTTTTTATTTAAGTTTTTTGGGCCCTCATTAATTCCAAAACTTCCAGGGGCCACCATTTGCACATCGTGTGTCAGACTGACTCCATTCAAAAGGCTGGGGCATCATGCAACCTCTCTTGTGTTGGGGCATCATTTTCTAGTTGTTTCCTCTATAGAGTCATCTGCATTTTTTTTCTTCTTCTTCGAAACACTGTTATGTTAACAATATTTCGAAGAGGGGCAAAATGTAGACACCTAAATTTGACTACTTCCATATGGTCATAATCCCGTCATTTATTCGTCTAATCCATCTATATTAATTAAATGACATATTTAATTAATATTATCCCCTTTCCCTAAGGTTCCCAAAAGTATTTAATTAAATAATTTATCCTTTACCATTTCCTCTCTAAATTAAATAAATCAATCAATTTATTTAATTTAGTCAATTATCCTCTTCAAATTTAAATTCATTCTTTCTCTCTCATTGTCCCATCCTCTATAACCTTTTCACTAATCTGGATTAATTTAATTAATCCTTCATTAAGATGTGCATATCCTTAATTAGGATTAATGTCATATCCTCCATATCTATCCACTTGCCTCTAATCATGATTAATTAGCCTAATCACTTACCTTTTCTAACATGTCCTTAAGTCAAGTTTTCTTGGTACTTACCTCTTTTGGGTTGATCTCTTCCCCATGTGAATTAAAAATTCACACTTATCCCCCCATGCATTTTTCTTCCCCATGACCTCTCAAAGGTCACATCGTACCCATGGGACAAGGACCCCTTTTTGGGGAATCTTGTCTTACCCATTGGTTTCTTCCAAAAAGTGAATTAAAAATTCACTTTTATTTCTCCAAGGCCATCTCCAATCCCCATGGTGACAAGAGTGGACTTTCTAAAAGTCCTCACTTATCACTTTCAGCCCCACTTGGAGACAAGGAATACATTTTCAGGGAAATCCTCTCCAATCCCAAGGTACTTACAAGTACCTTGGGACCACATGGCCTTTTTCCATGTCACCATGTTCTTCGTCACTTCATCTGACACATGGCGAGATGTGAGGGCTTGTGAGTCCTCAACTCACCATAGCCCTCCATCTTGGCCATGGTGGCTCAATCTTGACTGTTGAATCCTCTAGAGAATTCAATTTTTTCTATAAATACCCCCTCTTACATGATTTAAGGGACCTTCATGCATTATTACCAAACCTATGCTCTCAAGCCATTTAGCCATTTTATCCATTGTTATTGTAATTCATCTACATTGTGCATCTTGCATCTTAGCCATTATTGCATTTATCCATCCTCATTGATCACCCAACTACCATTCCCATCACAAGTTTTCCATCAAGGAGCGCATATTTAAAGCATCATCAAGGGCCAACCAAGGATCAACACAAGGGAGAAGCTATATTATCTTGTTGTTATCTTTATCTTTCTTTATTTGTGTTCAACACAGCCCAATCTTGAGGTGTTAGGTGTTATTTGCTTCTCTTGCATTCTATTTTGTTTTGCATTTCTAGACTAGTAGATTTCACTTGATCACAGTTTCAAAGAAAAATTGATCAATTGATACATGCCCCAAAGATATCATGATAAGGATAATGATGAATATGATATTCCTCCTTGAGAGATTGATCAAACAAATTGTAAGAAGATTGATCTCTTGATAGATTATAGGAAAATGATTAGATGATTGATATTGCACAAGTGATTAAGCAATGATGTACATTTGATGAAAATGCACAGTTGATGAGCGTAATTGAAAATTTGAGGAAATGATCAGTATAGCCAGGTTGATGAGTTGGTCAAGCTGATTGAGATTGATGCTAGCGCAAGACAAGTTGATATAATGATTGATTGATTGATTGATTAAGGGGTTATGAGATTTTGAGAAGCAAGTTTATTGATTTGAGATTTGATTCTAAAGACATACATCAGTGTGACAAGGAAGATGAACAAAATAATAAAGAGAAAATGATTGATGAAAGGGAGAATGCAAGGAAATGAGAATTCTTGTGCTTTTAAGTGCTTATATCATCATCGATCTTATTATGTCACAAATTAGTATAAGCATCTAGATAGCACAAATATCTAGATGACTTGAATATTGTTTGCATTTTTATTTAGTAGTTAAGTATAAGCATCTAGGTATAAGGACCTTAGATGACCTGAATACTTATTGCATGGAAGACACTATCAGACAAGGAATGCTCTCATCCACAGTAGAATCATAAGTCCTCGATGATTTTAGACAACCATGTCTTAAAATGAGTCATCCTATGAATAAGAAACAATCCACAGACAACAAACAAGTGAACATGCCCCATCCTCGCCTCTCTAGTACAAGAAATCCTAGAGAAGCTAAAAGACATGTCACCAAAGATAAAATCATAAATCAGTCAAAAGACTGACAAACTAACAAAGATCATACTTCCATGTAGATCTGATTCTTGTCACAATTTATGCATTTGGTTGGATTTGACAATGGGGATTGATAGGTATGTTGTAATGTCTACTTGATTATCAATCATGGCATGTTTTGATTTTGTTGAAGTGCAAAGCTGTGTGGCAATCTGAAAGTGTCACTATTTTGGAGTTATGTGATTTTTTTTTGAATTTTTGGATTTTTTTTTTTTGGATTTTTGAAATATTTGATTTTTGGAATTTTGGAATTTTTTTTGGAATTTTGGAATTTTGGATTTTGGAATATTTGATTTTTGGATTTTTGGAATTTTTGGATTTTTGGAATATTTGATTTTTTGGATTTTGGATTTATTTTTATTTTTTTGGAATATTTGATTTTTTTGGATTTTTGGAATATTTATTGTTTTTGGATTTTTTGGAATATTTGATTTTTTCGATTTTTGGAATTTTTTTCTTTTTGGATTTTTTAGAGTTTTACAATAGAACGAGATGAATTGCAAGCTAGCAAACAAATAGAGAGGGTAGTTTCTTTGATCACAAGATGTTGATTATCCCAATCCATAGGTAAGGTCGAGGAAATGCCCTAGTGAGGGATATGACCAGCTTATTACGTATGGCGAAGCAAGCAAGCGAGGGTAATTTTGAACAATTCATAAGCCATGGTGAGTGTGAAAAGGCTATTATGAAGTGGAGGGTGAATGGAAATGGGATGGAAGATCAAGTGGAGCTCTAAAGGAAAGAGGAGCAAAGCCCCTACACATGATGCTGATTTATCAATTTTCACCATGGTACTTGCTCAAGGCACTGCTGAAGTGGTTTTCACTATTGAATGAATTGATTTCTCTTTACTTTTTTCATTTTTTCATCTTTTTTTAGCATTTTTTTATATTTTTTCAGGACCTTTTAAAAGAGCATAATGTTTGAAGTACTTAGGTATAAAACCTACAGATATGCATACTGTTAATGGGGTCACTGGGAAATTCACCTTCTATAGTAGATAATTGGTATGCCCCAGATCCATACACAATAGTGATAATGTATGGACCCAACTAGTTAGGCTCAAATTTACCCTTCTTTTCTCTATCTTGTTGATTGCGAGGATTTTCATGAAGGACAAGATCCCCAATCTAAAATGTATGTGGTTTCACTTTATGGTTATAACTTCAGCACATTCGTTGTTGGTATGCTCTGAGATGATTGAAAGCAACTTATCTTCGTTCATCCAAGAGTTCCAATTCTTGCAAATGGGAAGCTCGGTAGTCTTCATCACTGATTTGATTGTGCAAGGATACCCGCAAAGAAGGTAACTCGACCTTGATGGGTAAGATGGTTTCAGATCCATAGACAAGGGAATATGGGGTAGTGCCTATGGGAGTGAGAACACTCATGCAGTAAGCCCACAAGGTAGGATGCAATTGAACATGCCAATCTTGACCAACTTCATTGACCGTCTTTTTAAGAATTTTGAGAATTGTCTTGTTAGAGGCCTCAGTCTAGCTATTACCTTGAGGATAGTAAGGTGTGGAAAAATGATGTTGTATATGGAATTTCTCATAGGGCTCATGGACATCCCGATTTTTGAAAAGATGAATGTTATCTGTGATAATGGACAAAGGAACACCATAACAATAGATCATATAGTTCAGTATGAAAGTGGCTATTTGTTTTCCAGTGATATGAGTGAGGGGAACAACTTCAATCCATTTGGTGAAATAGTCTGTGGCAATGAGGATGAACTTATGACCATCAGATGAAGGTGGATGGATCTTTCCCATGATATCGAGTCCGCACTAATAAAAGGGCCATGGTGTAGCAAGATACCACAATTCTCATGCAAAAGCATATATCAAATCTGCATGTTTTTGACATTGCTTGCATTTTTTAACAAACTAATAAGCATCCTTTTCCATTGTAGGACAATAATACCCCATACATAAGATTTTCTTGGCTAAGGTAGAAACACTAGAATGTGCCCCACATATACCTTCATGTATTTCTCATAAAGAAATTTTGACCTTGTCATGCTCAAGACATTTGAGTAAAGTACCATCAAGACCTCGATGGTAAAGGGTATTGACTAAGATTACATAACAAGAGACTTGACGAATAAAGGTTTTGCAAGATTTATTGGATAGGCCTGATGGCAAGGTGTTATCCTGAAGATAGGTATAAATATCCCCATACCATTGAGAATTAAGACCAACAATGAGACATATCATTTCAGATTATGGTACATTGTAAGCAAGTTCCAAAAGAGGCTCTACCAAGAACTCATAGTAGGCAACATTGCTAGGCATTTCCACAAGTGAACCAATTGTTGCCATTGCATCTGCAGCTCTATTATTATCTTGGGGGATATAATCTAAAGATATTGATGTGAAATAGTCTTTGAAATCATTTACCATTCTATTGTAATGCATCAATTTTTGTCTTTTATTTTATAGTCATCATTAACTTGTTTGATCACCAGCTTAGAGTCACCAATAACACACAACTCTAGGATCTTCCATTATGTAGCCATACAAAGCCCAAAAATTATTGTCTCATATTCTGCAATATTGTTGGTACATGGAAACTGTATCTTATAAGCTTTAGGTCTACAATACCCTTTCGGTGTGACAAAGAGAATACCAACACCCGAACCACCTTGTGTGAAGGAGCCATCAAAATATAAATTCCAAAGATGTGTAGATTCCATGTTGAAGATTGATTCATCAGGGAAATCTATAATAAGAGGATGATTATCTATCACAGGAGTATCAATGAGTTGATCTGCTATATCTTGTCCTTTGATTGATTAATTTTCTATGTGTAGACATACAAATTTGACCACTCCCATATGGTTAAATCCATATCCTTTATTTTTCTATTTCATCAATATTAATTAAATGACTTATTTAATTAATATTTCCCCTTCCTTTAAGGTTTCTAAAGTATTTAATTTAACAATTAAATACTTTATCTTTCATCCTTTCTTCTCTAAATTAAATAAATATATCAATTTATTTAATTTAGTCATTTAGCTTTTTGAGTTTAAATCAATTTTAAATTCCCTCTTTTTTCTCTCCTTTTCACATCTTCTGTAATCTTCTTCTAATATGGATTAGTTTAATTAATCCATTATTTAGATGTACACATCCTTAATCAGGATTAATGTCACATCCTCCATATTTGGCCTTTTTTCTTTAATCCTTCATTAATCTTCCTAATCACCTACCATTTCTGGTATGTCCTCCAAGTCAACCTTTCATAAGTGCTTTCTTTATTAAGCATTGACCTCTTCCCCATGTGAATTTAAAATTCACATTTATTCATTCAATGCATTTCTCTTCCCCATGTAGGTTGTTGGGAAATTTTAAATTCCTTCATAAGTCACATCAGTCACATGAGACAAAGACCTCCTTTATGAGGACCTTGTCTTATCCCCAAGGTACTCCCTAATCGTGTGAATTTAAAATTCACATTTATTATCCCAAAAACTTCTCTCATCCCATGATGATAAGAGAGGACTTTCTAAAATTCCTCACTTGTCACCATCATCCTCATATGGGGACAAGAACTTCCTTTTTGAGGAAATCTTTCCCTAATCCCAAGGTACTTGCAAGTACCTCCACCTCACATGTCCTCTCTCCACCTCACATTTCCTCTTTTCACATCACCTATCCTTTTGATACCGCATCTTCCACATGGCAAGATGTGAGGGCTTGTGAGTCCTCAACTCACCACAACCCTCCGTCTTTCCCATGTTGGCTAAATCCTAGCCATTGAATTCTCTAGAGACTCTTCCCTTAAAATGGAAGATTTTGTCTCATTTTTTTTGATATCACATTCATAACGTAATTTTCATTCAAGAATTCTACTCTCAAGCACACAAGATTTCAAGAACTTGCATACTTATGTTTAGCCTCCATTGTTGCATTCATCTACCAAAATACACACATCTTTCATTGCATTCATCTTGCAATCTAGATCACTTTACATATCATTTTAATCACATTTTCCATCAAGGAGCACAAATTCAAGCTACATCAAAGGGCCAACCAAAAAGATCAACTTGGATAAGGTAAACTTGTTGTTTCATCTTTTGTTTATTCAAGTTCAACTTAGGCTAATCATGAGGTGGTGTTGTGTTGTTTCTCCTTGAATTTTTTTGTGTTTTGCATCTTTTAGGATAGTGAATAATGTTGCACACATTTTTGGCACGCTAGGTGGGACCCACAAACAGGTCTGTTTCTTTCACGTTTGTTGTTTTGAGACATTTTGCAAGTTCAGGTTACAAAGAGGCGACTTTGTAACTAACAGGGCGACCCTACCTTGTAGATAGGGGACCTTGCCCTAAATAGAGGCAATTTTTCCCTTGCAGAATCACCCATCTGTGAAACAGGAGCAAATATGCTCCCTATTTCCTGAATAGGGGTGACCTTTCCCTCAATAGGGGAAAATATACCCTCAAGACAAGTGACCTTGCTCTCAACAGGGGCGATTCTACCCTAGACAAAAGTGACTAAGTTGCTTCATGCTTGTTGAAGACCTAAGGTTAAAACTTCTAACATATTTGCTGCAGGACGAGCGGGCCAAGAACATTAGTTAGCTTATTTTTTTACCATTTTCATACTTGTTAGGCACATAGATCTAATTAGGGGGAGTCAAAATACTTATTTTCCTTGCTTTTCAAGTGGGCTATTGACATATCCAATCCCCTTGCACCATTTGGCAATCCTAGGTGAAGAGAAATCGTAGTCCACTTAGTCCTTTGTGTTACCTAGGAGGCACTAGATCATTCAAGCTTTCCCCTTGCACTTCATGTGAGCCTGGGGACTAGCTAAAAATGTTTAGTGTCTTCTTTTAGCAGGACTTTCTTGGGGATTTCATCACCCCAAGGGATGATCCCAAACACATGTTACCAATAGGGTATATAAAGGGCAAGAGCCAAAGCTGTACCCTAATATAGTCACATCATGTTTGGCAAAGCGTCAAAGCTAGGGTGATACGTAGATAGGACATGAAGAGTTGGTTCAAGTTTCCAGTACCTCATCGGGGCTTCCGAATCATGCTTGTAGATGGGTTGGTGTTCACGATTGTGACTCATGCACTGTGTTTATATTGAGGACTTCCTAGTTTTCCTTATTCATCCTAGTTAGAGGACTGTGTTGGCCATACCATTCATACTAATCTTAGGATTATTCTATTTGAACTATCTTTTTTATGCAAACCAGTGCGTGTCTATTTAGTCAAGTCAACCTTTGAATTCTGTTTGTTGTTTGTTGTGTTTTCTATCTTTTTCCATAACCATTTTTATCCAAATTAAGTCCAGGTCAATTGACAGGGGGGACCTTGTCTTCTGTCTGAGTCATTTCCCAATCAGTTCTTGTCAAAATCTCCCATCCTTCATGGAATAGGTGACCTTGCCCTCAATAGGGGTGATTCTTCCCATAAGAAAGGCAACCGTACCTTCTGTCTGAGTCGTTTCCCAGTCTGTTCTTGTAAAAAAAACCCATCCTTCATGGAATAGGTGACCTTTCCCTCAATAGGGGTGATTCTACCCATAAGAAAGGTGACCCTGACCTCTAGATGGGCGATTATACCCTTTGTTTGAGTCATTTTGTTAGTCAAATAGCCTACTTCATTCATCTATTTCAGCAAAAGGGGTGATTCTACCTCTGAGTTGGGAAATCCTACCTCATAGTTGGGCGATTTTGCACTTTGAACAGTCAATCCTGCCTTCATTTCAGTCAATCTATTAGTCCATTCTCCCATTCCAAGTGTTCGTTTACCTGTTTCGATAGTCTATTTGCTCATTTTGATAGTCCGTTTCCCCGTTCCAATAGTCTATTTTCCTATTCCAATAGTCCATTTCCCCATTCTAGTAGTTCGTTTTCCCATTTTGGTAGTCTATTTTCCTATTCTAATAGTCCATTTGCCCATCCTGATAGTCTATCTACCCATTCAGTGAGCCCGTTTATCTCATTTATCGATATTGTTTGACTGTTTCTCAGATTTAGACAAGTCCAAAAACTATTTAGGCAAGTCTATCACCTAGTTAGAGAATCTTTCCCTTGACTTGGGTGACCCTACACTTGACTTGGGCAACCTTGACCCTAAGCTGGGCGACCTTGCCCTTGACTTGGGTGACCCTACATTTGACTTAGATGACCCTACACTTGATTTAGGCATCCTTGAACCTAAGTTGGGCGACCTTGACCTTGAGTTGGGAGACCTTGAATCCAAGATGGGTGACCTTGAACCTAAGTTGGGTGACCTTGCACCCTAGTTGGATGATTCTGCACCTGTTAGGTGAGTCTGATCTTTGTCCAGAAAGTTAATTTGTTGGGCTCCTGAAAAGCTTGTTATTCTCTAAACCGTTTGTAGCTTCCATTCACCCATAATCCTCACTTTAGTCCATCTTCTTCTAGTCCATCCTATTTCGATTTTCATCATCTATTCCCATATTTTCCATCTAATATCATGAATCCTTATCCTCCTCTCGCACAACCAATAATAGTAGTCAAAGGAAATACCAACTACGTTGATGATGACAATAAAAGTCTTGTTGATCAAGATGAGTATAATGTAGATCCCCCAAGTCCATCCATTCCTCCAAAATATCTCCCCATACCTTCATCCCCATCTAATAATAGTCCTTATGCCACCCTTGACAAGAGATATCCAGTACCCTCACCATCCACATATCTGTCATGTCCTCCCTCTACATGTATCTCCTATCCAACATCCATATCCTCCTATAGTAATCCACCATCGCCATAATCCTATCCTTATCATCATCAACCATCACAATATCTCTACCTTAATCCCACATCCCAATCTTCCCATCCTAATCCAACACCCATGCCTTCCTATCATAATCCACCATCTCAATATTCCTCTTATCCTAATCTACCATCTCAATCTTCTTATCCTAATCCTCCTCCCATATCCTCCTATGCAAATCCATCACCCATGTCCTCTTATCCTAATCCACCATCTCAATCTTCCTATCCTAATCCTCCATCCATGTCCTCTTATGCCAATCCACCATCCATGTCCTCCTATGCTAATCCACCATCTCAATCTTCCAATCCTAATCTAACATCCACACCTTCCTATCATAATCCACCATCCCAATATTCCTACTATAATCAACCATTTTCATCCTCTTGTATTAATCCCCCTTCCATTCCATTATATTATAATCCTCCTACCAATTCACCCTATCTCAATCCTCCATCTAATCTTGATCCACCCACCAGGCTTAATCCTCCATCCAATTCCATCAACTTATCTAATCCTAATCCACCAATCCCTAATCCTAGTCCTCCACCAATCCATAATCCTCAATCCATTCCCATCACCCCACCCAGACCTAAAATTCCCAAAGATCTCCTTCCAAATGTCATCCAAGGACTCATGATAGAAGAGACATCCCCAAATCCACATCTTGATGTTGTGGAACCATGCCCTCCCGCTCTATCATGTTTGATCACTAGTGATGAGGCCCTTCCCCATTCTATTACTATCACTCCTATTACCATTCCTATCATCATCCAAGCAGTTGAAACCATCAAACCCAATGAATCCATTGCATCCCAATATTATACTATTAGATCCACCCAATCCATTAGAGACACCCAAATCCAATCTTCCCCTCCTAGCCCTTGTCTCATTGAAATCTAATCCCATGACCTTCATGAATCCTCCATCCTTCCATCTCCCCCACCCGAGGAGTCCCCCCAACACTCCTCCACACAATATGAGTCATGCCAAGAGCTTAACCATACAAGCATATCCCCTCCAAATCAAGATCCTACCATCCTATCTACTCTATCTCAAGATCATAGTCCCTCATCCATCTCATCTCATGATCCCTCTCCTCAATGGTATCCTGATCATACCATCCCATCTACCCCATCTCAATATCATACTAGCTCATCCACTCCATCCCATGATCCCCTTTGCACTCAAGATCTAATCACCCCATCTCATGAGTCCTTATCACTCACTATAAAAAATATAGATCCTGTCATACCACCTAATCCCTCTCCTGATATCTTATCACCTTCTCCTCCAAATCAAGATGCTACTATCCCCTCATCTCCATCGCATGATCCTCCATTTTTTCCTAGCCCTATCACCCCAAAACCACTTTTATATCACCTTGGTAACATTGCACTCATCCATGATGGTCTTCTTGTAGAAGAAAAATAAAGTATATGCACCACCCTTCCTCCTCCAACTGCTCACAGACTCACATCATGCTTCCAAAATAATACATGCCCTACCACAGATCACATGCTAAAGAACATGAACTATCAAGGAAAAGGTTTAGGAATTCATGAGAAAGATACTTTAGAGCCCATCTAGGTCAAAGAACATCCAGGCACATAAGGTCTTGGCTATATCTCCCAAGAATCATAATCCAAAAATATTGGTAAAACCTCCATACATCCTAAGTGAGCTTATTCCCAAGGAATGAGAGGCACTTTCCATTGTTCCACCAAATCCTTTGTCGCCATTCCCCCTCCATCATATTACCTCAAAACAACTATCCATCTTCCTCCTTCATCCTTTAAGTCCATCTTGGGTCCTTATGTCCCTCCATCCACCATCGCTCATCCTCCATCTACTACATCTATTTTGGGTCATTATGTCCCTCCACCCACCCTCACATATCCTTCGTATACATCGTCCATTTTGGGCCCTTATATCCCAAAATAACCTCATCCATCTTATCCTCTTCATCCTCTCATCCATCCATCACCTATCCCTAATGCGCATCATAAAAATCCTAACCTCATAATCCCTAATCAAGATCAACAAAGGCACCTCCCCATGCATGCTATCTCACATCGTTGACCTACACCTCATCACCAATATCCTACCTCCATCACTCCATCCACATCTCCTCCACATCTTCCATCACCTCATACGCATCCCATTGCTATTAAGGGAACTTTGGATATCAAAGTAAAAAATGAATAAATCCAAGCATCCTCATGAATCTAAAGCTCCTCATGTCCCCTTAAAATGACATATTGAAGAAAATAAAAATCAAATCCAAAAGCCAAATCAAACCCATTGTCCACAAAGGCCCATTAAAGAAAAAATCAAGACCATGTGGATCCCAAAGAAAAATGATGCAATGCATTCAAATGAAAAATCCATAACGACATCTAAAGTTGCTAATCCACCAAAAAAATATTCACATCCTCCATCTCCTAAATCTATTTTGGGTCCCTATGTCCCAATTCCTCCATTATCCCCACACTCTCCATCCTTTCATCCCCCTATCCTTCCACATCCACCACCACATGTGCCGATGTTGGTCCTAAATGCATTCCCCCATTACACATCCACTCCATCCTCCCATCCATAAACATGGGCTCTTATTACCTCATATGGAAGTTGATGCTTGAGTCCTTCATCCATATCCCTATCAAATATCTTCTAAATCAACATATTTGCATCCCTATAATTATCCATCTCCATCCACATTTCTATCCAAAAAGTCCAAAAAAATAGAAAAAGTAAAAAATCATCATAAATACAAAAAAAAGAATCAAAAAAGTCAAAAATCCAAGAAAATAGTAAAGAGAAATAATTCATCCAATGGTGAAAACTTGGAAAACAAGCGGCTTGGATAAGTACCATGATGAAAACCTAGCCAACATACATCATGTGTAAATCCACCATCTAGTTTACTTCCACAATTGGGGGCACCTTCCATCTATGTATACCCTTCCTTCATCTCCTACATCCACCATATCTTCTACATCCTATCCATCATATCCCATTTTTATCTATTCCCTCCATATCCCTTGTGATCTTGATCAAGATAGGGGAAAACATATATACATGCTTTGGAAACCTCTTAGAATACATTCCCCTCATCTATATGTCACCGCATCCCTTATCCTCCTCCATACTCCTTCCTTATCCATGCATCCTATCCACATTTGTCTATCTTCTATTTTCTGCCATCCTGTTATCTACCATCCCTCTTGCCTCATCACACATGACATATCTAGAGTGGGGCATCTCCTTCTTTGTGCCATAGTCCTTGGTGACATCATCCATCCATCCATCCCAATAATCCATTCCATCTTCAAAATCCTTATCTTCCTATCCACCCATCCACTAGTCCTCTTCCATATTTTCATCCTTATCTCCCCATCCATTTATCCCCCATCTTTCCAAATCCTTATCCCTCTATCCATCCATCCTAGAATCTCTCTATCTCTCCATCTTTATCAATCCATCCATTTACCTCTATTTTCCCTCCATCTCATAATCCCTTGTCATTGGTATCTAGCTATAGGCTACCCCCATGTAATCCAATGCCATTCATCCCACTATCATAACCCTTATCTATTTATCACATCTTTCTAACCTCCTATCACTCTTCATCACTCATCTATCCATCGTACCATCATCCCAATTCATCTCTTGATTATTTGGATAATTATCCCCTCCCCGAGCTTCACATAATCCACACCTTATGTATATCCATCATCCCATCTGCACGACCTATCTTGGCTCATCATATCGACTCTATCCTTTTATCCATTTATCATGGTCATCTCATCTTCCCTTGTCCATTGTCTATCTTTGGCCTTGTGTTGAACTACATTGCCCTTGCACGTTCACATAGGCAAGGTCAATCATTTGATCCACCTCGGGGCATTTGTCCATGCATCTTTTTCCTCCATCATGATCTCCATTGTCTTTTGTCGAACTATGAGGGCTTTACGCTTTCACATAGGAAAGACTAATCTTTCATCAACCCCCAAGCCCCTAGGTCTTTAGGGTGTGTCAGTCTTGTTTCTTGTGTCTCATGCCTTGTGCTGTGTCACCAAGTATGTCCTTATCTAGCTAGTTCTTCACAAATGCGATCCATTCATATCATGAGATTCAATCGGTTTTGGAGTCTCCTATGTCATAATCAATCTTTTAGTTTAGTATCCATCTTTGTTCTCAATAGGATGTATCCTTCCTAACAGACCTCATCAACCATATCCATCCTCTCAATCCTATGGTAAAGGATGTTTTGAAATTGATTGCAATCTTTTGATACTTTTGGCTTCTATTTAACATTTGACCTCCCTATCATCACTTGTGAAGGACACCATGATCTATCATATTATGGTGTGTTTTGACTAGTTAACATAGGGGAATACATTGATCTTTGTTTGTTTTTGTCTTCTTGATTGTCCCACATAGTATCCACCAAGACCCCTGAGGTCTTGTGTTATGCTGGGGCATCCTTTTGTGCTTGTGGTTATCCCAATACCTAGCCTGACCAAAGTCATTGCAACTTTGGGGTGTTGGGATAGCCTCCTTGTTTGCTGTGTTTGTGTATGCATTAGACACTAATCTGCCTTGGTTTCACATACCATGGTACCTGGTGTCTTATGCTATAGAAAAAATCCATGCTCCGAAGTTGGAAAATTTCATTAGGATTGCATTTCATTTTCTCTTCTATTGCATTTCATGTATCCACCATCCCTTCTTTCTCCAACCCATGACTTATGATTTTGGTTGTGCAAAAATTGATTCCTTTCATTTCCCTTTCTCTTGTTCAAAAGCCAATCTTCATGGTTTTTCGAGTTCTACCCATCAATACAATCCATTTCCTCATATCGAGAAGTCGCTCGAGGCCCCTTTTTCTTCCCCAACCACCCTCTTAAGGGGGCATACCCTACCATTTTCACCCATTCCTCCTTCTTAGTCACTTTTTTATGAGATCGGGGCATCTCCCTTCACTGCCCTCCATTTTGAAAGCTCACACAACTTCTCCCATGTTGGGGCATCATTTTCTAGTCGCTTCCTCTATAAAGTCATCTACATTTTATTTTTCTTCGAAACACTATTATTGTAACAATATTTTGAAGAGGGGCAAAATGTAGACATCCAAATTTGACCACTCCCATATGGTCAAATCCATATCCTTTATTCATCTATTTCATCAATATTAATTAAATGACTTATTTAATTAATATTTCCCCTTCCTCTAAGGTTTCTAAAGTATTTAATTTAACAATTAAATACTTTATCTTTCATCCTTTCTTCTCTAAATTAAATAAATATATCAATTTATTTAATTTATTCATTTACCTTTTTAAGTTTAAATCAATTTTAAATTCCCTCTTTTCTCTCTCCTTGTCACATCCTCCATAATCTTCTTCTAATATGAATTAGTTTAATTAATCCATGATTAGGATATACACATCCTTAATCAAGATTAATGTCACATCCTCCATATTTGACCACTTATCTTTAATCCTTCATTAATCTTCCTAATCACATGTTTGCACAATCTTAATCTAATCACCTTTCATTTCTGGTATGTCCTCCAAGTCAACCTTTCATAAGTGCTTTCTTTATTAAGTGTTGACATCTTCCCCATGTGAATTTAAAATTCACATTTATTCATTCAATGCATTTCTCTTCTCCATGTAAGTTGTTGGGAAATTCTAAATTCCTTCAGAAGTCACATCAGTCACATGGGACAAGGACCTCCTTTATGAGGACCTTGTCTTATCCCCAAGGTACTCCCCAATCATGTGAATTTAAAATTCACATTTATTCCCCCAACAAATTCTTTCATCCCCATGATGATAAGAGAGGACTTTCTAAAATTCCTCACTTGTCACCATCATCCTCATATGGGGACAAGAACTTCCTTTTTGAGGAAATCTCTCCCTAATCCTAAGGTACTTGCAAATACCTCCACCTCACATGTCCTTTTGACACCTCATCTTCCGCATGGAAATATGTGAGGGCTTGTGAGTCCTCAATGCACCACAACCCTCCATCTTGCTCATGCTGGCTAAATCCTAGCCATTGAATTCTCTAGAGACTCTTCCTTTAAAATGGAAGATTTTGTCTCAATTTTTTTATATCACATTCATAACATAATTTGCATTCAAACATTCTACTCTCAAGAACACATGATTTCAAGTACTTGCATTCAATCTCCATTGTTTCATTCATCAAGTTTCCATTTGCGTTCATCTACCAAAATACCCACATCTTTCATTGCATTCATCTTGCAATCTAGATCACTTTACATATCATTTTCATTGTATTTTCCATCAATGAGCACACATTCAAGCTACATCAAAGGGCTAACCAAGAAGATCAATTTGGAAAAGGTATATTTGTTGTTTCATCTTTCTTTTATTCAAGTTCAACTTAGGCTAATCGTGAGGTGGTGTTGTGTTGTTTCTCCGTGCATTTCTTTGTGTTTTACATCTTTTAGGATAGTAAATAATGCTACACACACTATGTACTCAATATCAAACTCACTAAGAATCATCACCCATTTAGCCAATTATCCTGTGAGTGCTGCTTTATTCAAGAGGTACTTAAGAGGATCAATTTTTGTGATGAGCTTTGTTTGGTGTGTAAGCATGTAATGTCACAACTTTTATAAGGAAAAAACTACAACGAGGTACACTCTTTCAATTGAACTATAATTGAGCTCATATCCCACTAGAGTACGAATAATGTAATAGATTTCATGTTCCTTTTTCTTCAGAGTCATGTTGTGCCAAAAGTTTCCCCAATGCTGTGGTGGTTGTGGATATATACAAAAGTAAAGGCTTTCCATCTATAGGGGGTATTAATACTGGTGGTGTTATTAGATATTCTTTTATTTTTGGAAAATATTGTTCATACTTTTCATCCCATCTGAATGGCACATTCTTGTGTAACAGGTGGTGAAATGGTTGATATTTATTTGCAAGTTGTTCTATAAAACAACATATAGACTAAAGTTTTCCTTTTAATGATCATAGCTGGCTGATATTCTTAGGTGGAGTCATTTCAAGTATAGCCTTTACTTTTGCAGGATCAACTTCAATTCCTTTAGATGAGACAACGTATCCAAGGAGTTTCCAAGAGGTTACTCTAAAGGCACATTTATTTCGATTTAACCAGACCTTTTATTTTTCTAATCATGTGAAAATTTTGTCCATGATCTCTAGATGTCCAGATCTGGTGTGCGATTTCCCCAATAAATCATCTACATAGTCTTCCAAATAGGTATGTATCATGTCATGAAAGATAGCAGTTATTGTACTTTGGTATATAGCTCTGACATTCTTTAACCCAAAGGACAAGTGAAGTTTGTCTTAATTTGATCTTCAAGAGAAATTTTAATTTGATTGTAGCCTAAGAAATTGTCCATGAGGGATAATATTTCATGTCCCACTATCAAATCCACTATCATGCTAATGTTTGGAAGTGGGAAGTCATCTTTAGGACAAGATTTGTTTAAATCTATGAAATCTATGCAAACTCGGATACCCTCATTAAGTTTTGAAACTGGTACTAAATTTAAAATCCAGTCAACATAGTCAACAGGTGTTATAAATCATACATCTAGCAACTTTTGTAATTCAACTTTTACCAATAGAGCAACATGCAGGTGCATTTTTCTCAACTTTTTCTTAACAAGTTTTGTAACTATGGATTTTTCCTCCAAGATTAGATGTTATAAAATTACATGCATATTATATCAATCCACAATAGATAATGAAAAGCAAAGGAATAAACAAAGGAATAAATGAAATGATCTCAATCAGTCCTTCATCCTCCACGACTGACTTCCATTGTACCTTCTAGTTTGCTGAAATAATGAAGTGCCCTCGGATTTTGATGAGCAACTCTATACTATGTACTAGCCCTAAGCAAGTGTTGAAGGATTTAAGTACTTGTGCAAGAGAAAATCAATCCTACATGTAATGATCTAAGTAGCTAAATGACAAAAACAAGACTATGTTAAAAATCAAGAGAATGAAAGAGATTAAAAGATTAAAAGATTAAGAGATATCGAAATGAGGACAAAATTGGCATTTTATAGAAAATGCAATTTTGGATGGACGGATGAGATTAAAGATTCAGAAATACCCTAGAATCAATGGTCAAGATTCAAAATGACAACTCTCTATTAGGGTTAGGGTAATATTTCCAGATGAGTGGACAAGATTTAATTTAAGAAATTAAATCAAGGATGGAGAATAGATGTGACAGTGAAATTAAAATTAGTAAAATCAAGAAGATCAAGTTTGAACAAGACGATGAGATTTGGAAAATCAATAATTCTAGCAATTACTTGATTTATAGAAGAATATTACCATTTTGAATTAAAATTAATTCAAAAAATGGCTTTAGTGTGATAGTAAATAATTGAATTTGAGATTATTTACTTAAAGAAGTGGTAGTTAACCATGTGAGACCATTTTAAATAAATTATTTTATTTAAAATCAAGGAAATGTCAAATAAGGTAATTAAATAATTAATAATAATTATTTAATTTAGAGAATGGGCCCAATAATTAAATAAATCAATAAATCTATTTAATTATAAGAAGAGTTAAGAATTAGTGACATATTAAATAAATATGATATATTTATTTAATAATGTGGAAGACATAAGTGACAAAGATTAATTAAATAAATTGAGAAATTTATTTAATTATAAGAAGACTTTAGATAGTTAGTGACACATTAAATAAATAAATAAAATCTATTTATTTAATAGTCATGAATAATAAAAAGACATGAATTAATTAAATAATTATGAATTATTTAATTAATAGTCAAAGGTGGACCATAAACATAATTAAAATGTCATAATTATGCTAGGATGAAAAGTGGTAAAATAGAGCTTGCAGGCCTAGGTCATTTTTATGTGTCTAAATTTTGCCCCTCTTTGTTATAATTCAGTTTATCGCATTATGGAAAAGAAAAAAAGTCAAGGATATGCCCGAGCAAAGGTACAAAGTGCCTATGCCCACTCAGGAAATTATTTGAATTTTGGCTCGGGGTCAGAAAAATTTGGAAAGTGTTCCGATTAATCAATTTGATGACCAGAAAAACTATGGCGCGATTGGTTTCAAAAATGGAGGACATTAAGCTAGCAAAAATGCCAGTCAAAGGCGGTCAAATGAGCCTCCATTACAAACCCATCAGGTCAAACCCTAATTTTCATCCTATAACTAAATTAAAAAAGCCAAACCAAGTGTCATTCTCACATTTACTATTCAGAAATTTGGAGATCAGAGTACGAGGAGAAGATGGTGATTCCCGTGAAAACCACCATGGCTACCATGTGTGGACATTTTGACGACCCGAGGGTGTAGAGGCATTGGTACGTACCCTATCTGAATTTTATTTTTTTTGATTTCCATGCATTTATTAGGGTTTAGGGGGGAAAATAAATGCTTTGCGACGTAAATGCTATTGAGTAAACCGTAAATGCTTTCACGTTCGACACATTTGATTGCATTGTGACACAAGTGCAATGGGTGGGTGGGTGTAGGTTTAAAAATGCGCAAGCGATCGGGAAAACAACACGTGTCAAAATGTAGCAGAAGTGTAGTGATCAATGATGCAATTGTGATATTGCGACACAACCACTTTGCTAAATGACGTAATTTTTATAGAATGAGGCAATTTCCATACCAAAAGATGCAAACATGGTAAAGGTTCACAATTTCTAGGTGAAATGGTGCATCCATGAAATTATAACACAACTGAGAAATGTAGAGCTGCATGTGACATAGCGCTACACAATTGTAGTCAACGTGATGCAATTGCAATTGACCAAGGTTGACTAATGTTGAATCAGTGCAAACTCTTCTTTCAGATGCATTTTTGGTTTCTTAGATAGTAATAATGTGCTGAATTGCTGACCCATGTGTGCTAACCCTTGTTTCTATGTGTGCAAAAATAATTAATTCCTATTTTTACTTGAGAGTTTAGGCCTGCTACTTATGCTTTCAAAGATCGGCTGATTGATAGGGAGAGATGACGGTTGTTGAGACTAAGGTTGTATTATGTCACTTACATGCCCATTATTCAGGCAGACAAGGGATTACTGATGACGCTCTATGAGAGATGGCATTCAAAGACCTGTTCCTTTCATTTACCCACATGAAAGGACACTATTACTTTGGAGGATGTCTATCATATTCTGCGCATCCTGATCAGTGGGGAGAGAGTGGTATATGATCCACACAAAGGGTGATAGGCCCTATGAGAGATGTATGAAGATGCAGATGGAACCATTTTAGGCATCCATGGATGTGAGATCGGGTGGGATTTTGTGGCTGACCACTACGCATGATGGGATGCCATGCTTATGAATTTGATTGTCAGGGTGCTGATTCCTGATTGCCATGGAAAAAATTTTCCCATAGGATGGGGGGATGTACCAATCTGCATGCGTGCTCAGAGGATAATATTTGTTTGGGGGCCCTACTTGTTGGCCATTCTGTACCATCAACTACATGAGGTTGTGTATTAGGAGGGACAAAGTATCAGCTATAGGACCACTTATGATTTGGGCATGGGAGCACATTCTTGTTTTTCAACAACTAGTACAGATGCACCAGCTGGGTGATGGTATGCCTTATGTTTATCTATATGTTGGTTCAGTTAGCCAGACCCATGTAGGAGATATCAAGTATCGGCGACATCAGATCGACACACTAGTTAGCTTTGTCTAGAGGCCATACAAAGATTGTGCCTAGTGGCTAGATGAGGATGACCATCTTTCCTTCTGTAGATAGTTTAAATACCTGATTGGCCAAACAGTGCAGAGTCAACATATCATTGAGATGTACCTGCCCCAGTGGGTATTACAACAGTGTTGCGAGCAACAGGTTGTGCCAGTTGGGACAATAGAGTATGCATGATCATCTAGGGAGACCATATGGGGGCCAGTGATAGTAGTGGTAGTGGTAGAGCAGTAGATAGATAGCCTAGTCGCATAGCAGTGGGGGTGGAGAGGAGGTCCAGTAGATGCAGAGACATTTACAGAGTATGGTGCTTGGTGGTAGGTTCATAGGCCCATTCCCTTGATAGACCTAGATGGTCCAGCTCATATAGATCATAGATCAATTATCCTACGAGTGCGGAGGGGAGGTTGGGGTGGAAGAGATGGAGGGAGAGATGGAAAGGGGGCCAAAGGGAGAGATGGTGGTTGGGGAGATGGAGGGAGAGGTGGGGAAGATGACGGGGGTGGCAGGGGTGGAGATGATTGTAGAGATGGGAGGAGGAGGATGATGAGGGGGAGGATGAGGCCGAGAGGAGGCTACGAGAGTGGATGATCAATGGAGATGAGGAGGGGGATAGGCTATCCATTTTTTTGGTGGATGCCATTATGGATCAGAGGATTGTAGATTTTTAGAGCAGATTAGATGCAACTTTTTCTCAGAACAAGGCCTTAGTAGTGGAGTTGTAGGTAGTGAGTGTAGAGAGAGATCAAACTGTTATTAAACAACATGAGTCTGACATATTTTTCACACTTGTGTGTAGGACCGTTAGGTGATATGGCCAGAGAGTTGGCCAGGATGGCCGAGAGTAGGGGCCAATACAAATTATTATATGAGCAGGCCATTCCACCAAAGAGACGAGAGCCAAGGTTATCCAAATCATACATGACTAGTAGTGGTAACTGGACCCACAACAACAAAAAATCACATAGCAACAATTATAGGAGTGTTGGGGGGTCCACCTCATCTAGGTAGTCATCAGGTCATAGGTCTCATTGTTCTCATAGACATTCATCAGACCAAAACCATAGGTTAGGGCACAACCATAGATCAGTGTCATCAGGACATCAAACAGAGTAGATCTAGCCTCCTATCATCGAGCCTTCAGGATATCAGAGTCAGGTTCAAGACACCATACCTATTCAAGTTACCTTTCATTTGATGAGTCAACAACACCCACCTCATGGGTCATCTCCATGGGATGGAGGGGGCACAACATAGGATTTGTACTTTGTTATCTGTATGAGACATTGTATATATTGACACTTGAGCCTGCAAGCTCCATTTTTGGGATATCCTATGATTTCATCTTGTGACATGATATTCTTTTTGAGGCTATATATATGAGATGCTTTTGGATGTAGACTATATGATTTTTATATGTTATGATGTTCTATGCTTTATCTGATGTGATGTGATGTGATGCATTTATGATGTTATGAGATATATGGCCATCATGCTTTATGGTTATGGATGGCATTATGAATATGTTGATGTATATATGTATTGTGCAATGTATGATGATATGATTTCTATATGTTAATGCAAATGATGGTTTTATGTATGCTAGATGGATGGATGTACATGATAGTGTCATGCAATGTGAATTATGGTATTTTATTTATGCAAATATGAAATGTAAAGATGAAATTATCGTATGTTCATGTATGCAATTATTTTTTTGGATTTCACAAGATATCATCAGAGGATGGAAGAAGAGGAGATGAAAATGGATGTTAATGTAGAGAAAGATATGCATGTTAATGCAGAAACAAAAATCCTTCAACATTTGCCATACTACTATAATAGTTGTTGCTCTTAATCATCATTGGGAAAATTGTCATGATGGCCAAAAAACACTATGATATGACGTAGATCAATAGTGAGCAAGGTCGAACCATCACACAGATCAATAGTCGCAGACAAGGATGATCATGGCTCATACAAGGAACACAATTTCCCCTAGTCATTTTGTCATAACCAACCGCAAAAAAGAACAAGACTAATCATGAGACGTTGTTGCTTCTCTAAATCTTGATGTTAAGACATCCTCAAGAAACTATCCACATGATAGTTAAAAAAATAGACAAGAAAATCATCATACTACATTGTTGCTCCTCTAAATCCTGAAGTTAGGACATCCTTGAGAAACTAGTAGTAGGATGATCATCATGATATGTCGTGGTTCTTTTGACATAAAGAACTAATATCATGATAATCATCAAAAAGATAGATAGTGTTTGTAAGTGTTCACCAAGTGAACAAAATGTCAAGTGTTGAAATTATCAAGTGTTCTAATGTTGAAATGCCAATGTTGACGAGGTCACAGTTTTCAGATGTCAGGTGATACCAGATTCAAGAAGGACACATCTTGGATGACGTTGATATTAAAAGGATCAATTCTCAGAGTCAGGAGAATTCATCAAAATTCTAGATGATGATGACGATGCTTAGGACGGACACATCCAAAAGAATAAATAGATGACAAAAGTTGTTCCTTAGAAGGACATATCTGAAGAAGAACCCAATTTTTTGATAGGTTGATTTGTCTTGATAGAATTTGAATACATGCCATTGCTGACATGCTGATTTGACTGAAATGTTGATGAAATAGATTACCGATAGATTGCCTACTCAGGATTGATAAAATATTTGCTTGATTCAAAGATATTTTGATGTGTGTGAAAGTGTAGTGCCACCTCCGGGGCTCATCGATTGAAGGCCTTTCCTACGTCGTGCACTCAGAGACCTCGTAGTTCAACATGACCAATGAATTTGTCTGAAGGATAGAATATTGAACCATTATTTTATTTTGACAAACCTAGAAGGATTGACCTAATGTCTTGGGGATTCAAAGATGAATCTTGTCTACGTAGCAAATGTGCAGAGACAATGTAGTTTGGACTAGGACAAAGACTAAGTGACGTGATTAAATTGACATGACGGGATAGACTTGACTTTGTTTTGATATTTTTCACAATTTTGAATGTTTTTGTATTTTCCTCAAGACATTTTTCAATTTTTAGGTCTTTTTCCAAGACTTTTTAGGATATTTATGACTTTTTCAAAATTTTAAGATTTTTTCAGGACTTTTTAGGAATGTCGGATCATGTGTGACACCCACTACAGTTACATGATAAAGGTCTTGCCCCTAGAAAGGTTGAGGATTATCCGGTCTGAATGATATGGAAAGAGGCAGACGCAGGACAAAGGGAAAGGATATGCAAGGGGTGATGTCAACCAATGCTAGCCATGGACGAAATTGATAGGACTTATGACAAATTTCATGAATGTGTCAGGTTGTCATGATTATACGAAGTGGATAAAGGCCGATTAGAGTAATAGTAGATGGCAGAATAATGATCAACTATGCATGGTGCCTATTTGCTAGGTTTTCACCATGGTACTTATCCAAAGCACCTATTTGCCAGGTTTTCACTATTGGAAAAATTTATTTCTTTTTACTATTTTTTCAATTTTTTTATTTTTTTGGTGTCACCAAGATGCTTGTTTTCTAGGTTTTCATCAAGGGATGATTTTTTTTCTTATTTTTTAGGTTTTTAGCCAAGCTCTTTGATGCTATGTGTAGAAATTTCATAGATTTAGGTTGTTGATGGGTTCTGTCAACTGTTCTTCATCAGCTGTGGCTAACAAATAAGCTCCAAAATTGAATGTTGTAGTGATACTATAAGGACCAAGCCAATTAGGCTCAAACTTTCCAATATTTTCACGATCAACCTAATTTCTTGGATTTTTCATGAGGACCAAGTCACCAATTTAAAATTTTCTCACCATCACTCTTTTTTTATAGCTCTTCTAGAGATGATTTTGATATGCCTGCAAGTGATTCAAGGCATTTTTTCATATTTCTTGTAACATTTCTAGCTCATGCAGGCGAGACTGTTTGTACTCTTCATCATCGATCATTCCCTTCAAGGAGGCTTGGAGAGAAGGAATTTTGACCTCGATGGGTGATATGGCCTCAGATCCATAGACAAGGGAAAATGGAGTGGCTCCAATGGGCATACGAATGTTGTTTCGGTAGGCCCATAAGTCAAGATTGAGTTGTAGGTTCCTATCTTAGCCAACGTCATTGACGGTCTTCTTAAGAATGCAAAGAATTATTTTATTTGATGCCTCAGATTGACCGTTACCTTGTGGATAATATGGAGTGGAGAAATGGTGTTGGATGTGGAATCGCTCATAGAGTTCACGAAAGTCCTAATTTTTGAATGGATGACCCTTATCCATGATGATGGACTACAAAAAACCATACAAGTAGATGATGTAATTTAGGATAATCTTGGATATCTTCTTATTGGTGATGTAAGTGACGGGTACGACTTCAATCCACTTAGTAAAGTACTCAATGGCGGTGATTATGAATTTATCACTGTTAGAGGAGGATGGATGGATCTTGCCCATGAGGTCAAGTCCCCATTGTGTGAAGGGCCATGGAGAAGTGACCGGTCTCATCTCTTGTGCAAGTGTGTGGATTAGGTCACTATGCACCTGACATTTTTGACATGTTCTGACAAACTGAAGAGAATATTTTTCTAGTGTCGGCCAATAATATCCAAGTATAGTGACTTTCCTAGCTTAAGTTGGGCCAGTCAAATGAGATCCACATATACCCTCATCCACTTCTTGTAAAGTTTTTTGGGCTTCATCAATGTCAAGACAACGAAGAATGGTGTTATCAAAGCCACGTCGGTATATGGTGTCACTGACGATGGTGTGTTGGGCAACTTTTTGGATGAAGGATTTTCTCTGATTATTGGATAGGATGGGTGGAAGGGTTTGGGAATTTAGATAATCATAAATGTCCTAATACCAAGGTGAACTAGGACCAACAATTTCATATACCATTTCCAACTTTGGAATGCCATATGCAAGCATTAGCAGCTTTTCCACTAAGAACTCAAATTGTGACATATTTTTGGGGATGTCTAAGAGAGATCCAATAGTTGCCATGGCATCGACTGCTTTATTTTGTGTTCTTGGGATTTGTTCAAAAGAAATCATACTGAAAGATGTCATGAAGCTATAAACCATCTGCTTGTAAGGCAATAAATTTTCATCCTTTGTTTATAATCATCGTTCACCTAGTTGATAATTAACTGAGCGTCTCTGAAAACTAATAGTGTCTGAATTTTCCATTTAATTATCATTTTGAGACTTGTGACTAGTGCTTCATATTCTGCAATGTTATTAGTACAAGGGAAGGCAATCTAGAATGCCTTAGGAATTGAATCCCCTTGCGGCATGATGAGCAAGATACCAGCTCTTGAGTCGTGACCAGTATGAGGCCTGTAAAAATATAGTTTCCATGGTGATGTAGGCTCTACATGAAAAATAGACTCATCGGGAAAATTAGTTATCAGTGGATGAGTGCATCTGTAAGTTGATCTACTATTACCTACCCTTTTATTTCCTTGTGCTCAATGTATTGTATGCCATATTCACTCAAAATCATGACCCACTTTGATAACCAGCATGTCAATGCTGCCCGACTTAGGAGATACTTTAGTGGATCAATCTTAGCTACTAGGTGCATTTGGTGATTCAACATGTAATGTCTTAGTTTTTGTGCTACAAAGACAATAGTGAGATAGGCACATTCCAAAAATGTGTAATTAAGTTCATATCCTATCAATGTACGAATGTAATAATATATGGCTCTTTCTTTTTCCTCATAGTCATTTTGTGCCAATAATGCCCCCAGTGCATTTGTAGTTGTAGAGACATACATGATCAACAACTTTCCTTAAATGGGTGGCATTAGGATAGGTGGTGTCAATAGATATTCTTTGATTTGTTTGAAGTTTGTTTGGTATTTTTCTATCCATAAAAAGGGAATACTTTTGCATAAAAGGTACTGAAATGGTTGACACTTGTCTGCCAACTATGCGATGAAGTGTGGGATGGACTATAGTCCGCCCTAAAGTGTTCTTAGCTCACTAATTCCTTTTGGTGGAGGCATGCCCAGTAGTACTTTCACCTTTGTGGGATCAACCTCTATGCCTCTTTGTGAAACAATGTAGCCCAATAGTTTTCCTAAAGTAACCCTAAAGATACATTTTTTGGGGTTTAAATGAACCTTGTAATCTTCTAGTCATCTAAACATTTTGTCCAGGACCCTACGATGATCTTTCCATGTCAAATATTTGGCCAAGAGGTCATCCACATAATCTTCCATTAGGATATGCATCATGTCATGAGATATTGTTGTCATAGCTCTTTGGTATGTGGTGCCTACATTATTTAAGCTAAAAGGCATGACATTCCAACAGTATGTTCCCCATGGGCATGTGAATGCCATTTTGTGCTAATCCTTAGGTGCAATACGGATTTGGTTATAGCCCAAGAAACCATCCATGGGATACAACATCTCGTACCCTACTATGAGATCAACAATCATGTTTATATTCAACAGTGGGAAATTATCTTTTGGAAAAGCCTTATTTAAATCTCTGAAATCTGTAGAGATGCAGATTTGTCCATTTGGATTTGTGATAGGGACAATGTTGGATATCTAGTCAACATAGTCTATTGATCTTATGAATCCAACATCTAGTAACTTCTTTAGTTCAACCTTTACAAGTAGTGTGATCTCTGGATGCATTTTCCATAATTTTTGTTTGATTGGTTTGATACTTGGGTGATCCCACAAAGTTGGTTTAAAATTTCTGAGAGGAACTAATTTTTGCTGAAATCAGATATTTTTAGAAAATATAATGATTTAAGCCTTTAAAAGTTCCATTTTAAGGATTCCAATTGAAGAGTATTTGATCAAACCACCTTAGATCAAACCCCCTTGGATAGAACCTTGCTAGTTTTAAACCATACCTATAAATGAGTCTCCTTTACACCTATCAAAATGTTGATAAAAAACAACTTTTGATTTACCTTTTGGGGGATCAAATGAACTCATTTAAAATTTATTTCAAATGATTATGGTATTCCTTGAAAAGAGCTATCCCATGAATATAATTCTAATATGTTTTGGTTTTATTATGTATGTGTTTTTTTAGTTTTATTAAACATAGGTTTTTCACCGAAAATCAAGCTCTTTGTTTTGCACATGTGGAAAAATAGAAAATTATCAAAATAAATTTTTAAAAATATTTTCATGCTGGCTATTTATGTCCTTGATCCATTAAAAAAATAAAATTGAATTTTGATACATACACAAAAAGTTATGTTTTATACAGTCTGCCTATGTTTGAATTGCAATTGGTTTGACTTCGAAACTCTATTAAGGAAAAAATATTCAATAAAAAACAATGGGACCAAATGAAAGTGCTAGATATTGTAGTTACAAATCTAAATTCCAAAAAATTAGAATTTTATCCTTCATAAAAAAAATGTTATGTTATATACGGTGACCGCCACTTTTTAAAAATGTTGTTTTCTAAAAAAAAACCAGTTTTTGTGGGAGATGGAAAACGAAGTGCAATCTTATTCCAAAAATTTGAAAAAAATATTTTTAGAATCTAAAGACAAAATGTGATGAGACTCTAGTTTGCATCATATTCAAATTCCTCATGGTTTATCCGTTATAGGTTCCCGAATGTAAAGATTTAGTTAAAAATAATAATTTCAGTGTCCAGTTTGGCCAAAAATTGTAAAGCACTATTGTGGAATCACCCACCTAGAATTAAAGGAAGATGATGCAATACCAATTATGGATCTAGGCCTGGCATG
Organism: Sequoiadendron giganteum; assembly: GCA_007115665.2. Taxonomy (NCBI): domain Eukaryota; kingdom Viridiplantae; phylum Streptophyta; class Pinopsida; order Cupressales; family Cupressaceae; genus Sequoiadendron; species Sequoiadendron giganteum. The sequence goes on from CM021102.1 coordinate 76,488,278, forward strand.
TTAGCATATGACCATGCAAAGTTAACTTTCCTTTACATGAAGAATTGTTGGAATTCAAGTTTTTCTTCTTCTCATAATGATGCAACCAAGAGAACCATTTTGTGATTCTCTAGTGTAGCTATGTTAACTTTTATGGTGTCTTCAATAAGCATTGCCAATTTTTCTTGTCTTACAAGAAGAAAGTCCAATCGTCCATCCTTAGGCACCTCAGAGAAGTTTTCATCTTCAGATAAGTCCTTTATTTTTACTATTGTATTGTCAAAAGGTGCCTTACGGTTTTCACTTAAAGACATTTCTTTTTAATTTATTTTATTCTTTGTATTTTTGCAACTGGAGGATTGCACAGTCTCCCTGAAAAAAGTTGCAGAATCTAGGTCAATAGAAAATATTGCTTTGTGATCACCCCATGGTATGGCCTCTCAGAGTCCCATGAATTCTACAATGGCCTCATCATTCTAAAAAATATCCATAGTAGGTGGCTCTTGTTGGTCCCAGTCAATGAGTTGTGGGTAAACAAGGGAAATCCCATCGTCAGTGTTGGTAAAGGATGTGGAAGATGCGAAAAGCATGTAAATTGAAGCCTCAAGTGTGAAGGCGAAGTTGTCAATTTCAACTTCCGTGCCAGATTCAATGGATGGACCATATTCAGATTTGGATGAGTTCCATTCATAGTCATAATAGGGGATAAAAGTATCAACATCATGACTAGTGGCTGGTAGTTCAGAGGCATGGATAGTAGGTTCAGGCATGTCAGGCTCATGGGTGGGCTCAGGAATGGGGCGGGATAATTCAAATGTTTTCGATGATAATTTATGTTCCTTTGGATCCCAAGGAATGCTTACCCATTCCTTATTTTTAGAATGATGGTCAATAGGATCAATGTTGTATTCTTGTTAGAATCTTTCTTCAAAAGGGGGTTGGCGAGGTTCGAAGAATAGTTCGTCAATATCATAGTTACTTAGGGTTTTCTCAGATCCTCATTCCCTTTCATTAGAGTCAATTTTGGTAAGGGATTCTTCACTTGTCTTGACACTTTCTAGAGCCATTACACCCTCAATTAAAAGTTCATAGGTACATCGATCGTTAGTTCCGAGTTGGTCAAACCCTAGCACTATGTACCTTGGTCTTGCAAAAATAATGACAGGTTCTCTCCTTCCATTGTTTGATTTTCCAAGGCCACTTGTGCCATCAAAACCTAGTTCCTTGCATATGTCATAGCCTTTTCCATAGAGATGCACTGGTAGTGGAGGTAATCCTTCTAGGTATTTGTAGATCTAGTTAACTATGTCGATAATGGCTTCATCACTCATGTCACCCCATAGTGTGAATACTCTTTTTTGTGGAACCTTGAAAGTTGTTTTAGGCTTGCCTGTAAAACAAGGTCGACCATAGGCTTTCGGTGGCTTAGTTATTGTGGTGATACAGTAAGCCGTATTCAATTTGAATTCTCCATAGCCAAGGTCCTAGATCTGTAGGTCATTACTTGATATGGAGGCTGAGGAGGATGGTGCGACGAAAGTCGATGGAATGGATATGGATGATTTTGTGAGTGTAGATGGGTCAATATATTTTGAAGAGGTGGAAGTTGAGGCTTCTTGATTGATGGGTACTTGGTGCTCAATAGTGGCTCTTAGAATGGTATAGTATTGAAATGGATCAGGATCTCCTGGGATAGTAATTTCAGTACCATCAAAAGGGAATTTCAGGAATTGGTGGTATGTGGAAGGAATGGCCTTTAAGGTATGAATCCATGGGCAACCAAGTAAGATATTGAAATGTATATCATGATCCAGGACTTGGAATTTTGTTTCTATGATAACTGGTCCCACATGAATTGCAATAGTGATGATGCCTTTAGAAGAACATTCCTCATCATCATATGCTTTTATCACAATTCTCTTGGTAGCATCCACACATGCATCAGAGAAGCCCAAAGATTTAATAAATTTTAAAGAGTAGATGTTCAATCCTTCTCTACCATCTACTAGGACTCATCTAACCTTATGCTTATGGAAAAAATCCTCGATATGAAGGTGTTAGAACCCAAAATTTCCATCAAAAACCTAAGTGATCTTCCACTATTTTTCGCTAAATCCCTAGGGTTTTCTCCATTTAAACCCACTATTTTCACTATATTTTCATGAAAAAATCATTCGCTACCTTTTAAAATAGCTTATACCCTTTACTGCGGCCTCACATAATGGGCTCGCGGTAGTGGTAAAGGGGCTGGCAAAAATTTCTTACCACCAGACCACGCATGGTTTAAACTTAGATTGCGGTATTGTGGTGGGAAGTAAGTCACCAATGAACAATAGTCAGGAGATCCCACCATAGTATTGTAGGGGGTCATCTCACAGACCATGGTGACCACGGTGAACGAAGACTGGTGGCAGCGGTCAGAGGAGCCAGTGAGTGGGGCGTTGAGATAGCGGTGAGGCTGGCAGTTTGTAGAATGGCTACCGCGATACCATAGCCGGTTAGAATGGAGACCGAAGTGGCATGGTAGATGGTGATAGATAGAAAGAGAACAGTTATGGTGGGTCACCATGGTATCGCTGATAGTCAAAGTGGAGACCATGATGGTGCGATGGATTAAAAAGAGGACAGTTAATGCTAGTATCACAATACCACCATAGGTAAAGGTTAAGCTCGCAGTTGCATGGTAAGGGATCAGTCCAAGTCAAACACCACTGTATCGTGGAGAGATGGAAGGTGAACTGCGGTGAGGTGGTAAGCGAAAGAAAGCCATGAGAAAATAAAAGTAAAGGAACGGATAAAGTGAAATATGAAGGCCGGTAAAATATAAAGCAAAATCAAATACAAAACTATTTTAAAAATATTTAATTTTCCGAGAGGCAACTCAATTAAATATTTTAATTGCTATCAAGAATAACAAATGGTTTTACTGGTTAAATGAAGAGTTGTGACTCTTCGAATTTTATTGTATAAATCTATTGTAAAAATAAAAGGAGAGAGAAGGAGTTAGAGTAGGAATTAGATTTTTCAGACTCGGAAATGTAAACAATGTACAAAGCCTTTCCTGAAATAGATCAATGGAGATAATGAATTTTAATTGGTGATATTCTCTTTTGAAGTTCAGTTGTATGTTGTGTTAAATCAAATTCTTTTATCTGGTTCGCTCCAACTTGAGATTCTTTAATTATTTAAATCAACATATCAAATGTATCTCTGATTTATCAGAATGTATTCCCATTTTATGTGATTTAGTTGATTGGTGTCTATAGGTCAGATTTAAATTCTTTTAAATAAGTCACAGTAATTTAAAGATTTCTTTTGGGGAGTTAAAGAAGAACCAGGTTAAGAAACATTCCAGCACAATTTATGCAAGTTATAAATTAATGAAGTTTTATGCCAGTCATATAGTTTCATTTTTCAAAGTGCCTAACAACCAAAATTAAGCCAAAGAGGAAAAAACATATCATTTTCTATTTTTGACTCCGTTGCCCATGTGGATAGAAGGCAGTGATCTGCCACAACCCAAAGATCAAATTTCATATAAAAAAACTTATTCAAAATCCTTTATTTTGTGTAGTAGGAGTAGGAGTAGTTGTAGAGATTTATATCTATTCACTTCCATTTGCCATTGTGGATAGATTGCTCAACCAGGAAATACATTTCAATCTGCATCATTCACATAGGTTCACCCACCTTAGTCTAGCAGAACCTAAAGAGAAGAAGGTTCAATTGCATCAATTGGCCTTGTATGTTGTCCAAAAGCATTTTGAGAGCTTGGCAACCTCTCATGGTTCAAACCTGCATTTTTGAGACCCAATAGTTTGGCAACTCTACTGGGGACAAATTCAGTAAAAAGATTCTAGCCTTTCCATTTATAGAGTCAACAAAGTTTCACATTTCTTTTTGGAGATTCCGTTGGGGCAAACAAAAACAATATCAAAAAAATAAAAATTATTTTCCTACTTTTGGGAAAAGTAGGTAGTGACTCTGTTTCATTTGATAAATAATGCATGGGTGTTGTGAAGTAGTAATATTTTGTCAAGATGGCAGAAGAAGAAAGAAGATAGTAGTCAATAAGAGAGTTGAAGGAATTGAGACAACAAAGGCTACAATTTGAACAACAGATGCTACAAGTGAACCAACAATTGTGGCAGTTGGGAGTCAAAGGTACTCCGAGTACATCACCAAATGGGTCATCATGCAGTGAGAATGAAGACACAAATTCCAGGAGATCTTGGACACCACAAATACCACATGATGCAACTGAGAACTTTGGTAATAAATGTAATGTACTTTATTCACAACAAAATACTTTTGATGAGTATATTCAAATTCAAGAGAGAGACAAAAGTCTTGTGGATGCCTTCTTTGACATAAGGAGATATAAGAGAGAAGATGTAAACTATCTATACAATAGGATGACAGACATCTGTATGTAATTAACTCCTCATTTTAGGCCTACAAGACCCACATTTGTTGCACAATTTTTAAGAGCATCAGAGCCTAAATCAATTTATTGGTCAGATTCATTAAAACAACAAGCCTTTGATGTGGTGAATAAATTTATTGATTCCATTCTTGGGACAATGTATGTCGATACTACCAATAATGCTTTAAAAGCTGAAATTGAAGAAGGTACCATGCCATCCAATAGTGGAGATATAGCGAGTTTCTCTTCCATAATAGATTGTGATTCAAATTGTGAAGATGAAATTGTGGATGTTTATCAACAATAGGGTGATCACTGTAGTTCTTATGAAGATCAAGAATTTGGAGACATGGTGGAAGATATGGAAGTAGAAACATGTTCACTCAATAGTGAGAAAATTTCAGATTTACAAACTCTTGAATACTAGAAGTATGCACATAAAGATGATTCTAAAGTTTTGGCTCCAGCATATATCTGCTTTGATGGTGAAGATATTATGTGTAATAGTTCATATGACCCCATGTACATCTCTCACCGTGATGAGGAGTGCTTTGAAGTTGATCAAAGATCCATGTCTGTCCAAGAGGTATGTGATTTGAATAATTTTTTCCTGCAAAAGAAGGATATTGGTTTGCATATAATTGATGATGAATGTTCAAATTTTGTTGATTCAAGTATGTATAAAGAGGACTGTATGGATCAGAGGTATGTGTCAATGCCAAATGGTGATAGAAAATAAATGGAAAGTAATTTTGATTTGATTATTTCAGAAGATGTTGATGAGATAGAATTTTTTGATTTCTAATAAAAGCATTCAGATTTTCAAGTCCCAGTGCAGTTACTAGATCATTCAACAACATATGATAATGATCAAGCCTATGAACTTTTTGTTGAATATGGATACACTTTGTATGCTGAAGATGAAAAATATTTGTCATATGATAATAAGAATGATGAAATGCAGAGTGGTGAAATGAATATGAGTTAGGTTGAATACAATGATTTCCTGAAAGTTTTTAATGACAGTGCATGTTGCAAGGCAGATGGAATGGACAAATTTAAAAGAAACCTGATGAGCTCTAAATAGAATAAGGTCTATGACAAAGGAAAGCATAGGTTTTTTCTTTTGGGTGGCCTGGGGCCATCCCTTGTGGTTTGAATTTTAAACCATGGAAGATGCAGAGGATTAAGGATTGCTAGTGCATGGACAATTTTTAGCAAAGCCTCTTTAAACATTCTTTTCCATACACAGTAGTTTTTGGAAATTTTGAAGGGTCTGGGTTTTCCAGTACATGGACATTCCCAGAAGTTCCCTTTTTGAAAGCTTTTTCTTTCCTTTCCATGTACAATAGTGTAGGGTTTTCCATTCTCCATCTGTTCTTTCCCTCCATCTGCCATTTCCTTCATTTTCATATCATTTACTTGGTCTGCTCTCCCAAAGAATTATGGATTCTTGCAATGATTTGTTAAACCACTCATCCCCAATAGGAGCCACTGTTAGAACCCAAAATTTCCATAAAAAACCTATGTGATCTTCCACTATTTTTCGCTAAATCCCTAGGGTTTTCTCCATTTAAACCCACCATTTTCTCTATCTTTTCATGAAAAATCATTCGCTACCTTTTAATATAGCTTATACCATTTACCACTACCTTAATATTCATTTTTATATCACTTACCACTTTACCGTGACCTCCCACAATGGGCTCGCGGTATGGCGGTAGCAGTTAAGGGGCTGGCATAAAGTTCTTATTGCCACACTGCGTGCGGTCTAAAATTAGACAATAGTATTGCAATGGGCGGTAAGTCACCAACGAAGCAGAAATTAGGAGATCCCACCGTGGTATTGCAGGGGGTCATCTCACAGACCATGGTGACCATGGTGAATGAAGACTGGTGGCAGCAATCAAAGGAGCCGATTAGCGGGGCGGTGAGATAGCGGTGAGGCTGGCGGTTTGTAGAACGGCTACCATAGTATCGTAGCCAGTTAGAATGGAAACCATGGTGGGGTAGTAGACGGTGATAGATGGTGAGAGAATGGTTATGGTGGGTCACGACGGTACCACTGGTAGTCAAAGTGGAGACCGCGATGGTGCGATGGATAACAAAGATGACAGTTAATGCCAGTACCACAATACCACCATAAGTAAAGGTTAAGCCTGCAGTTGCTGTAGAAGTTGATAAATCTCAACCTCACAGTCCCCAAGAATCACGTGCATGCAATCACCTGTCACATGCAACAGATATCCTGAATAAACAAGAGGATGTTCTGTAAACCCTCAGAGCAAGAATGTGCAAGCATAAAAACAGAATAATATTATGGAATGATCTGTTTTACAAATACAACAAAATCCTTCAAAAGGAAATCATGCAAAACCCTAATCTTATCTTGAGCAACAAGATAGCTCAATAAGATAAAGATTATAATTAACCTAGGAAATAAAATATGCCTAAGTAAACTTATGCTAAAGTGTAATTAAATAATTAATTACACCAACACCCCCCCATAAGTGCAACTTAGGGAGAAGAAAATTATTATGCAAAGATGAGTCCTAGAAACAAGGCCTGATCAGGTACCGATTTACAAATGCAATGCAAACTAAATCAAATGGGGTAAAGGAGAAAACCCAATGGGAACAAAACTCCTCCCCAAAATAGAATGCAAAGAGCAACTAAGTGATGAAAGATGGAGGACTCCATAAGACCCCCCAAGGACACCATCCATCACAAAGATACATAAAAGAACCCCCCCAGAAGAGAGGAAGAAAGAGACCACAGATCCCCCCTAGAATCAAGTAGCCCCAAAAGAACTGAAGAAACTGCATCTCCTGAAAGAAGTGAGAGGGAAGAGGTCGAATGAAAGCAATCTCTGAAGGTGAAATAGGTGTAGCCCATGATTTCTCCACAGAAGTAGGTGTGACCTCAACAAATGAAGAAGTCAAAGTGGGTGAAGACTGAATAGGAACCTCTAAAGATGGATGATCAACTAGATCATGCTACACTAAAATGGAAGAACCCACATCTAGAGTCATAAAAGTATCGACAACTGCAATAGTAGGTGAAGGAGATGGAATGGATGGCTCAAGAGTAGGATCTGAACCAAGAACTCCAATGTTCAAGTAGCGAAATGTCTCCTTTGAATGATGATTCACACTAGAAGTGTGATGAACAACTGTAGGAATAGAAGCACCATCAGTAGCAAAAGCTACAAAGGAATACAACCGAGATGAGTGATCCACCACCCTAGAAGCAATAACTGCTCTACTCTCCAAGTCTTTGATGATAACTGAATTAGGTGTGAACTCCACAGGCCTCCCATTGCCTCCATGTGTGATCTAATCTATAGAAAGAAGGTTGTTCGTCAAATGAGGAACACACAAGACATCCTAAAAAGTGTTGTCCCCAAAACTAATAGATCCCTTCCTTGTAACACTCATGTATGTATTGTTTCCCATAAAAATAGGAGACAGTGTGAGACTCAAAGGAAGTGAACATAGTCTATGTAGAAGCCATATGATGAGATGCTCCTGAATCTAGAAGCCATCTCCCTGATCCAAGACTTGAATAAGCACAAAGAGCATGCCCCCTCATATCTAATGAAGTGTGTAAACCAGCTGTGCCTGAAGAAGAAGAAGAAGAAGAAGAAGAAGAAGAAGAAGAAGAAGGAGGAGGAGAGGAAGGAGATGATGTAGACATTCTAGAAGGAAAATTAATTTGATGTTTCTAAAGAAGATTCTTCAGCTCATCAATGTCCTTCTTGTAGCAATTATGTTCTGCATGTCCTTCTCTCTTGCAATATGCACATGGGACCTTATCCTTCCTAAATGATTTCCCCTTAGAAGAGGATGATGAATATGAGGACTCCTTCTGCTGCTCATAAGATTTGGAATCCTTTTGTTTTTGTTTCTTTCCTTTCCCTGTAGAAGCCTTCTGATCTTTGGGCTCCTGTGATGTAATAAGTGCCTGTGATGAGGAGGGCTTCAACTGGCCCATATTGGCCAACTTGGCCTGCTCTCGAGTGAGAGAAGATGCAAAATCATCAAAAGAAGGCATAGTAAATCTAGTACCAAGTGCATCCCTAGTAGCATAAAAGGTAGAAACAAAAATTGAATAATCTAGTCCAAGCTTAGAAAGAATGGACAATATCAACTGAGAGTCTTCCTTCTGAACACCAAACTGTGACAACTACAATCTAAGAGACTTGAGTTTGGTGAAAAACTCCTGGATGCTGTCAAAATCCCTAGATTTAAGCCAATAAGCTCATTCTCTAACTAAAACCCTCTCATAGTATCCTGCTGCCCAAATAAAGACTGCAAAGTAGTCCAAACCGCATGGGGTGTAGTGCATGTCTCAACATGAAAAAGAAGGTCAAAAGAAAGAGAAAGGCATAATGTACCATAAGCTTCATCACATCTATTAAACCACTTTCTCTTTTTAGCAGCACCTGTAGGTTCAATTTCTATACTCATGGTTACCCTATACAACCCTTTGTGTTTCAAATGAATCTCCATTTGTTTTTTCAAACCAAAATAGTTGAATGGAGTAAGGGGTGCAATATTATGTGTATCTATGACAGAAAATAGCAATATATACTCTCAAATAAAATAACAATGCTCATTGATCTCAAAAAAGAAGCCTGATAACATGCTTCCCAAGAAAATAATTAAAAAACTAAAGGCTGAGATCAAACAGTAAAATCAGATATCTAATAAAAAAATATAGAAAAACAGGTCTGAGATCTGTGTAGAGCACTAAACTAGCTTTCTGACGCCTATTTGTTTTCGCAAAACTGAGTCCGGAGGCAAAAGTTATGCCACCCGGATTGAAAACAACAAATTCTGGCTTTGATAGGAAAAAAAGGCACCAAAACTGGAAAATCAAGAATTCTAACCTCCAACACGGCAAAGTTCATTGAACCAGCTTTCCGATGATATTTTGTTTTTGAAAAATGGCCTCCGTTTGCAAAAGTTATAAGGAAATGAAAAAAAGGCCTGTAAAAGGCACTTTCACCACTAACAGGGGCAAAAGTTTAGCACCCGGGGGCTAGCTCTCGGTCGCGCATATGACCATCCACTGGGAAAAAACCACCGGTACTGAGGGTGCTGGCTCCTGGTTGTGCATGTGATCTACTGCCGGCACTGGGGCACTCAAAGCGCTGGCACCTGGTCACGGATGTGACTGCAACCTAATGCAAGGAGCTCGTGGGGGCTTAGGCCGAGCAACGGGAGGGTGACGGTGTAGGAGGTCGATGGTGCTGCTGGGAAAGCGGAGCAGCGGGTGGGGAAAACGGTTGCCGCCGCTAGTGGCGGCAGTGCAGTGGTGGCCACCGGGTGGCGGATGGGCGGCGTGGGCCCTTTGAACTAGCCGCGCAAAAACTATGCACATAATTTGATTTTTTTAAAAATTTTTTGCAATTTTTTGCCTCGATCTGCGTGCTGGAGAGGCCATACGGCTTCCCTAGCAAAAAAAAATTGCTTTTTTTTTTTTCAACAGGTCCAAAATCGATGAAATAAAAGGCATTTCTAGGGTTTTTGGGTGTCCTGAACGCGATGGCGATGTCCGTTTGGCCTAGAAATGTGCAAAAAAAATTGCCAATCCCTAAAAGCTCAATAAATCAGCCCGACTTGAAACCCTTGCACAGAAAAAGACGTTGTGAGAGAATATCTTCAAAACAAGAACAGGTAGCCACAACTTTGGACCTTTGATACCATGTAGAAGTTGATAAATCTCAACCTCACAGTCCCCAAGAATCACCTGCATGCAATCACCTGTCACATGCAACAGATATCCAGAACAAACAAGAGGATGTTCTGTAAACCCTCAGAGCAAGAATGTGCAAGCATAAAACCAGAATAATATTATGGAATGATCTGTTTTACAAATACAACAAAAGCCTTCAAAAGGCAATCATGGAAAACCCTAATCTTATCTTGAGCAACAAGATAGCTCAATAAGATAAAGATTATAATTAACCTAGGAAATAAAATATGCCTAAGTAAACTTATGCTAAAGTGTAATTAAATAATTAATTACACATATAGTTGCGGGGTAAGGGATCAGTCAAAGTCAATCACCATTATATCGTAGAGAGATGGAAGGTGAACCACGGTGAGGTGGTATGCAAAAGAAAGCCATGGGCAAATAAAAGTAAAGGAACGAATAAAGTGAAATATGAAGGTCGGTAAAATATAAAGAAAAATCAAATACATAACTATTTTAAAAATATTTAATTTTCTGAGAGGCAACTCAATTAAATATTTTAATTGCTGTCAGGAATAACAAACGGTTTTATTGGTTAAATGAAGAGTCATGACTCTTTGAATTTTATTGTATAAATCTGTTGTAAAAATGAAAGGAGAGAGAAGGAGTTAGAGTAGGAATTATATTTTTCAGACTGGGGAATGTAAACAATGTACAAAGCCTTTCCTAAAATAGATCAATGGAGATAATTAATTTTAATTGGTGATATTCTTCTTTGAAGTTCAGTTGTTATGTTGTGTTAAATCAAATTCTTTTTTTTGGTTCTCTCCTGCTTGAGATTCTTTAATTATTTAAATCAGCATATCAAGTGTATCTTTGATTGATCATAATGTATTCCCTTTTTATGTGATTTAGTTGATTGGTGTCTGCAGGTTAGATTTAAACTCTTTTAAATAAGTCATAGTAATTTAAAGATTTCTTTTGGGGAGTTAAAGAAGAACCAGGTTAAGAAACATTCTAGCACAATTTATGCAAGTCATAAATTAATGAAGTTTTATACCAGTCATATAGTTTCATTTTTCAAAGTGCCTAACAACCAAAATTAAGCCAAAGAGGAAAAAACATATCATTTTCTATTTTTGACTCCGTTGCCCATGTGGATAGAAGGCAGTGATCTGCCACACCCCAAAGATCAAATTTCATATAAAAAAACTTATTCAAAATCCTTTATTTTGTGTAGTAGGAGTAGGAGTAGTTGTAGAGATTTATATCTATTCACTTCCATTTGCCATTGTGGATAGATTTCTCAACCAAGAAATACATTTCAATCTGCATCATTCACATAGGTTCACCTGCCTTGGTCTAGCATAACCTAAAGAGAAGAAATTTCAATTGCATCAATTGGCCTTGTACGTTGGCCAAAATCATTGTGAGAGTTTGGAAACCTCTCGTGGTTCAAACCTACGTTTTTGACACCCAACAAAACGGCATCATTATGAGATGGTTTGAGTGAGGAATAGTCAATGTCTGAAAAGGTAATGTGGTGAGGCAAAGTCAAATATTTGACCATAGTTTCAAAATCGTTGACATCAATGTTGTTTGGGGTGGAAGACTCTTGCATGAATTTATCCAAGATGGCCTTATGTGTGGGTGAGATGTAGAGCAATTCAAGGATGGAGATTTGAGCTAGTTTTTTGTTCAATTGACCGATAAAGTTAAACTCTGGATTTAGTTTTGGCTGCTTGATAGATGGACCGAGTATGTTAATCTTGGGTTGACAAGCAGAGGGACATGGGATGGTGACCTTTTATTTGCATGTGGTTACATTGTATTCCAGGGCCTTTTTGATGGTAATTGTATTGACACACTTGTCTTCATTAGCAACCCGTAGGTTGTTAATGATGGTACCACTAGAATAATTGAAAGCGGGATGGATGTGATTGGCTTGATTATTGTTATTCTCTGTGGCAGATGAGGAGGGGTTACTAGAACCATGATCCTACAGTGGGTTCTTGTGGATTGTATGATTTTAATTATATGTAAACGGTTGACCTCCTCACTCAATGGTATGGTTTTCAATAAGGTCTTGCACAAGATTTCATAAATGATGGCAAGACAAAGTTTTATGCCCTTTGACACAATGGTAATAAAAAATGCATGATCATCCCACAATGATGGCTTGAATTAACTAGGGTCATACGGTTTAGGTTCTTCCAAAGTTATGACACCATTTTGGATAAGTTTGTTTAAGACAATTTTGATAGGCTCACCCAAGGGGGTGTATGTGCATTTTTGAAATTATCATGGTTGATGTGGACGCCTTTGATTAGATTGAGTAGGATTGTTTTGGATGGCATTGACAATTGGTGTCAGTGTAGTTACAGGTGTATTTTGATTTTGAACTCCTTTGATGGTGAGTACATGACCTATTGCATTGATGGTTTTTGCATCAACCACACCATCATTGGTGATGTGTTTATTCTTAACCCAGTATTTGGTTTTTTCATTGGAAACACTTGGGTTAGTGTCTGTGGTGGTGTTGATTGTTTTTCCACCATATTTTAATTCACCTTTGGCGATCAAGGATTTTTCAAGTTGAACACCCTTTTCAACAAGGTCAACAAAGGTGGTACAACAATGGACTTGTAAGCCATATCTTAGTGGTCCTAAGAGATTTTGTACAAACATGGTGACTTTCTCCTTTTCAGGTATTTCTACTGGACATTGGCTTGCTAAGGTTCTCCATCTTTGAAAGAATGGGATAAAAGTCTCTCCTGCATCCTCTTGGGTAAGTCTACATAAGGGGGCAATGTCAATATCCGTGTCAATGTTATAGGCATAGTTTTCAACAAAATTGTTTTCCAATTCATCCCATGTTTTGATTCCTTTAGGCAATAATGAGAGCCACTCTAGTGCATGGCCTGCGAGACTTCTAGAGAAGAGTCTCATGAGATAGGTTTTTTCATATGCAATGTCGATGCAACTGGTGGCAAATTATCTTATGTGTTCAATGGGGTTTGTATTGATTTTTTATTTAGAGAAATGAGGCACCACATATCCATGAGGAAACAATGGCATAAACAAGGTTGTCTCAAATGGATATGGACATAAGTCATAGGACATGTAAGACATTTTGTTTGATTGTTGCAAGGTATCCACTTGTGTTTGAAGAGCAACAAGTTTGAGTGTGAGTGCCTCCACAATTGAGTTGTTGGTAGCATGACACATGTTGGTGATAGGTATGGATTGAGTGCCCACCTATTGTGATGAAATATTTTGATTTGAAATTTGTTGTTGGTGGGAAAATTGGGTGTTCTAATTTGGTGGTTGTTGGAAATGAATGTTTTGATGAGGGATGTGTTGCTATGTATGAACTAGAGAAGCATAAGTGGGGATATGTGACCCAACCATGTTGGATTGGATTTGGGGGCCTTGTTGGCCTTGAGCCTATTGATTCCCAAATGGAATGGAAGATTGGGTGCCTTGATTGCCTTTCCCAAATAGGTAATTATGGCCTTAAGGAATGTTGGTATTAACCTGTGAGGAATTTGGGAAATTAGGTTGGGTGCCTTAAATGCCAACTCTTCGTTTATTCCTCCCAAAAGGGTTTGATGATTTTGTTTCCATTGCATTAGAGGAACCTAATAAGAGGTTCACTGATGTACCCATAGAGGTAGATGATGTCCAAAAGAGGTTTGAAGTGTTGGCACCCATTGTTGATCCAAAATTTTGTGAAGAAATTGTGGATGTTTATGGGGGGATTGATTATGATGCTGTGTTGGTTTGGGTATATTATCCCCCAATAGACGTTGTGTTGATCATAGTGGATGCATTGATTGTGGTGGTAGTATGACCAAGGGAGCTAGCATTAATGGTGTTAATGACATTTTGTGAAGTGGCTCCCATGGAAGTATTGAGTGATTGGGGATCAAGAGATGTTGCTCTAATAGTGTTGAGATCAAATAATTTTGGTAACCTAGCCCCTTGGTCAAGGAGCATAGCTTGGTATTTGGTTGAGTCATTTAAAACAAATTCTTCCACAAAAGAGGCCACTTCTGGGTTTTGGGTAGCAACTTGTATGTCTTCTTCAAAGACTTCCCCATTTCGGTCTTTGCGGACAAATTGTTCAAAAGGATTGCATGAAGAGGATGGAATGAACATCTCACTGAATGGATTAATGATTGAATTTCCCATGTTTGTAGTTATATTCATGTCACTCATTGCATTTGGGAAATTGTAAAGGTTCGTATTTTGATCAAAAGAACCCATGAGTCTTCTTTTTCTCTGTAATCTAGTTTCAATCATAAAAGGTTTTTTCTCAACTTTGGGATAATGAGGGATGACCTAAATATGCAAAAGTTATGACACTATGTTTTTGGGGGTTTTTTTTTTGGAATAAAATAATTCTATGCAATGATGGTGAGTGGTAATGCAAATGAGACTAAAAGGAAACTAAAGGTATGTAAATGCAAAGGATACTACTGCAAATGGGATGAGACTAGAAATGAGAAGACTAATGGTATGTAAATGCAAAGGATAATAATGCAAATGGGATGAGACTAAAAATGAGAAGACTAATGGTATGAAAATCCAAAGGATTCTAGGATGGACTCACTATTGGTAAATCTAAGGAGATATACACTTACCCATAATTTTTTTTGGCAATGCTTCAATTTGGGTATGTCAGTGGACTTGTAAAAAGGACTAAGCAGGACAAAGTGAAATCTCCACACTAGACTAATGAGTGGGAAATGGTTCACAAAAGGTGATGACTAAAGACAAATGGTTGATCAAGTCCAATGATAACCTACTCTTGAATGAAAAGTTTTGACAAAGGATGGTAAGGAATTTACTCCTAAAATTTACAAAAAATGAGTGTCTAAAATGATGAGAAAGCCTAATAATGCAATGAGGGAAATGCAATGTAAATCTATGACAACCTAATAATGCAACTTAAAATGAAAAGATGATGAAAGTTGAGCAACTTGGGATCTGATTGTAGATAGGAATAACAAAGAAAAGTTCTAGAATCTTTTATGGATAGAATTGAGTCTCAGCTTTCTGACAATGAAATGAAATTTTTTGGGCACTGGAAAATGCATTGCAGCAATTGCATCATAGTAAATAAAATGCGTTGTAGGAAAGGCAATTGCAGTGTTTAAGCAAGCAAATGCAGTTGAGAATGGTGATTGCAGTGTTTGATAAAGCAATTATGGTGAAAGACAATTGCAACATTGTAAGTTGCATATGCATTGCAACAGAGTGATTGAAGGCTCAGAATGTAGTAATTGTGATTTTAAATATCAGATGCATCGTAGAAAGTGATTTGACAAAATTTTAGGCAGATTGCAAGGAATTTATTTTTAGTTTGACAACTTTGTTTCAGATTTTTAGGTTGATGTTCATCTTCTCATGTTGTTTGAATACACTTGGCAAACACATGATGTAATATGAAAGTGAAAAAAAACCACATAGAAAACATTTACAAATCCCTATGGCTGCAAAGATAGTATTCTTTTGGATCCCACATGGATTTTACTCCAACCACATATTATTAGCAGATGAATCCAGAAGATTGGCCCCACGGGCTCCCCCTTACAGTGCACTCACTTCTTAGGGCAACCAAACTTCCAACCTCCATGAATCTCCCATGGCAGGTTGATCACCTCTACTAAAAACTGCACAGGTGTGGGTGCCTTGGCAACGACCATTGCTGCACCAAAGAATAGAAGGTTTTTGGTCACACTAAAACAAGGGATTTAATTCAGGCACCCATTCGAAGGGCCATACATGGGGCACAAGATTAAGCTCCATTAAGGAGGCACTCCAACCTGAAGAGGTTAAGCTCAACAGGGTTTTGGGGAGTACTACTTGGTTTGTATGACATATCTACACTCATAATCCTAGGCTTTCCCTTAGGATTCACATTTGTATACCAGTCGGGAATAGCTCGGCCAACGAGCTTCATTTCTAGTTTGAGTCACTTTGGGGTGAGTAATTTTTCCCACCAAAGCAGGCCCAATTTCTAAAGTTAACAAAAGCGAGCAAACATATTCGTAGTTCAATCAATCTTCGTTAAAAAACAAAGAGAGAGAAAACCAATATTTTGACTCACACTCACATGGTTGTTCTATCAAATTGAAAGTGTGAAGGTGTGATAAAGTAACTAAATCACAATACACATCAAACATGCATTCATTTTAACTGTTTGTAGTGCTATCAAGCCGGGGGTTCATTTTAACCGTTTGTAGTGTGAGATAACTAACAGTTCATTTTAAACCCATGAAAAGCATGATTGTTCTTTTTAAACCAATGCACATGCATGGTTTTTCATTTTACCCATGAGTGAAATACAAAATTATTGGATTAAATTGAATAAAACAACCAATGAAATTTAGTCAAATGCGTCATGACAGAGCGGTTGTGTCGCTTGCGTAGGAAGATGTGGCACAATAGAGAATTTGCGTCACGGGGACTATCAAATGCGTCATTTTGTACACCTGTACCTACAAAAAAATGACAAAAAAATGTACAATAACCTGCAAAAATGTGTTAAAAGCATGAGGTTCACCAATATAACTATATATTTTTCTTGCAAGATTAGATGTTAGCAAATTACATGCATATTATATCAATCCACAATAGATAATGAAAAACAAAGGACTAAACAAAGGAATAAATGAAATGATCTCACCCAGTCCTTCATCCTTCATGGCTAACTTCCATTGCACCTTCTAGTTTGCTGAAATAATGAAGTGCCCTCAGATTTTGATGAGAAAATCTATACTATGGACTAGCCCTAAGAATGTGTTGAAGGATTTAAGTACTTCTGCAAGAGAAAATAAATCCTACATGCAATGATCTAAGTAGCTAAATGACAAAAACAAGACTATGTTGAAACTCAAGAGAATGCAAGAGATTAAAAGATTAAAAGATTAAGAGATGTTGAAATGAGGACAAAATTGGTATTTTATAGAAAATGCAATTTTGGATGGACAAATGAGATTAAAGATTGAGAAATGCCCTAGAATCAATGGTCAAGATTCAAAATGGCAACTCTCAATTAGTGTTAGGGTAAGATTTCCAAATGAGTGGACAAGATTTAATTTAATAAATTAAATCAAGGATGGAGAATAGATGTGATAGTGAAATGAAAATTATTAAAATCAAGCAGATCAAGTTTGAACAAGAAGATGAGATTTGGAAAATCAATAATTTTAGCAATTACTTCATTTATAGAAGAATATTACCATTTTGAATTAAAATTAATTCAAAATATGGATTTAGTGTGATAGTAAATAATTGAATTTGAGATTATTTACTAAAAGAAGTGGGAGTTAATCATGTGAGACCATTTTAAATAAATTATTTTATTTAAAATGAGGGCAATGTCAAATAAGGCAATTAAATAATTAAAAATAACTACTTAATTTAGAGAATGGGCCCAATAATTAAATAAATTAATAAATCTATTTAATTATAAGAAGAGTAAAGAATTAGTGACATATTAAATAAATAAGATATATTTATTTAATAATTAGGAAGACAAAGGTGACAAAGATTAATTAAATAAATTGAGAAATTTATTTAATTACAAGAAGACTTTAGATAGTTAGTGACGCATTAAATAAATAAATAAAATCTATTTATTTAATAATCATGAAGAATAAAAAGACATGAATTAATTAAATAATTATGAATTATTTAATTAATAGTCAAAGGTGGGCCACAAACATAATCAAAATGTCATAATTATGCTAGGACGAAAAGTGGTAAAATAGAGCTTGCAGGCCTAGGTCATTTTTATTTGTCTACAGGTTTTTCCCCCGGTGGCAAAGACAAGTGATGCATTACAAAATCTGGATCAAGTCCTGACATGTCTGTAGAGAACCACACAAAGTTAACTTGTCTTTGCTTGTAAAACTGTATATGCTCTATTCTCTCTTCAGGTGTTAATGATTCTACTAGATGAATTATCCTTGGTTTTTCTTCTTTGCCCATATTTGCTAGTATTGTCTTCTCCACCAACATAGATGATTTTTCATGATATATTGCTAGGGGAAGTGTGTTAAGCCTTCCATCCTCAGGTGCCTCAGGGAGGTTTGCACCCTTGTATATGTCCTTTATTTTTACTTTTTTTGGGTCTATAAGCACCATAGAACGGTTTTCACTAGAAGACCTATTTATATTTTCAATAACTTTGTGACCGAAAGGCTTGGAACCTTCCCCAAATTAAGTCGCATTGATGAGTTCTATGGTGAAACCTACTTTATGATCCTCAAGAGGTGTATCTTCTTATGCTCCAAGAAAGTTTCTAATTGCCTCATCATTTTGAAATACATCCAGTTGTGGCAATCTCTGTTGATCCAAATCAATGAGTTTGGGGTGAAACAGGGGCAAAGGGTCATGATTTAAGTCAAGATTTTGAATGGATTAAGGGTACAAATGTTATAATTGGGTTCAGGGAGAGGGACACTATCATAGTCATAAATTTCAATGAAGTCATTGATGGCACGTTCCTCGTTTGTTTGTGTAGCATTAGAGGAATCTACTTCCTTACTTGAAGTACACATTATACTCAAGGTCTTATCTTTCTATGCATCATATCCTAAAACATGGACTTTTGTGTACGGGTAGGTTGTATTGGTTCCAAGATACCCTATTTCTGTAAATTGAGAGGACTTTTACCATCATATCCCATTTGTTTCATACGGTCAAATCCTTTGTCGTACTGTTCCATAGGTATCTTTTTCTCTATCTTCATCCTTGTGTAGGCATTTTAGAAGATCAACTTCTTTTGTTTCATTATAAAGGGCTCCCCATTTTTTGAAAGTAGTTGATTTACAAATCATTGTAGTATCTTCATATGATTTCATCTTAGTCATATGTGGTTTTCCATAGGTGTGGGGAGATAAAGGTAGCTTTCCAATGCAAAGATCATGATTCAAGGTATATTCTTGTACTCCTTATTCTTTTATTTGTATTTTGATCTCAACTTCATTAGATTTTGAGGTGGATGCTTTTAAGGACTCAGGATCAACTTATGCTTGAGAAGGAAATACCTCACATTTACTTGGGACTATGATTTCAGTCTTAGGACTTAGATTATGGAAATACATGAAAGGGTTAGGATCCCCTTGTATTGTGATTTCAACTCCATTGTGTGGGAATTTAATGCATTGATGGTATGTAGAAGGTACTTCTTGCATTGCATGAATCTGAGGTCTTCCAAGGAGGATGTTATAGGTCAGAGGGAGATCAAGAACTTGACAAAACACATCCTTTACCATAAGGCCAACTTTGATTGGTAGAGTAATTGATCCTTTAGATGTGCATTCTTCTTCATCATATGCCTTTATGGTAATATGTTTTCTTGGATCAACTGCATTTTTAGAGAATACTAATTTTGTGATCAATTCTTGAGTATAAATATTAGGACCCACTCCTTCGTCTATCAAAACTCACTTGATCTTGACATTATGGACAAGGATGTCAATGTGTAAAGGTGTGTTATGTGGTTATCGGATGGAAGAATCATCGTTCTCACTAAAAGTGAGAGTGTGAGGAGAGGTGATGTGTCCCACCATAGCTTGGAATTGATCCAAATGTAGGTCTATAGGAACTGTAGTAGTAGCAAGAACTTTATCAGGGATATAAATTTATGCTTAGGAGATAGGCGTAGCAGCTCAAGCATAGAAATTTGCACGGGTGTTTTACCTAAATTCTCTATGAGGTTGTATTACAAAGTTGGTGCAATAAGTTTTGAATTATGACCTATAAGGGTAACTGTGCCTCTACAGGTAGTAACTGTAGATACCAAAAATTGGTCTAGGCCTACGAGTACACATTTCGACATAATTTTCTATAGTCCGTCATCTTGATTAAATAATGTTATTTATTTAATTACCCTTTCAACACATATTTCCTCTATTAATTAAATATCCCTTTTTAATTAATTCATTAATTCATTATTAATCTTTATTCAACTTGATTAATTAAATAAATCATATTTATTTAATTATGTTGCGAACTAAATAATTTTAACCCCTTTATCTATCAATTAAATAATTTATTATTTAATTACCCTTTTATCATACTTTTCCAATTATAATTAAATATATTTATTTAATTATTCATTTAACCCCCTTTATCTATAATTAAATATTTATTATTTAATTATTCCTATTATCCTTTCAAACAGTCAAATTAAATAAATCACTTTATTTACTTAATTAAAATCTCTCACTTTCGAATGTGGAATTAAAATAACATTTAATTCCTATTTGATATTTATGTCACATTCCTTTATCATTCAGTTATCTAATTCATTCACTCACCTTCTGACTCGAGATCTATTTTTAGTTCTCCAGTTATCTCTGAATTCAACACTAGTTTATCTCCATGAGAAGACTCTCCGTTATAACTAGTCGATTAACTAGTTCTAATTCTTGTTTGCATTCGAATGCATTAAGTCTTCGAGTTCCAACTTTGGCTTTTGCATACAAAGTCTATTTCTTCTATTTTTGGAGATTAAGATCTGAACTTGTGTTCTAACTCACGTTCTAATTTAGTCTCTATCTTTAGTCTTTCCTGAACTCATGTTCTATCTAACACATAACTCACATCGCATGGCATTCATCAATCTCATCCGTCGATCTATCTTTCAATCTGAGCCAATCGTTCGAAAACACAAAATCTATAAAATGGCCTGTCATAATCATTATTCCTCCTCCCGAAATCACATACTTTTGAGAAGAGATTCAACTTCGATATTTTTCTTAGACACTCGATAGAATTATACTTGCATTCAAACACATAAATCTGAGGGCAAGAATACTGAAAAGGAAAAATGGAGAAGAAAAATCAAGATAATTCAAAGGGATGAACGCATATTCGGTGAGATCATTTTGGTTTTATTAGTTTAGTTTATTTCCTCGTTCTTTGTTGTTAGATTTTAGATTGTTTAGATTAAGATTTAACTTTGTTTATCTAGTCATGCTTGCAGAAAAATCTAAGATGTTACATTTGGTGAAGCTGACGTGAATCACGCTTCAAAATCTGCACATATTTTCATGTTTCCATTTTTCCATTTCTGTTCTTTTTTGTAGGTTTTATGTATGGTGCACCACATCTATTCTGCAAAATGACGCATCTACATCCATGAACCGCATCTGTGAAAAATAGCGACGCATCTGTCATAAAAATCCGCATCCATGAAGTCACGAATCATATCCACCTATCAACACATTCATGAACCACATCCGCCTATCTATGGTCAAACCGCATCTGTGGCCCCAAAAGCCGCATCTGGCTGGTAACACTTTTTCACCTTTATATTGATTTCCGTGCATCCATACTTTCATTTTTTTCACTTTTTGAGTTGTTTTGGATTTTCGCTAATGTTTGTGTCTGTTGTGTTAAGGAGGAATAACATACTATTTGCAGGATGAAGCATAGAAGACATTTAAAAACCTAAGACAATTTTCTGCAAGACGAAAGCTGAAGAACAATGAACTACTGATGAATTTGCATGCAGGACCTAATGCCTTTGTGTTAAATTCATTTATTTAAGCAAGCTTTTGTTTGGTAGATAGATAATCGTCATATGGGATTAAAATAAATTTTCTATTTGATAGATAGAAAATTGTCCATTGGATTAAAAAGAACCATTGTCTTCTTTGTTTAGTGCTTTGCACGTATTTGTAACCCTTACGATTCAGTACACCAAAGTATGCTCTCCCCTTGCGCAGTCATGCGATCCTGGGTGTAAGAGAAATAGTTGCTAACTCTAAAACTTGGGCCTATCTTGGTGGGAAAAAGTGCTCACCCCAAGACGACTCAAACCGGTAGCACGCTAAAGCCAAGCGACTTCCAGTCGGTATAGAAAAGTGGATTCTTGGGGAAAGCCCAAGAATCATGCACACTATTTCGATGAGATGGATAGAAATGGACTCTCGCCGATGTTGGATAGTGTCCCATGAACAGAATGCCCTTATTAAAAACCTTGTTGTAGAGTTACCAGAATCCTACCTACTTGTTGGCACAGCAGGGTCGGCCTTGTGAAGTCATCTTATATTCTTATGGTTTATGTGTGGAAATGAAATGTATGCCATGGGAGTTTCATGGATATAGTAGCTTGGCTGCCCCATATAAGTGAGTGTCGTGGAGGGGAGCCAGTGGGGTCAAGCTACTAGTCATTCGCCATAAATATGCATAGCTGGAGAAATCCAAATAAGAATTCAACAAGTATTGTCCTAAAAGCCTAGGTTGTAATTGATTTTTGACTCTTAACAGTCCTTACCATCACAAAAACTGAAAATACATTGTTTGCTGTGTTTGCTCTTTGCTGTATTCATGAAAATCTTGATCAAACAAACAAAGTCAGTCAACAACTTTTGGGAAAATTTCAACTTTCGGGTAAAATTCAACTGTCAGAAAAACTAGTCACATTTGTCAGTTTAAATGCCGCATACATATTGGCAAGTTGCATTTGTTAGGGTAAAAGCTACATCTGGCTGTCAAATTTTTCACTTTTGCATATTCTGCATATCATGAGTCGCATGTGTTCATGGAAACCGCATCTGTCAGTCTTTGAGTCGCATGTGTCCGTGAAAACCACATTTGTCAGTTTTTGAGCTACATGTGTATCGAAAAACCGCATCTATCATAGGAAAAACTGCAGCTATTAGAAACACCGCATGCACTGTCAAAAAGCCACATCTATCAAAATCTGAACCGCAACTGTTAGGTGAACCACATTTTCCTGTCAACAGACAACATCAAAAACTGCGAGCTAAGTCCAGAACATCATTGTCATAATTTGCTATAGGTTCTTAAGATCAACCTTAGATTCGAAACTGGTAAATTTTTCTCAAAACTTTGCATCGTTAGGTGTCATACACATCTTAGTTACCATCATTAGGTGTCATATACATCTTAGTCACAGTAAACATCCTAGTCATAGTCATCCTAAGTTGCATGCATAAAAATACTCCCTAGGAAATTGCATATAACAGATTAGATAACTTTCCTCGTCATTAGAAACATTCATGTGTCCATTTGTCAAAATCATTGAACCTTGTCACTTTAGTCCCATCTAGTGGATCTTTTCAGCTCATTAGTCTAGTTTAAAAAATTCACCTTGTCACTGTCCTTGTCATACAATCAAGTTCCTTGGTAAAAAAAAAAAGTCTTTACATGCATTTATCCCATAGGTGGTAGGTTATACCATCTTAGACTCATTTATCATCATAGTCTACTCACATCTTGCACATCGTTAGTCCTATCATACGTCATCTTAGTGTACATCTTTTAGAAACCATTTTAGCTATGTCATTTATCATCAGAAAATCCAAAAACATAGACATAGGTCATATCAATTTTTAGACATAGTCTGCATTACCCATTTTGAGCAACTTTTTCATGGTCGAAACAAGGTCCCAAAAGAAACACAAAGCAATGACAGACCCCAACGAATTTATCAATCCGTTCAGAAACCAACCGTCAGGAAGTAAACAACAACACAAGCCTTTGCTAGAAAAACATGTCACTAGGGACACACATGGTCAGATTTACATAGAAGACATAGACGCATCAGTACAAGATCCTGAATTTTCATCCTCAATGGATGAATGTTTGGCAAATGATCCCCAACACTATCTAGCAAAATTGCTAGTAGAAGGTGCCAAACTACCCATAGGGTTTGATATTCGTACTTTGCAAACATAGTGAACTCAACCATCCCAAATTGCAATGTAAATAGTCTCTATTCCCCAAATAACTACAACGATACCAACTGGTATACCAGCTCAAACATCGTCAATTGTAAACACAACCCCTTTCAACATAACACAAGGTTTAGAATTCACTGCGGGGGCAACTTCCTCCAACCCCTTTGGCACGAACACGACTGGTAAGAGAACCAAAGTTGGCAGAAATATACCTATACCAAGTCAAATCATTTAGATAGGAAGCATTCCTATTCCAGATCAGACATTTCAGATAGGAAGCATTCCTATAACTACTCAAACCATTCAGATAGGGAATATCCCTATACCGAATCAGAATATCTTGATAGGATATATTCCCTCGCCTAATCACAATCCGTCATAGAACATGGCATATCAAAATACCTACATTGATCCAAATATCACAAACACCATGTCCTTGATGCAAGTCGATGTCCTTCAAAACAAGATGCAAAATATTCAACAACAAATGGACAACATGTCTATGTCTGGAAAACGAACTATCTCATTGCAAGACCTATGTCCATGTCCCTTTGACAAAGTGCTTTACATGACACCTTTCCCCCATGGATACATTATACCAATTTTGCCTAAGTATAATGGGAGAAAGAATCCTATATAACACATTAGAGAGTTCTCAACAACATGCATGGATATAGCATATGACCCCACATACTTGATGAGACTATTTCCATGAACCCTTGTTGGGATAGGACTTGAATGGTTCTCTAAATTACCATATGGTATACGATCTTGGGGCGAATTAGCTAAGAAGTTTATTGAACATTCCACCTTTAACATAGAAAATGAGGTAAAAATTGCAACCTTGTGCCACACAACACAAGAAGATGGCAAAAATTTCACCACTTTCTTCCAGAGGTGGCAAAGTCTAGCTAGTAGGTGTCCAGTTGAAATACCCAAAAAATAAAAGGTCACAATATTCCTAGAGAACATCAACCCCAAATTGCGAAGTGATCTAAGGATACACTATTGTACTTCATTCTTAGACTTGGTACAAAAGGGAATCATCCTTGAGAAAGGCCTTATAGACAAAGGAGAAATAAAAGCACCGGGCAAGAATTCGGTTGTCCAACATCAAAACGTGCCAAATGATAGAAACAAATTCTAGTCTAGGAACAAGAATGTTACAAATGATGGTATTGTTGATGCTAAACACGTACACATAGGACCAATAATCACACTTAGAGGTTATAATCCCAACCAAGACATGAGGAATAGTCCAGATCAACAAGCTAACTATGTCCAAAATTCACAACAAAGACCACAACAAAGGAGATTTCCTACACGTGAATTTACACCTTTAGGACAACCAATAGAGACTATCTTCAAAGAATTGATTAAGCATAATCTCATCAAACCTTTGGAACCAAGAGAATATGATCTTGGATAGTTCAAACCTTCATGGTGGGATGATAACTCTTTTTGTGACTATCATCGAACCAAAGGGCACAACCTCCAACAATGTCTTCAACTCAAGAACATAATACAAGACTTTGTTGAAAACGGAACCATAGAGGTTGGTGGGTAGAAAAACACTAAGAACAGTGATCATAAGGTCTTCACAGACCCGTTACATGACCACAAAAAAGGAAAAGCCTCCAGTTCGGGACCCCAGAATAATCCATCATCCAACTATAACAATACCAACTATGACTATGGTAAAGGAAAGATCGTAAACCACCTCTGAGACACAAACGAGAATGTCAATACCTTTAGCATTAAGAAGCATCCATAATGTAATGTGAACACACACAAAACTAAGATTACTATTCCTGGTCCTTCTTTCGATCCATCTACACAAACTTCCAAGTTCAAGTACAACCTTCTTGATCAATTGAGTAAAACCCCCGCGCAAATATCTATCTTGGAATTGTTGACCTTATCACCTTAGCATCGATCCATTCTTGAAAAAGCTCTACTTAACACGACTGTTCCTATAGACTTAGATGTCAATCATTTCGAAGAGATGGTGGGATATTTGACCAATTTACATCAAGCCCCCTTTTCCCAACAGGATTACTCAACTAAAAAGTCAGATCATAATGACCCCTTACATCTTGAAGTCTTAGTCCATCAAAACAAAGTCCAACGAGTCTTGGTAGACGGAGGAGCAGGTTTGAACCTGTGTACCCTTAAATTGGTTAAGGAATTAGGATTCTCAGAAGACTGTGTGGATACCTCTAAGAGTATAGTCATCAAGGCTTATGATGATGAGGAAAGATCATCCAAAGGAGTTGTCACACTCCCTATCTGAATTGGCCCAGCAATCATGAACACCAGCTTCCAAGTCTTGGATCTCACCCTCCCATACAACTTGTTGTTAGGTAGACCTTGGATACACGTAATGAAGGCTGTACCTTCAACATACCACCAATGTCTCAAATTCCCCTATAATGGAACATAGATCACCATTGATGGTGATCTAGATCCTTTTCAGTATTGTACAAGCCTAAAGGAAATTCCACAACGACAAGTGCCAGTTAACCAAGAAGCTTCTTCATCCACTTTATCCCAATACATTGACCCCTCATGTATCACTAAGTCCATTTCATTCAAACCACCATCATCCACTCCAAAACTTGAGATCCAAGACAAGGGCTGTGGCGAATAAAAAATAAAGGCATCATATTGTGTTAGTGAACTGATTCCACCTAAGGCATATGGCCTACCCATGGCAGATAGAAGACAGTCAGTGGTCACATTTCATGTTCCCCCTACAATGACATTAACCAAATGGGGAGAGTTAAGTGAAGAAATTATGGATCAAGGTGATTCCTAGTTGTATGAAGAGGAACATGAATACCCCTCCCCGTCTATTCAAATAGCCAAGGACTAGTATGGAAAAGGTTTTAAAATAATGCAAAAAGAAGGCTATGACGGGCACAGTGGGTTAGGTCTATATCAAAATGGAAGGACAGAACCAATCATTGTCTACCCACGACCAAAATATCTAGGGCTAGGGTGTCAACCGCTTAGAATTGGGTTTCCTGGTACTTCGTCATCATTTCAAGAGGAAGTGAATGATTATGCAGATATCAAGACATATCATGAACCACTTCCCCCAGTTTATGAAAAACCCTCAGTTTATGACAAACCTCCAGTCTATGATGAATCCCCTTACTCGAGCAATGGTGAATGGGAGTCCCTTTCATCTACTAGTACCATGAACATAGATGCCTTATTTGGAGAATTGGACCTCAATGTGAAACTTGAACCAAAACTATCTAGTCCTCGTCCTAAGAAGCACTTGTCCAAACAAGAATGGCAAGAGAACTATTATTGGGAAACCGTTGATCATGCATCTTAGGCACTTGAAAAGCCATCTTCTTATGAATCTTCCCTTACTATAGTCCCACATTAGAGTATACCTACACCTAGGAAGAAGAATAAGAAGGAGTTAGTCCAAAACTTCTGCGACCATGTCAACCACTCTGTATTCACCTTGTCAGCAAATACCTTTAAAAACTCTGATGATGACATGCCTCTTATATATCCCGAACTCATCGACTGGGATCAACAAGGTACACCTATCATAGATGCATTCAAGAACTTCGAAGCAATTGCTGAGTTCATGGGACTTAGAGACGGCATACCAAGAGGGGACCATAAATCAGGCTTTACCATAGACTTGGATGATAAGGCATACTTTGGGGAGTCTATTTACACCTCTAGTCGTAAAAATGAAAATGAAAAGAAAAATGATGAGTCCCTAGGTGAAAACCGAAAGGCGCCTTTGGATGAAGAAAAAGTCAAAATAAAGGGCATATCTGAGGGAAAAAACCTCTCAGAGGCACCCAAGGATAGAGGTTTAAATATTCTCCCTGTTGAACAAGAAAGGTCACCGATGCTAGTAGAAGAATCTATTGAAGTCAACATAGGTACAGAAGAGAATCCTCGGAAGGTATATTTTGTAGCTTCTTTAACAGAGACAGACAAACATGAGTTTAGGGACTTCTTCACAAAGAGACAAATAAACTTTGCATGGTCGTATGCTGACATGCCTGGGCTGGATCCAAAACTAATATTGCATTATTTACCACTACATCTAGGTATCAAACCAATCAATCAGAAGTTGAGGAAAATGCATCCGCAAATTTCTCTATTGGTCAAAGTAGAACTTAAGAAACTTTTGGATGTAGGATTCATAAGGACAATAGACTATGCAGATTGGATATCAAATCTTGTACTAGTGACTAAGCCAACTGGGGGCATTCGCATTTGCACTGACTTTAGAGACATCAACAAAGCATGTCCTAAGGATGACTTTCCTTTGCTGAATATTGACATGATGGTAGAGCTTACAGCAGGCTACGAGATGCTATCCCTCATGGATGGTTTCTCTAGATATAACCAAATTAAAATAGCACTTGAAGACCAACACAAAATAGCTTTTACATGTCCATGGGGAACATACTGTTGGAATGTTATGTCAGTTGGCCTTAAGAATGCAGGAGCTACCTATCAGCGGGCCATGCCTACAATTTTCAATGACTTTGTACATACTTTCATGGAAGATTATGTAGATGACATCATAGAAAAATCAGAAACAAGGGAAGATCATTTGAAAGTCTTAGACAAGATATTCCAAAGGCTAGAGAATTACAATGTCAGGCTAAATCCGAAGAAGTGTGTCTTTGGAGTCAAATCAGGGAAATTGTTAGGGTATATCATCTCTCGCAGAGGCATTGAAGTAGATCCAGAGAAGGTAAGAGCTATCATAGAAATGCCTCCTCCAGTCAGTATTGGTCAACTCAAAAACCTATAAGGGAGATTATAGTCAATTAGATGTTTCATAGTACAACTGGTTGATAAAATACATCCATTTCAGCATCTACTCAAGAAAGGAGTGCCATTTGTATGGACCCTTAAATGTCAAGAGGCCTTCCAACAAATCAAGGACTATTTGCTTAGTCCACCAGTCTTATTGCCACCTATAGAGGGAAAACCATTGATACTTTATATCTCAGCAACTCAGTCAGCATTAGGGGCTCTTCTTGCACAACACGATGATCAAGGTCATGAGAGAGCAGTCTATTATATCAGTCGTACCTTAGTGGGATATGAATTGAATTATAGCAACATAGAATGTGCCTATCTTGTGGTAGTCTTTGTTACCCAAAAACTTTGGCACTATATGCTCAATCGACAAACAATGCTAATTGCAAAGATTGATCCACTTACATACCTCCTAAGTTAGGCAGCTTTAATAGGCTGATTGGCTAAATGGGTCATGATACTTAGCGAGTATGACATTCAGTATGTCGAAAGGAAGGCTATAAAAGGACAGGTGATTGCAGATCAACTAGATGATGCACCTATAAAGGCAGACCATCCATTAGTGGCAGATTTTCCAGATGAATTCCTCTTCAACATTGACATTAAAATAGAATGGAAACTATACTTTGATGGATCACACACAAATCATGGTTCAGGAGCTGATATCTTATTTGTCACACCTCAAGGTGATGCCATTCCCAAATCATTCATGATTGCTTTCCCTTATACCAACAATATAGCAGAATATGAAGCTCTAGTGATAGGGTTGAAAATGGCAGTTCAATGGAAAATTAAAAGCCTACATGTTTTTGGCGACTCTCAACTTGTAATATGATAGGTAAATGATGACTATGAGACTAAGGATGAGAAGATTGCACCATACAAGCGAATGGCTGATAGTTTCAAACAGTATTTCAAAGACATAAATTTTCAACAAATACCACGTATCTAGAATAGAGCTACAGATGCAATGGCAACTATGGGTTCCTTTTTGGATATTCTGAGTAATGTGCCTAAGTTCGAGTTCTTGGTTGAAAAACTTTTGGTTCCCGCTTATGATGTCCCCGATACTATTATAGTGTGTACCATTGTTGGTCCTATGTCTCCTTGGTATAAAGACATGTTTGATTACCTCATTGACCAAACCCTACCTCAAGACTTGTCTAATAACCAACGTCGAACATTCATCTGAAAGTCAACCAAGTACACCATCATTGGAGAAACCCTATATAGATGCACCTTAGATAATGCCCTTATGAGATGTCTCGATGCTGAAGAAGCACAAACAACTTTACGAGCGGTACACGAGGGTATATGCGGATCTCATTCGAGTGGTCCCGCTCTAGCCCACAAGATTATGAGACTAGGTTACTATTGGCCTAAAATGGAGAAAGATTCATACATCTTTGTAAAGAAATGTAGACAATGTCAAATACATGGAGACTTGATAAGAGCGCCAGCATAGGAGCTTCATCCAATTACTTCACCATGGCCCTTTGCCCAATGGGGACTCGACCTCATAGGTAAGATACACCCTCCATCATCAAATGGCCATAAATTCATCATCACCGCCACCGAATACTTCACCAAATGGATTGAAGCTATTCCCATGACATACATAACTGGCACACAAATATCTAAGTTTATCCTAAACTATATCATTTGTTGGTATGGTGTACCACAATCCATAATCATAGACAATGGCCGACCATTCAAGAACCAAGAAGCACACCATTTATGTGAAGAATTCCACATCAAACACCATTTCTCCAGCTATCAATGATGTTGGTCGTGATTGGCACCTACAGCTTAATCCTGCCTTATGGGCTTATCACACAAGCATCCGTACTCCCAGTGGCGCCACTCCATTTTCCCTCATATTCGGGTCCGAAGATATCTTACCTATTGAGGTTGAAATAAATTCTCTATGGGTATCCTTGAAGGGTCATGTTGATGATGAAGAGTACCGTGTCTCAAGGTTACAAGAGCTAGAATTGCTGGATGAACGAAGACATAAGGCATTAGATCATTTGCAAGCATATCAGAATCGTCTTCGTCGTAGTTACAATAGGAAGGTTCTCAATAGACATTTTGACATTGGTGACCTGGTATTAATGGAGAATCCTAAGAACCAAGCTGAAAGAGAGAAACTGGGTAAGTTTGAGCCTAACTGGTTGGGGCCCTATATAGTCACAGAAGCCTTTGGATCAGGAGCGTACCAACTCTCTACTCCTGAAGGCGAGCCGCTTTTTTCCCTTATCAACAGTCTGCATCTAAAAAGGTTCTATGCTTAGTCTTTGAGAATCCGTGTCTTAATCTAGAAAAATATAAAAAAAAATGAAAACACAAAAAAATGGTTACCTTGATGAAAACCTGGCAAACAGGCGTCTTTGTAACACCAAAAAAATTGAGAAAATCAAAAAAGAAAAAAAGTAAAGAGAAATAAATCCATCCAAAAGTGAAAACCACTTCGGTGGCGCTATGGATAAGTACCATGGTGAAAACATGGCAAACAGGTGCCATGTGTAGTCAAGTTCCCTCTTCCGTTTACAATCATTCTAATCAGACTTTTTCACCATCTCTCATAATAAATGGTTGTCTTATCCATTCCTTGGAACGATTGACATCTAGCATCCATTCTGTCACATTACCCACTCTATCTTCCAAACCTTATTCCTGACTGGGGGGAAAATCCTTGTTCTATGCCCTAACATTGTGTACATAATGTCACACCATCGAAAATGTCCTGAAAAATCCCCAAAACAGTAGAAAACTTCAGAAATCCAAAAAAATAAAAAAATGTCAAAAAATCCCAAAAATAGAGTCAAGTCATCATGTCAAGTCATCATGTCAAGTCATCATGTCAAGTCATCATGTCAAGTCGGTCATGTTAAGTCAGTCATAGACATATTCGAACTACATTGCCTCTGCGACTGAGACCTATGCAAGGCCATCAATCGATGTGCCCCCGAGGCATTAGGTCAGTCAATCTAGGTTTTTCATGTATCACACACATTAAATCATGACTCTTTGTACATACAAATTCATTGGTCGTGTCAAACTACGAGGTCTCTACATGTACAACATAGGTAAGGCCAATCAATTGATGAGCTCCCGAGACCACACTAGGTCAGTCCAATAGGGTTCATTCATGATCATTGTCACACAAGTTGCATATCATAGTTTAAGGTATCATTTCATGTCATACACTGTCTACACGCACACACTTTTATTAGTCAAATAATCAAAACAAGTCATGCATCAACAAGGCGAAACATCTCAAAGTCATCAAGTCAATAATAAACACATTGTCAAAGTGATCAACCTATGTCTTACGCAAGATATGTCTTTCTTGTCAATAGATGTCATCAAATTGTCATAGTCTTATGTGGCTTGTCACTTCAACGTCATCAGACACCAACGTCTTATACGACACATGTCTTTTCTAAAACTAGGCTTTGTCATGCCTTATACAGAAGTCACCAAGTCAAAACCAGACTCAATGTCTTATGCGGTATGTGTCATTCTCTCACATTACGCTATGTCAAACATCAAACATCAAACAATCCAACAAGATCAAGTTTTGGCGAATACATTTATTTGGCTTTATGACTTTATATCTTATTTTGTCTTATCTTATTATCGATTTGTGAATTAGTCTAGTTACTAGCTTTCTCGAGGATGTCCCTTGAAGGATTTAGAGAAGACACGATGTCTTAGGACTCTTTTTCTTTGGCTGTTGTCTATCAATTGTCTTTTTAATCATTGGTTTTTGAGTCATGTTACTAGTTTCCTCAAGGATGTCCAATCAAGGATTTAGAGGAGCAATGACATCTCATGACCCATCTTTTATTTTTCTGATGTCTATGGTTTGTCTCGACAAAACGACTAGGGCAATATTGTCCTTAGTTTGAGTTAAGACACTCCTTGTCTGTGACTATCTGTTTTTCACAGATGGATGACTTTGTACACTATGGTTTGTCTCATATCATAGTGTGTACTATCCATCTATGTCATGTCCTGCCCAATGATGATAACAAGCAAGTATAACGTATTTGGCAATATATCAAAGATTATATCTTTTTCTCAATCGATGAACCTTCATTATATCTTTTTCTCCATCAATCGAACTTAATTATTTCTTATTAACATTCTGAATTAATTTTCATCCTAACATTTCTCTTCTTCAAACATAAAGATAAAGTCCCGTGACACCATAAAAACATTAGATCATTTGCATTAGCATACATTCCACATAGTTCCATTGCATTTCGAAATCATGACATAATAGGCATTGCATCATCATAACATACATAATGTAAACATTACATGTACATATCACCATCACGTATAAATAAGCATCGTATAGAACATTTGCATCCGTTATCATAAGTAAATAGAATCATCATAACATCATTATTAAATGCATAAATCATAAACATATAGAAACATTTCATTCATAAAACATGTGCGTACATCATCTAGGAAACATAATCATGTAGAAATAAAGCATCATTCATAAAATAGAATTGCATATCATGTAGAAGTCACCAAAATCATATATATATATCACTCAAATAGTGTGTCATAGTACAATGTCTGAATGTATTCATAAATAAAACATGAGCTCGCAGGCTCTCTGATCAAAATATGATGTCTACATATGTAACCCTGTCATTGTGTCCCGCTACCCCTGCTATCACATGGTGATGGTGGTGGGAAAAGACTCGAAGGTGCTCTCTACGAGGTGGAAGGCCTCTCATATGGACCTAGCCTCGATGGTCCTACCACCCCCTCAGTGCTCTGTGTCCTCTAACTCCAGCCTTGTGATCTCTGACTCCGCACCTCTGAAAAGATAGGAGCTCGTCTCTCTACTGGCACAACTACCTCATAAAGATCCCTGTAATAAGTGGCTCTCTCCACTAATCTAACCAAATCTTGCACCATACGTTCAAATGAGGACCCACTGCAAAGGCGTCTAACCTCTGTGAACTACTACTCTATCTCATGTCTTCGTGCTCTAGCCTGGTCTCTCTCCATAAGAGCACTATCCCTCTCTGAGTGAGCACTGTCCCTCTCTGCAAGAGCACTGTCCCTCTCTGTATAAGCACTGTCTCTCTCTAGTCTCATCGCCTCAAACTCTGTAATCATAAGTATGAGTCTCTCCTCCAAGGCCTCCCTTTCACCATCTCTAGGAGCATCCTCATCTTGTCTCCCCTCTACAATTCGATCTCGGAGCTCTCTCTCCTGCTCCTCCATCTGTGCATCCTCCTCATCTCATCCTCCACATCATCCTCTCCATATCCTGCCAACACACCCAGAGGGTCTAAGGCCATTTCTACATCCAAGTCCTCTGCAACATCCTCTACTACAACATCTACTGCTACATCCTCCTCAACTAACACCTTCGTTGCAACATGCTCACCCCCAACCTGTACATCCACTCTCCCTCCGATGTATGCCATCAGTACATCAACTGCCACTGCCTCCTGAATAGGTGCATGTCCACTTGCCTGACCCCCTCTCCGTCCTCTCTGTCCTCATCTCCCGCCTCTACCTCTGCCTCTGCCATCATCTCCATCACCTCTACCACCAACTCTACCCACTTTAGCACCTCCACCTCTCCGTCGTCCTCTCAGCCCTATGCCTCATCTCTCAACTAGTGTTGGCTAGTCAGGATCTCTATAAGTAATCAGACGATGAACCACCCACCATGCATCATATGTAGTTGTAGTCCTTGGATCTGCTAATCCATCTCTCCATCCCCACTATACTGGTTGTAATGCCTATATGTCTGCCTCTGCAGTAGCCACTGGAATCATGGGTCCCCACCATGGAACCTCTCTCGATGACCGAGCAAACTCTGCTCTACCTA
Organism: Sequoiadendron giganteum; assembly: GCA_007115665.2. NCBI lineage: Eukaryota > Viridiplantae > Streptophyta > Pinopsida > Cupressales > Cupressaceae > Sequoiadendron > Sequoiadendron giganteum. The sequence continues at coordinate 76,522,803 of CM021102.1, forward strand.
GAGGCTCATCCTAAACCTCCCTAAACTATCTCAGAACTCTGTTTGGCAGATGTCGCTCGATAATGTGAACACTCGAAACAATCCTCCCAATGAGATACTGTCTATTTGCATAATGGCAAATGTTTATCCTCATCCACCCACTCCTCACAATACATGTAAGGTCTCCATGTGAACTGATCAAGAATATCCAAGGTGTGTCGCTAGTACCCTGTGTCTCCCACATGGGTCTGCGTAATCTGTCCTGTATATCAAAACACATACAGGCATCTCTCCTCTCTCTCTACTATAACTGGAGGACGGAAAACAACTATCCTCTCCCAACCCCATACCATCAACAACGTCGTCCCATAACTCAACGACTATGCATCTCTATAGGCGATGTCATGTAAATGGAAGTACAACATCCCAAGTAGACATGGACCCCATGAGTATCTCGTCTCAAACTCCAACATGCCGAACAACATAGCTCCCCATCCCACTAGAAATCCGTGACCCTATCTATCTGGAAGAACTATACCCCCAATCAAGGTACATAGGATACAGTCGATCCGATTGTATCTGTCTGCTAGTATTGGCCATCTAATCTTGTAATGCTCGATCCTGAGCCTACTGATGTCATCCACTTGATAGAACTGTGCTAACTCCGTCAATCCTCGCTGGGTATCATACATAACCCACTCACCTCTAATAGGTAATCTCAAAATCCTGTACACATCCTCCAATGTGACAGTGGCCTCCCCAGTCGGTAAATGAAATGATGATGTCTTTGAATGCCATCGCTTGCACATTGCCATCAACATCCCCCTATTCACTCGAATGGCAGGCATCGACAAACAGTGACAAAGGCCTAGCTTCCATAGAAGCCGAATCTTTGTAGAGGTCAAGGTGTCTCTCAAGTCGAATGTGTCTGGTCAAGACTCCCACGTATAAATAGGATCTAACACCACTTGCAATTTAACCATGATGTTAGATGCGGTTCACTTTTACAGATGCGGTGCATTTTACAAATGCATTGTAGTACTCCTCATTTGTGGTGCATATTACATATGCATTGCACAATTTACAACCCCTTTCCCACTATTGCACATGCTGTTCACAAAACCACATGCGGTGCATTTTTGCACATGCGGTTCATTTTCTACATTCTACCGCTCACCTACATATGTGGTGCAATACATCACATGCATCTATTCCTAATGCATATGTGTTGCATAACAACACATGCAACGCATTTCTACTCAAATGCATTCATTTCCTAACTGCCTAATCCAACCCCTAGGCGTCTTTTCACATATGCGTCGTTTCACAATCAAATGCGATAAATATGACAGCATATGCGTTGTTTACGACGCACCGCATTTGCTTGTTAATTTTCAAACACCTAAAACTACGTGCAAAAATAAATTTCAAGCGCTCGTTTTCAGGTATGTACTGGTGGTCTTGCGTCAGCTAGCCTCCTGAACGTCCGGATCCGATATCGTTGATGCCTAGTATGTGGAATAGGAGTCATCTTTGTCAGCCGGTCAGAGCAAAATTCCTCTTTTTCTATCTCCTCCGAGTGCAAATGAATTGGATTTAGCCCTAATTCCTATTTATAGGTGGGTTAAAAATGGCATTTCTTCAGCCCTTCTCTATTGGCCACTTAGCCTTTCACCTTCAAATGACCCGTACGCATCCGTCTCAACTCCATAGCATTTCTAACTATCAAATTGACTTATCGGGAATATTTCCTGATTTTTTTGAAACTTTTCAAAAATTGTCAATTTTCCCGAGTGGGCATACCTTAACCTGTTTCATGCTGGGGCACGATCGGGGCATATTTTCTTTGACACAACATTGTACCAATATTGTATCAAAGAGGGGCAAACTGTAGATACCAAAAATTGGTCTAGGCCTACGAGTACACATTTCGACATAATTTTCTATAGTCCGTCATCTTGATTAAATAATGTTAATTATTTAATTACCTTTTCCAACACATATTTCCTCTATTAATTAAATATCCCTTTTTAATTAATTCATTATTAATCTTTATTCAACTTAATTAATTAAATAAATCATATTTATTTAATTATGTTGCGAACTAATTAATTTTAACCCCTTTATCTATCAATTAAATAATTTATTATTTAATTACCCTTTTATCATACTTTTCCAACTATAATTAAATATCTTTATTTAATTATTCATTTAACCCCCTTTATCTATAATTAAATATTTATTATTTAATTATTCCTATTATCCTTTCAAACAGTCAAATTAAATAAATTACTTTATTTATTTAATTAAACTCTCTCACTTTCGAATGTGGAATTAAATTAACATTTAATTCCTATTTGATATTTATGTCATATTCCTCTATCATTCAGTTATCTAATTCATTCACTCACCTTCTGACTCGAGATCTATTTTTAGTTCTCCAGTTATCTCTGAATTCAACACCAGTTTATCTCTGTGAGAAGACTCTCCATTACAACTAGTCAATTAACTAGTTCTAATTCCTTGTTGCATTCGAATGCATTAAGTCTTCGAGTTCCAACTTTGGCGTTTGCATACAAAGTCTATTTCTTCTATTTTTGGAGATTAAGATCTGAACTTGTGTTCTAACCCACGTTCTAATTTAGTCTCTATCTTCAGTCTTTCCTGAACTCGTGTTCTAACTTGTGTTCTAACTCACGTTCTATCTGACACATAACTCACATCACATGGCATTCATCAATCTTGTCTGTCAATCTCTCTTTCAATCTGAGCCGATCGTTCGAAAACACAAAATCTATAAAATGGCCTGTCACAATCATTATTCCTCCTCCCGAAATCACATACTTTTGAGAAGAGATTCAACTTCGATATTTTGTTTAGACACTTGATAGAATTATACTTGCATTCAAACACATAAATCTGAGGGCAAGAATACTGAAAAGGCAAAATGGAGAAGAACAATCAAGATAATTCAAAGGGATGAACGCATATTCGGTGAGATCATTTTGGTTTTATTAGTTTAGTTTATTTCCTCATTCTTTGTTGTTAGATTTTAGATTGTTTAGATTAAGATTTAACTTTGTTTATCTAGTCATGCTTGGAGAAAAATCTAAGATGCTACAATAACATTTCAATCGGGTTTTTTGCCTTATATAATGAAAGTGCTCACATGATTATCAGCTTCATTGATGTTATTTATAGTAAAATCATACTTAGCAGTAGTATAGTTTACATCATCACCAAATTCAAGGGCCTTTCCTTTATCCTTTTCATGCTTAGGGAAAAGGTTTTTAAACATCTCGCGATCAGAGTTACTAGAAGGAGCATGTCTGTCAACTACCATCTTATCGTCATCAATAAGGTCTTTTATTAGATGTCAAAGTTTATTTCAACTATTAGTATTATGTACTTTGTGTCTATGATAGTCGCAAAAGTGATCCTCATTCCAACACAGGGGTTTGACTTGTGGATTATATTCTTTCATCTCAAGTAACATTATAAGATTATTTTCAAGGAGTTCTTTTAATGTGGATTCAAGTGATTGTCCCAATGGTGTAAAATTTCGTTTAGGGATTTTTATTTTTTTTTGTTTTCCTTTATCTAAAGATGAACCTTTAAGGTTGTAGATAGGCTATTATGTTTTAGTTATTTTTGAATCAACAACCCCATCATTGACTACATTCTTGTTCTTAACCCAAAAGGGTGTCTTGCTTCTCGAGCTTGATTTTTGATCTTTGTCATTATTAGGTTTAATAGTTCCATCATCGATGAGAGTTTTTTCGATTAGAAATCCCATTTCCATGGCTTCATCAAAGGAATCCAAGCATTTGAGGTGAAGTTCCCTTCCAATTTCCTTGTTCAAATTTTGACAAAAGAGGTCAACCAATTCTTTGTCTAGAATGTCATAAGGTAATCCTTTTGTTAAATTTCTCCATCTTTGTAAAAAGGACACAAAAGATTATCCTTGTTTTTATTTAGTGTTAAAAAGGTTTGTCATGGTCACTTTAAGTTCATAGTTTAAACTATAATTGGAGAAAAAATTATTAGTTAGTTCTTGAAAAGATTTGATGGTCGAGGGTAATCGTGAAAACCATTCCATAGCTTCTCCTCCTAGACTGCGAGGGAATAATCTCATAAGGTATGTCTCATCAACTGAAAATTCAAAGGTAGAAACACAAAATTATCTTAAGTGGTCTTTAAGATATCCTTTTCCCTTATATTTATCACGTTTCGGTATGTCCTAGTGACTAGGGAAAGGTGGCATTGGTATGCTCGGATCGAAAGGATAAGGACATATATCTTCAATAGAGAACTTGTGGGATGATGTTTTACAATTATTAAGGGTATCTAATTATTGTCTCAGTGCTCTAAGCTCATCCAAAATAGGATTGTTTGTTGGTGCTGGTTTTGATGTCTTTGAAGATCTCTTGTAACCAGGTTGTAGATAAAAGGGTATGTGATCTTTGATTCTATCATCATTGTTTGTTTTGGATGCTTAGATTCACTATATTTAGGTTGGTCATTCATCGTGAGTAATGATATGTCAAAATTAGGAGGCATTTTGATTCCTTTGTCAACAAGGGCCTTGAAGTATTGTTGTGGGTTATGTTTGACTACCTATGTGAGTAGTTTAGTGAATCTATTATCATCGAGTGCTCCATTTATATGGGATTGGGTGATTTCTTTGTTATCAGTTTCATTTGTTTCACTAGTTGCAACACTAATGTGGTATTCCCCATCAAAGTCTTTTCCCCAAGGGTTCCTTTCTCTTTGAAACATTTTTGCTCTTGTTCTAGGGATCATGGACAATTTTTTTGATATTCAATCCAAGACAAGATAATGTATGAGACCTAAGATTGGGATGCAAATGCAAACATATATGATCCTATGATGAGATATGAGAATGGTATGGTATGATAAGCTTGATATGATAAGAATGCAAGAGCTCAAGGCCACTCTAGGTCTAAAGCTAATTATGATGCAAGTCTTTACTTGTGCTATGATGGATAGAAACAAGGAAAAATGATCAAGAGAGGGTATGTAGGAGATGATGAACTCTAAGAGTATTTCCCTACTTAAGGATAATGGTATGTTCCATAACTCAAGGATGATGAACCTCAAGTGATGTGGGTGATTACTAGCCAAAGGTTTGAATTTAAGACCTAGGAAGAGAAGCCTAAGTACAATGCTAAAGGTTTGTTTGAGCAATGATGGATATGCAGAATGAAAGGACTGAAAGATCAAAAATGTAGGATAATGCCCCCAAGAGATTTGAATGATAGGTTCATTTTGGATGCTTTTAATGTTTGAATTTTTGGGTTTGCAAGTTTGAGATGTTGCAAATTTCCTAAGTGTGATGTTTGGTTGTGATTTGTTTTGAACACACACACAAGACACAACAAAAAAAATGTTTTTGAGTTTGGTCTTTAGACAAGTTTTGAGATTCAAAGGACAAGTGTGGTGTTTGATCGTGACTGAAATTTTTTGTTTGTTTTTTATTGTTGCAATAAAATATTCAAGCACAAATCCTAGGCTGGTTGAGACAATATTTTCTGGATTCCCACTTGGATTTCTCTAGCCGCTCCTATTCAAAGTGGATAGCTTAGAATTTTGATGGCACTAAATCCCTTCCATGACACTCACTTCTCGGGCACACCAAAATTCAAATTCCTAAAGACCTGAAGATCTCAAGGAATTTTCCATTTCTACTTTGGACTACAAAAATGTGGGACAACTTCAGAGGTCTAGCATCCTATGCCAGTAAAAAGAAGGATTTTGGCTACTAAAAAAAAGAGGTGTCTAGTAAGGGATTACCATGAATAGAGAGCTCATTTTTAATATTCTGAGAACTAGGAGGCCCACTCCAACTCTCATCACCAGTAAGTCTCAGCAGATTGAGGGTCTCACAGCTTGGCTTCGAACGATGCTAGCCACTCCTTGGGGTACAACTTTCATTCTCCACCCTTTGAGCCCACCAAAAAATGTGCTTGAGGTCAAACCCTGAGGTGATGAAATCCCCAGGAAAGCCTCTCCTAAAAATAAAAAGGAGAGGTCAATGTGTATTTATCATCACCCAAGATTGCACAAGTGCACAAGGGGAGACGATATGTACACACTAGCGCAAGTAACACATAATGTGCAAGCACACCAAACACAACAAACAAAGTTCTTTTTAAGAACCAATCGAATTTTTTTCTATACTAAAAGACACTTGGTTTTAAAAATCAAGTCTTCAAGAAACATCCTACACCAAATGTCATTAGTAGTTTCAAGCCTCCAAGTCTTCAACAAACGTGAGTTTATGCTTTTTTGATCTCTAGGATGCGAACCTGCACAAAAGCCAAATTAACAAAATTAGCCCCAAAATTTTAAAAACTAAACTAAACTAAGAAGAAAATTAACATTTAATCTAGAATCTAATTAAGATAAATTAAAAATTTTAAATCTAAACTAAACTAAATTAAATTCTAAATTAAATCTAAATTTAAATCTTAATCTAATCTAAATCTAAATCTAAATTAACAAAATTAGCTTATCTTAATTGATTACCAATTAAATTCAAATCTAACTTAATCTAAAATTAAATGTAATAAAATTAATCTAAAATTAAATCTAACTTAGAAAATAAAATCTAATAAAATCTAACAAAATTAATCTAAAATTAAATCTAACTTAGAAAACAAATTCTCCCTGTGAACATTATGAAGTCAAACAGTATGAAGCCGGACAGTGAACATTCTGAAGCTGAACATTATGAATCTACCTAGTGAACATTATGAAGCCGAACAATGGCAAGATTGTAAAATGACATTATTAAGAGCAGTACATTTGGCACCCTCAAATTGAGGTTACAATGCTAAGTTTTTGACTTCAATACTTCAAAAACAAAACGTATTCCTGAAAAGGTTTGACAAATAGTGTAAGAATGAATGAATGCACTCTGTGTGTTCAACCAAGTTAGAATGTCTAAGGAAGGACAAACAGTTCAGAATTTTTTTTTGCAAAGATGCCAAATAGAAATACCTTCAATGAAATCTATGGAAGGAAGGAATTCGAACACTACAGGTTTTGATGAATTGGGGGGCATGAGAAAAGAAACAACATAAATAATATGAGAAATAGGCTTACATAGTAAAATGTAGTGGAGGCGTTATTTATGCCTTATTTATCTCCACTCAAAATGTTAATAAAAGCATTCACCAGACTTATACACAAACAAAGCATTCAGAGAGCATTTATGAAATTAGTGCTAAAAATAAAAAGCCGTGATTGCAGGATTGGTTCAAAATTAAAAGTCGTGATTGCAGAATACAGTAATGATGTGATTGTAGGAGACGTTCAAAACGGGTGATTTGCAAGATGTGCTTGAAATGGACTGACACAATCTCATCCTTCATATGGAGAGACTTCAATCATGTTAGAGACACACCCTTTTCATGACGACATGTATTCATCTGCACAACCATGTAAACCAATCGATAAAAACAAAAGAGGGTTCGGATACGCGATGCACCCCACGAGTATCAAATGATGAACCACAAGCTTTATCAAATTGTCTTAATCCATATAATAGAAATTAAATGCAATATTTCTCTATCGATTGTGATCAGAGTAGTATGTCAATATTACATGAACAAAACCAGACAGGGTTCTATGTTGTATATATATAAGCGTTGATTGCTTTGTTTTGGGGGTATTAGGAAAATGGTCTGCAATCAATCAGAAGAATAAATAAAAGCAACATGCATCCGACAATGTAAACAAAATATTGGTAGGTAGCAAGGTAGATAGGGATGAGAGAAAGAGAGCTATCTCAACCGATCGAAGTCAAGCACTTGCTGATGAGTATGACATCAAGAAAATCACTGCAAAAAATAACAATTGTTGGCCCGAAAAATAAAAGAAATTAGCACATAAATTCAAACCTTAAAGGAAGAACTGAACATGGTAAAGGCAACAATTCTCAGCTCACACCCACTGACAAGAAACCAATAAACCAGATTCACCAATTATGATAGATTTAAAAGAAACATCCACAAAATCACAAAATGGATTTATTAGAAAACATTTATGCTAAATGAAGAAGAATACACAGAACTAATGAATCTATGAAAACATTAAAATATTCATTCACGTCGGGTTCACCATTCTGTAGATGGATGAAAAATGGGCCTGGAATCTTATTGAATTAAGATTTAGATTTCCAATATCCTCAATGAAGTTACTTGCAAGAAACACACACATGCAAAAAAAAAAATCTAATCTAAACACATATGCATGCTAAGAGGGATTTACTCCATTGTCTTTTTGCAATCACAATCTTGTGTTAAGAAATAGGTTCTCTCAGAAGCACACACAAGAGGTTATGATTGATGGATGTGATATATATTCAAATGGAATCAAAATGAGAGACTCAAAATACTAGTGATGAATGCAACTATCCTATGAGCAAATAGATATAAAAAAGAGTTCAAAAAAACAAGTGCAAAAAGTGGATGCGAAGATCATGAAAATGCAAAGATTGTGGATGGATCAAAGATGAAAGGGGGCTATTTTTAAATAGGCATCCTCGAGGTGAATCCAGATTATAGAACGAATGTGGGATAAAAGATTGACTTGGAGAAGTATATCCCACATGCATGAGATGAGTGGAATAGAAGAAGTGCAATAGGATTTAAATACGTGATAAAGCGGGTGTGAAAGAGGTTAGAAGAAGGATGTAATGGAGAATATTTAAAATGGTTATATAATATTATTAAATGGATTAAATATATGAAAATTATGGTATAAAGAGGGAAATTGATATTATGACATAGTGAAGAATAATAATAATATAATATTTGGATCCACCTAATGATTGGAAAAATTTGAATAAGAGGATGATTTTAATGATTTTTTCTGTGTCTACATGATTTATGTCAACAGAGTTGGTTTCATAAAGATATATTAAGCTGAAGATTAGAATTATTTAGATGAGGATTAGAAGCATTAGATGTATTGCTGATAGTAGAGAGATGTTGCTGAAGGTATACAATATGTCTTATGTTCTCTCCTAATGTTCTTGACGAAGCATGTGTTTTTGAAAGAAATTTCTAGCCTTTGCAAGTTGCTTAAGTGGTTTTGTTCCTAGAAGTTGCATTGAAGTTTGTTTGGGAGAATGCTCTGCATTCCTCTACTGTTGAAGATATGGTCTTGCAATTTGAGATTTAAAGTTAGTGTTCTATGGATGTTGCACTCGTATCTTTTCAAGTCACTAGTGTTGCCGAGGAGATTTTTGAAAATTGCAAAAGGTTGGCAGTGTTTTTGGTTGTCTGGACTAGTTTGGGAAATTCTCCACATTTCTCTGCATTGATGTATTTTCTTCTATCGCTTGGTGAATTTTCTCTTAATGTTTGTTTAGTGTCTTAGTTCTAATTTCATGTGTTGAAGTGGTCCACAAGCTGATATGTTAATTCTATATCTTCTGGCTATGTGTTATATGCTTCTTGGATGAAGTATTCTATTCTTGTTTGTTCTACAATGGTTATTGAGGTCATGACAATATGAAGTGTATGGAAGTGTTTTTGGATGTTCATGGAACATCCCCATTTGATTTGCATGTTGCTGATTGGCCTTCTGGTGTTGCATTGTGTCTTGGGTTGGCTTTCTGGGTTATTTATAAATATCTGGCCAACATGGCTTGTTCCTTTGTTTGTGCCATGTACTTGGAGGTTTGTGCTAGTATTTGAAGATGTGCTAAGTTAGTTTTGGGTCCTGAACTATCTTGGTTAGAACCACTTTGAGAAAATTTAGTTAGAAGTATGTTTTTGGGTCAATTGGTTATGTGTGTAGATACCGAAAATTGGTCTAGGCCCGTGAGTACACATTCGACATAATTTTCTATAGTTTGTCATCTTGATTAAATAATGTTAATTATTTAATTAACCTTTCTAACACATATTTCTTCTATTAATTAAATATCCCTTTTTAATTGATTCATTAATTTATTATTAATCTTTATTCAACTTGATTAATTAAATAAATCATATTTATTTAATTATGTTGTGAACTAATTAATTACCCCTTTATCATACTTTTCCCACTATGATTAAATATCTTTATTTAATTATTCATTTAATCCTCTTTATCTATAATTAAATGTTTATTATTTAATTATTTATATTATCCTTTTCAAACAGTCAAATTAAATAAATTATCTTTATTTATTTAATTAAAGTCTCTTATTTTTGAATGTTGAATTAAATTAACATTTAATTCATATTTAATTATTTATGTCACATTCTTCTATCATTTAGTTATCTAAGTCATTCACTTACCTTCTGACTTGAGATCTATTTTTAGTTCTCCAGTTATCTCTGAATTCAACACCTGTTTATCTCTATAAGAAGACTCTCTATCACAACTAGTCGATTAACTAGTTCTAACTCCTGTTTTCATTTGAATGCATTAGTCTTCGAGTTCCAACTTTGGATTTTGCATACAAAGTCTATTTCTTCTAATTTTGGAGATTAAGATCCTGAACTCGTGTTCTAACTTAGTCTCTATCTTCAGTCTTTTCTGAACTCGTGTTCTAACTCACGTTTTAACTCACATTGCATGACATTCATCAATCTCCTCTATCGATCTCTCTTTCAATTTGAGCCGATCATTCAAAAACCCAAAATCTATAAAATGGCTTGTCATTATCATTATTGCTCCTCCCGAAATCATACACTTTTGAGAAGAGATTTATCTTCAATATTTTTCTTAGACACTTGATGAAGTTATACTTGCATTCAAACATAGAAATCTAAGGGAAAGAATACTGAAAAGGAAAAATGGAGAAGAACAATCAAGATAATTTGAAGGGGTGAACGCATATTCGGTAGGAGCTTTCCATTAATTTTTTTAGTTTGTTTAGTTTATTTCCTCATTTTTTGTTGTTAGATTTTAGATTATTATTTAGATTAGGATTAACTTTGTTATTCTAGTTGTAGATTATCCATCTCATCATCATTCAAAGATACATCTACTTTTAATCTACTGTTACATTTGGTGAACCCGATGTGAACACGCTTCAAAATCTGCACATATTTTTGTCTTTCCATTTTTTCATTTTTTGTTATTTTTTGCAAGCTTTTCATACGGTGCACCGCATCTGTTCTGTAAAATGACGCATATGTATCTAAGAGACGCATCTGTGAAAAATAGCGACGCATCCATCATCAAAAACCACATCCGTGAAGTCACGAACCGCATCCGCCTATCAACAAAATTCGCGAACCGCATTCACCTATCAATAGTCGAACCGCATCTGTGGCTCCAAAAGCCGCATCTGGCTGGTAAAACTTTTTCACTTTTTTTATTGATTTTAGTGCATCCATATTGTCAATTTTCACTTTTTAGGTTGTTTGGATTTTCGCTAATGTTTGTTTTAGTTGTGTTAAGGAGGAATAACATAGTGTTTGCAGGACGAAGAATTGAAGACAATTTTCTGCAGGATGAAAGCTGAAGAACAATGAACTACTAATAAATTTGCATGCAGGACCTAATGCCTTTGTGTTAATTTATTTATTTAAGCAAGCTTTTTTTTAGTAGATAGAAAATCATTGTGTGGGTTAAAAATAATTTCATGTTTGATAGATAGACAATTGCCATTTGGATTAAAAAGAACCACTGTCTTCTTTGTTTGGTGCTTTGCACATATCTGTCACCCTTAAGATTCAGTATATCGAAGTATCCTCTCCCCTTGTGTAGTCATGCGATCCTGGGATTAAGAGAAATGGTTACTGACTCTAGAACTTGGGCCTTTCTAGGTGGGAAAAAGTACTCACCCCAAGACGACTCAGACCGATAGCACTCTAAAGCCAAGCGACTTCCAACCGGTATATAAAAGTGGATTCTTGGGGAAAGCCCAAGAATCACGTGCACTATTCCGATGAGATGGAGAGAAATGGATTCTCATCGACATTGGATAGTGTCCCACGAATGGAATACCCTTATTAAACACCTTGTTGTAGAGTTGCCAAAATCCTATCTACTTGTTGGCGCAGTAGGGTCGGCCTTGTGAAGCCATTTACATTCTTATAGTTTATGTGTGGAAATGAAATGTATGCCATGGGAGTTTCATGGATACAGTAGCTTGGCTGCCCCATATAAGTGAGTGTCATGGAGGGGAGCCAGTGGGGTCAAGCTACTAGTCATTCGCCATAAATATGCGTAGCTAGAGAAGTCCAAGTAAGAACTCAACAAGTATTATCCTAAAAGCCTAGGTTGTAAATGTTTTCCAAGTCTTAATAGTCCATTCATCACAAAAATTGAAAATACATTGATTGTTGTGTTTGTTCTTAGCTATATTCATCAAAAACTTGATCAAACATTAGTCAACAACTTTCAAGAAAATTTTCAACTGTCAGAAAACTGAGTCGCAATTGTCAGTTTAAACGTTGCATCTGTTAGGGGAAAGACCGCAGGTGTCTGTCAAAACTTTCATTATTCACAATCTACATATCATGAGTCACAACTTTCATATTCCAAGTTGCATGTGTGCATGCAAACCGCATCTGTCAGTTTTTGAGCCACATGTGTATCGGTAAACCACATTTGTCATAGGAAAAACTGCAACTGTCAGAAACACCACATGTGCACTGTCAAAAACCGCATCTGTCGATATTTGAACTGCAACTGTTAGGTGAACCGCATTTGCCTATTAACAGAAAACATCAAAAATCATGAGCTGAGTCTGAAACATCATTGTTACTATTTGCTTTAGATTCTTAAGATCAACCTTGGATTAGAAACTGGTAAATTTTTCTCCAAAACCTTGAATCATTAGGTGTCATATACATCCTAGTCATAGAAAACATCTTAGTTATAGTCATCCTAAGTTGCATGCATATAGATACTTCCTAGGAGATTGCATATCACAAAATAGATAGCTTTCCTCATCATTGGAAATGTTCATGTTGGGTTTGTCAAAATCATTGAACCTTGTCACTTTAGTCCCATCTAGTGGATCTTTTCAGCTCAACAGTCTAGTTTGAAAAATTCACCTTGTCAACTGTCCTTGTCATACAATTAGGTTCCTTGGTCAAAAACAAGTCTTTGCATGCATTTATCCCATAGGTGGTAGGTTATACCATCTTAGTCTCATTTATCGTCATAGTCTACTCTAAATTTTGTATATTGTTTGTCCTATCATACGTCTTTTTAGAAACCATTTTAGCCACGTCATTTATTGTCAAAAAAATCCAAAAACATAGACATAGGTCCTATCAGTTTTTAGACATAGTCTACATTATCCATTTTGAGCAACTTTTTCATGGTCGAAACAAGGTCCAAAAAGAAACAAAAACCAATGACAGACCCCAACAAATTCATCAATCCGTTTGGAAATCAACCGTCAGGAAGTAAATGACCACACAAACCTTTGCTTGAGAAACATGTCACTAGAGACACACATGGGAAAATTTACATAGAAGACATAGACGCAGCAATACAAGATCCTAAATTTGCATCCTTTATGGATGATGTTTTGCAAAATGATCCCCAACGATATCTAGAAAAGTTTCTAGTAGAAGGTGCCAAACTACCCATAGGATTTGATATTTGTACCTTGCAAACATAGTCAACTCAACCAACACAAACTTCAATGTCAACTGTCTCTATTCCCCAAATTACCACAATGATACCAACTGGTATACCAACTCAAACATCGTCAATTGTAAAGACAACCCCTTTCAACATAACACAAGGTTTACAATTCACTACGGGAGCAACTTCCTCCAACCCCTTCGGCACCAACATGACTGGTAAGAGAACCAAAGTTGGCAAAAATATACCTATACCAAACCAAATCAGACAATTAAGACAGGAAGCATTCCTATACCAGCTCAGACCATTCAAACAGGGAATATCCCTATACCAAATCATAATATTTTTACAGGATATATTCCCTCGCCCAATCACAACCCGTCATAGAACATGGCGTATCAAAACACCTACATTGATCCAAATATCACAAACATCATGTCCTTGACACAAGTCGATGTCCTTCAAAACCAAATGTAAACTCTTCAACAGTAGATGGATAACATGTCTATGTCCGGAAAATGAACTATCTCAGCGCAAGACCTATGTCCATGTCCATTTGACAAAGTGCTTTATATGACACCTTCCCCCCATGGATACATTATACCGATTTTTCCTAAGTATAATGGGAGAAAAAATCCTTTAGAACACATTAGAGAGTTCTTAACAGCATGCATGGACATATCATATGACCCCACATACTTGATGAGACTATTTCCATGAACCCTTGTTGGGATAAGATTGGAATGGTTTTCTAAATTACCATATGGTATAAGATCTTGGGGTGAATTAACTGAGAAGTTTGTCAAAAATTTCACTTTTAACATAGACAATGAGGTAACAATTGCAACCTTGTGCCACATGACACAAGAAGATGGTGAAACTTTCACCACTTTCTTCCAGAGATGGTGAAGTCTAGCTAGTAGATGTCTAGTTGACATACTTGAAAAGAAAAAGGTCACAATATTACTAGAGAACATCAACCCCAAATTGTGAAGTGACTTAAGGGTACACTATTATACTTCATTCTCGGACTTGGTACAAAATGGCATCATCCTTGAGAAAGGCCTTATAGACAAAGGAGAAATAAAAGTACCAGGTAGAAATCCGGCTGTCCAACATCAAAACGCACCAAATGATAGAAACAAATTCTGGTCTAGAAACAAGAATGTTACAAATGATGGCATTGTTGATACTAAACACCTACATATGGGACCAGTTATCACACTTAGAGGTTACAATTCCAATAAAGACACGATGAATAGTCTAGATCAAACAGCTAATTATGTCCAAAATTCACAACAACAAAGACCACAACAAAGGAGATTTCCTACATGTGAATTTACACCTTTAGGACAACCAATCGAGACTATTTTCAAAGAGTTGATTAAACATAATCTCATCAAACCTTTGGAACCAAGAGAGTATGATCCTAGACAATTCAAACCTTCATGGTGGGACAATAACTCTTTTTGTGACTATCATCAAACGAAAGGGCACAACCTCCAACAATGTCACTAACTCAAGAATATAATACAAGACTTTGTTGAAAATGAAACCATAGAGGTTGATGGGCAGAAAAACACTAAGAACAGTGATCATAAGGTCTTCATGGACCCATTACATGATCACACAAAAGGAAAATCCTCCAGTTCGGGACCCAAGAATAATCTATTGGCCAATTATAACAATACCAAGTATGACTATGGTAAAGGAACGATCATAAACCACCTCTGAGCCGCAAACGAGAATGTCAATACCTTCACCATTAAGAAGCATCCAGAATGTAATGTGAACACATGTAGAATTGAGATTACTATTCCTAGTCCTTCTTCCGAGCCACCTATGCAAGATTCCAACTTTAAATACAACCTTCTTGATCAATTGAGTAAAACCCTCGCACAAATATCTATCTTGGGATTGTTGACTTTATCACTTGAGCATTGAGCCATTCTTGACAAAGCTCTATAGAACACAACTATTCCTACAAACTTAGATGTTAATCATTTTGAAGAAATGGTGGGATATTTGACCAACTCGCATTATGCCACATTTTCCCAACAAGATTACTCAATTGAAAAGTTTGATCATAATGACACCTTACATCTTGAAGTCCTAGTCCATCAAAACAAAGTCCGATGAGTCTTGGTAGACGGAGGAGCAGGTTTGAATATGTGTACCCTAAAATTGGTTAAGGCATTAGGATTCTCAGAAGACTGTGTAGATACCTCTAAGAGTATAGTCATCAAGGCTTACGATGATAAGGAAAGATCGTCTAAAGGAGTTGTCACACTCCCTATCAAAATTGGTCCAACAATCATGAACACCAGCTTCCAAGTCTTGGATCTCACCCTTCTGTACAGCTTGTTAGGTATAAATTGGTTACATGCAATGAAATTTGTACCTTCAACATATCACCAATGTCTTAAGTTCTCGTATAATGGCACAAATATCACTATTGATGGTGATCCATATCCTTTTTAGTATTGTACAAGCCTAAGGGAAATTCCACAATGATAAGTACCAGTTAACCAAGAAGCTTCATCATCCACTTTATACCAATACGTTGACCCATCACGTCTCACTAAGTCCATTTCAATCAAACCACCATCATCCACTCCTAAACTCGAGATCCTAGACAAGGGTTGTGGTGAATATAATATAAAGGCATCATACTGTGTCAGTTAACTAATTCCACCTAAGGCATATGGCCTACCCATGATAGATAGAAGATAGTCAGTGGTCACATTTCATGTCCCCCCTATAATGACATTGACAAAATGGGGAGAGTTAATCGAAGAAATTATGGATCAAGGTGATTCTTGGTTGTATCAAGAAGAACATGAATACCCCTCCCCATCTATTCAAATAGATAAGGACCAGTATGGAAAAGGCTTTAAGATAATGCAAAATGAAGGCTATGATGGGCACAGTGGGTTAGGACTATATCAAAATGGAAGGACAGAACTGATCATTGTCTACCCACAACTGAAATACTTAGGGCTAGGGTGTCAACCGCTTAGAAATGGGTTTCCTAGTACTTCGTCATCAGTTCAAGAGGAAGTGAGTGCTTGCACAGACATCAAGATATCTCATGAACCACTTCCCCTAGTTTACGACAAACCCCCAGTTTACGACAAACCTCCAATCTATGATGAATACCCTTACTCAAGTGATGGTGAATGAGAGTCCCTTTCATCTACCAGTACCATGAACATAGATGCCCTATTTGGTGAATTGGACCTCAACATCAAACTTGTACCAAAACCATCTAGTCCTCGTCCTAAGAAGCACTTGTCCAAAAAAGAATGGCAAGAGAACTATTATTGGGAAACCCTTGATCATGCATCTTGGGCACCTGAAAAACCTTCTTCTGATGACTCAACCCTTACTATAGTTCCACATCAGAGTATACCTACACCTAGGAAGAAGAATAAGGAGTTAGTCCAAAACTCCTGCAACCATGTCAACCATTCTATATTCACCTTGTCAGATGCTACCTTTAAAAACTCTAATGATGACATGCCCCTTATATATCCCAAACTTATCAACTAGGATCAACAGGGTACACCTATCATTGATACATTAGAGAATGGAGAAGCAATTGCTGAGTTCATGGGCCTTAGAGAAGGCATACCAAGAGGGGATCATAAAGTAGGTTTTACCATAGACTTGGATGATAAAGCATATTTTGGGGAGTCTATTTACACCTCTAGTCATAAAAATGAGAATAAAAAGGAAAAAGACAATGAAAATAAAAATGATGAGTCCCTAGGTGAAAATTCAAAGGCACCTTTGGACGAAGAAAAAGTCAAAATAAAGGACGTATCCGAGGGCGAAAACCTCTGAGAGGCACCCAAGGATAGAGGTTTAAATATTCTCCTTGTTGAATAGGAAAAGTCACCGATGCTAGTAGAAGAATCTGTTGAATTCAACATAGGTACAAAAGAGAATCCTCAGAAGGCATATTTTGCAGCTTCTTTAATAGAGACAGAAAAACCTGAGTTTAAAGAATTCTTCACAAAGAGACAAAAAAACTTTGCATGGTCATATGCTAACATGCTTGGGCTAGATCCTGACCTAATATTGCATCATTTACCACTACAACCAGCTATTAAACCAATTAAACAGAAGTTGAGGAAAATGCATCCACAAATTGCTCTATTGGTCAAGGCAGAACTTAAGAAACTCTTGGATGTAGGATTCATAAGGACAATAGACTATGAAGATTGGATATCAAATCTAGTACTAGTAACTAGGCCAATTGGGGGAATTCGCATTTGCACTGACTTTAGAGACATCAATAAGGCATGTCCTAAGGATGACTTCCCTTTGCCAAATATCGATATGATAGTAGATTTGACAGCAGGATATGAGTTGCTATCCCTCATGGATGGTTTCTTTGGATATAACTAGATTAAAATAGCAGCTGAAGACCAACACAAGACAACTTTCATGTGTCGATGGGGCACATACTGTTGGAATGTTATGTCGTTTGGCCTTAAGAATGCAAGAGCTACCTACCAATGGGCAATGACTACAATTTTCTATGACTTTGTACATACCCTCATGGAAGATTATGTAGATGACATTATAGCTAAATCAGAAACAAGGGAAGATCATTTAAAGGTTTTAGACAAGATATTAAAGGCTAGAGAATTACAATGTCACGCTAAATCTGAAGAAGTGTGTCATTGGAGTGAAATTAGGGAAACTATTAGGGTATATCATCTCTTGAAGAGGCATTGAAGTAGATCCAGAGAAGGTAAGAGCTATCATAGAAATGCCTCCTCCAGTCAGCATTGGTCAACTAAGAACCCTATAAGGGAGATTAAAATCCATTAGGCATTTCATAGTACAACTGGAAAATAAAATACACCCATTTCAACATCTACTCAAGAAAGGAGTACCATTTGTATGGACCCTTAAATGTCAAGAGGCCTTCTAGAAAATCAAGGGCTATTTGCTTACTCCACCAGTATTAATGCCACCTACAGAGGGAAAACCATTGATATTATACATCTCAGCAACTCACTTGGCATTAGGGGCTCTTCTCGCACAACATGATGTTCAAGGTCATGAGAGAGCAGTCTATTATATCAGTCGTACCTTAGTGGACTATGAATTGAATTATAGAAACATAGAACATTCCTGTCTTGCCATAGTCTTTGCTACCCAAAAACTTCGGCACTATATGCTCAATCATCAAACATTGTTAATTGCAAAGATTGATCCACTTAAATACCTCCTAAGTAAGGCAACTTTAACAGGCCAATTGACTAAATGGGTTATGATATTTAGTGAGTATGAAATTTAGTATGTCGAAAGGAAGGTTATAAAAGGATAGGTGGTTGCAGATCAACTAGCTAATGCACCTATGAAGGTAGACCATCCCTTAGTGGAAACTTTTCTAGATGAATTTCTCTTCAACATTGACATAAAAACTGAATGGAAACTATACTTTGATGGGTCACATACAAATCGTGGTTCAGGAGCTAGTATCTCATTTGTTACACCTCAAGGTGATACCATTCCCAAATCATTCAAGATTTCTTTCCCTTGTACCAATAATATAGCAAAATATGAAGCTCTAGTGATAGGGTTAAAAGTGCCAGCTCAATGGAAAATTAAGATCCTACATGTTTTTGGCGACTCTCAACTGGTAATCTGGCAGGTAAATGATGATTACGATACTAAGGATGAAAAGCTTGCACCTTACAAATGAATGGCTGAACGTTTCAAGTAGTATTTCAATGACATAACTTTTTAAAAAATACCATGTATTCAGAACAGAGCTGCAGATGCCATGGCAACCGTGGGTTCCTTGTTGGATATTCTGAGTAATGTGCCTAAGTTTGAGTTTCTGGTTGACCAACTATTGGTCCCCTCTTATGATGTCCCGGATACTGTGATAGTGTGTACCATTGTTGGTCCAACGTCTCCTTGGTATAAAGACATATTCAACTACCTCACTGACCAAACCCTACCTCAAGACTTGTCCAATAACCAACGTCGAACCTTCATCCAAAATTCATCTAAGTACACCATCATCGGAGAAACCTTGTATAGACGTACCTTAGATAATTCCCTAATGAGATGTCTCGATGCTGAGGAAGCACAAACAACTTTGCGAGCAGTACATGAGGGTATATGCGGATCTCATTCGAGTGGTCCTACTCTAGCCCATAAGATTATGAGACTAGGTTACTATTGGCCTAAAATGGAGAAAGACTCATACGTCTTTGTAAATAAATGTAGACCATGTCAAATACATGGAGACTTGATAAGAGCGCCAACGTAGGAGCTTCGTCCAATTACTTCACCATGGCCCTTTTCCCAATGGGGACTTGACCTCATAGGTAAGATACACCCTTCATCATCTATGGCCATAAATTCATCATCATCACCACCAAATACTTCACCAAATGGATTGAAGCTATTCCCATGACATACATCACCACCGCACAAATATCTAAGTTTATCCTAAACTATATCATTTGTCAGTATGGTTTACCTCAATCCATAATCATAGACAATGGCCGCCCATTCAAGAACCAAGAAGTACGCCATTTATGTGAAGAATTCCACATCAAACACCAATTTTCCACCCGTATTACCCGCAAGGTAATGGCCAAGCTAAGGCATCTAATAAGACCATTGTTAGAATCCTTAAGAAGATTGTCAATGACGCTGGTCGTGACTAGCACCTATAGCTTAATCCTACCTTATGGGCTTATTGCACAAGCATCTGTACCCCCACTAGTGCCACTCCATATTCCCTCGTATTTGGGTCCGAAGCTATCTTACCTATTGAGGTTGAAATACCTTCTCTATGGGTATCCTTGAAGGGTCATATTGACGATGAAGAATACTGTGTCTCTAGGTTACAAGATCTAGAATTATTGGATGAGTGAAGACAGAAAGCATTAGATCATTTGCAAGCATATCAGAATCATCTTCGTCATAGCTACAATAGTAAGGTTCTCAATAGACACTTTGACATTGGTGACTTGGTCTTAATGGAGAATCCTAAGAACCAAGCTGAACGAGAGAAACCAGGTAAGTTTGAGCCTAATTGGTTGGGGCCATATATAGTCATAGAAGCCTTTGGATTAGGAGCGTACCAACTCTCTAATCCTGAAGGAGAGCTGCTTTTGTCCCTTATCAATAGTCTGAATCTAAAGAGGTTCTATGCTTAGTCTCTGAGAATCTATTTCTTAGTCTGGAAAAATACAAAAAAAAAATAAAAAATTGAGAAAATCAATAAAGTAAAGAGAAATAAATCCATCCAATAGTGAAAACCGCTTTGGTGTCACTATGGATGGGTACCATGGTGAAAACTTGGCAAACAGGTGCCATGTGTAGTCAAGCACGCTCTTCCATCTACCATCATTCTATTCGGAATTTTTCACCATCTCTCATAATAAATGGTTGTCTTATCCATTACTTGGAATGATTGACATCTAATGTCCATTCCATCACATTATCCACTCCATCTTCCAAATATTATTCCCAACTGGGGGAAAATCCCTATTCTATTCCCTAACATCGTGTACATAATGTCACACCATTGAAAATGTCCTGAAAAATCCCAAAAACATTAGAAAACTTTAAAAATCCAAAAAAAATAAAATCCAAAAATGTCAGAAAATACCAAAAATAGAGTCAAGTCAGTCATGTTCAGTCAGTCATAGTCAAACTACATTGCCTCTGTGACTGGGACGTAGGCAAGGCCATCAATCAATGTGCCCCCGAGGCATTAGGTCTATTAGTCTAGGTTTTTCATGTATCACACACATTTAAATCATGACGCTTTGTATAGTCAAAGTCATTGGTTGTGTCGAACTATGAGGTCTTTGTGTGTACAACATAGGTAAGGCTAATCAATTGATGAGCTCCTGAGACCACACTAGGTCAGTCTAATAGGGTTCATTCATAATCATTATGACACAAGTTGCATATCATAGTTTAGGGTATCATTTCATGTCATACTCTATCTACATGCACACACTTTTTATCAGTCAAGGAATCAAAACAAGTCATGCATCAATAAGGCAACATCTCAAATAGTTATCAAGTCAATATCAAACACATTGTCAAAGCGATCAACCTATGTCTTATGCAAGATATGTCTTTCTTGTTAACAAATTTCATCAATTGCCATAGTCTCATGTAGCTTGTCACTTCAATGTCATCAGGATCCAACGTCTTATATGGCACGTGTCTTTCTGAAACCAGGCTTTGTCATGCCTTATATAGATAGTCACCATGTCGAAACCAGACTCAAATTTTTATGCGGTATGTGTCATTCTCTCACATTACGCTATATCAAACATCAAACATCAAACAATCCCACAAGATCAAGTTTTGGTGAATACATTTATTTGGCTTTATGACTTTATATATTATTTTGTCTTATCTTATTATCGATTTTTGAATTAGTCCAGTTACTAGCTTTGTCGAGGATGTCCCTTGAAGGATTTAGAGAAGCAAGGATGTCTCAGAACTCTTTTTCTTTGGCTTTTGTCTGTCAACTATCTTTTTAAACATTGGTTTTTGAGTCATGTTACTAGTTTCCTCAAGGATGTCCTGTCAAGGATTTAGAGGAGCAATGATGTCTCATGACCCGTCTTTTATTTGTGTACTATTTGCAGTTTGTCTCGATAAAATGACTGGGGTAATACTGTCCTTAGTATGAGTTAAGATACTCCTTGTCTGTGACTGTTTATTCTTCGTAGATGGATGAATTTGTACACTATGTTCTATCTCATATCATAGTATGTACCATCGATTTGTGTCATGTCCCGCCCAATGATGATAACAAGCAAGTATAGTGTATTTGGCAATATATCAAAGATTGTATCATTTTTCTCCATCAATCAACCTTAATTATTTCTTACTAACATTCTGAATTCATTTCATTCTAACATTTATCTTTTTTGACATAAAGATAAAGTCCTGTGACACAATAAAAAAATTAGATCATTTGCATTTGCATACATTCAATAAGCATTACAGATAGTTGTGTTGCATTTCAACATATAGATAGATAACATACATCTTCATTTCATACATTCAAAATCATGACATAATAGGCATTGCATCATCATAACATACATAATGTAAACATTGCATGTACATATCACCATCACATATAAATAAGCATCATATAGATCATTGCATTCATTATCATAAGTAAATTAAGACATCCATAACATCATTATTAAATGCATAACTCATAAATATATAGAAACATTCATTCATAACACATGTATATACATCATCTAGGAAACATAATCATGTAGAAATAATGCATCATCCATAACATAAAACTGAATATCATATAGAAGCCTCCCAAAATCATATATATATATTGCTCAAAAATAGTGTGTCATAGTACAATTTCTGAATGTAACCATAAATAAAACACGAGCTCGTAGGCTCTCTAATCAAAATACAGATGTCTACATAAATATATCCTTGTCATCGTGTCCCGCTACCACTACTGTCACATGGTGAAGGTGGTGGGAAAATACTCAAAGGTGCTCTCTGCGAGGTGGAAGGCCTCTCATATGGACCTACCCTCGAAGGTCCTACCACCCCCTCAATACTCTGTGTCCTCTGACTCCTAGTATGACTCCTGCTCTGACTGCACACTTCTGAAAAAGTAGGAGCCCGTCTCTCTGCCGGCACAACTACTTCATATAAGTCCCTATAATAAGTGGCTCTCTCCACCGATCTAACCAACTCTCATACCATACCATCAGATGAGGACCCACTGCAAAGGAATCTAACCTCTGTGAACTGCTGCTCTATCTCATGTCTCCGAGCTATCACCTGGTATCTCTCCATAAGAGCACTATCCCTCTTTGAATGAGCACTATCCCTCTCTGCATATGCACTATCCCTCTTTGTGTAGGAACTATCTCTCTCTAGCGCATCACATCAAACTTTTCCATCATAAGTCTGAGTCTCTCCTCTAAAGCCTCCCTGTCACCATCCCTAGGAGCATCCTCCTCCCGTCTCCCCTCCATAATCCAATCTCTGAGCTCTCTCTCTTGCTCCTCCATCGGTGCATCCTCCTCCTGTCTCCCCTCCATGATCCAATCTCTAAGCTCTCTCTCCTGCTCCTCCATTGGTGCATCTTCATCATTGTCCTCTAGATCATCCTCTTCATATACTACCAAAACACCCAGATGGTCTATAGCCATGTCCACATCCAAATCCTCTGCAACATCCTCTACTCCAACATCTAGCTTTGCATGCTCCTCAACCACTACCTCCACTGCAGTATGCTCACCCCTATCCTGTACATCCACTCCCCCTCCGGTGTCCAACATCGATACATCTTGAACTATTGCCTCATGGATAGGTGATAGTGCACCTGCTCGACCCCCTCTCCATCCTCTCCGACCTCATCTACCACCTCTACCATCACTGTATCTGCCACCAACTCTCCCTACTATAGCACCTCCACCTCTCCCCCATCCTCTAAGCCCTGTCCCTCATCTCTCAATAGGTGTTGGCTGATCTAGATCCATGTAAGGAAGAAGTCGATGCTCTACCCACCATGCATCATACATAGCTATAGTCCTTGGGTCTGCTAATCCATCTCTCCACCCCCACTGTATTGGCTGTAACACCTGTATCTCTACCTCAGTAGTAGCCACTAGTATCATAGGTCCCCAATACAGAACCTCTCTGGATGAATGAACAAACTCTGCTATGCTCTGAGGCTCATCCTGAACCTCACTGAACTGTCTCAGAACTCTGTCTAGCAAGTGACGCTCAATTATGTGTACACTAGAAACAATCCTCCCAATGAGATATTGTGTCTATCTATAGAATACCAAATGCACCTCCTCATCCACCCACTCCTCACAATCCATGTAAGGTCTCCATGTGAACTGATCAAGAATATCTAATGCATGTCTCTAATACCCTATGTCTCCCACATGTGTCTGAGTAATGTGTCCTATATATCGAAACACATATGGGTATCTCTCCTATATCTCTATAGTAAAGAGAGGATGAAAGACAACTATCCTATCCCAACCCCATACCATCAACATTGTAGTCCCAAAGCTCAATGATTGTGCATCTCTATAAGCAATGTCATGCAAATGAAAGTATAACATCCTGAGCAAACATGGACCCCATGCTAACCAACATAGCTCCCCATCCCACTGGAAATCCATGACCCCGTCTATTAGGCAGAACTATCCCCCCAATCAATGTACATAAGATATAGTCAATCCTATTGTATATGTCTGCTAATAATGGCCATCCAATCTCATAGTGCTTGATCCCGAGCCTACTGATGTCATCTACCTAATTTAACCATGCTAACTCAGTCAATCCTCACTAGGTATCATACATAACCCACTCTCCCCTAATCGAAAGTCTCAAAATCCTGTACACATCCTCCAATGTGGCAGTGGCCTCCCTAGTTAGTAAGTGAAATGATGATGTCTCTAAATGCCATCACTCGCATAGTGTCATTAGCATACCCCTGTTTGCATCGACAAACAGTGACATAGACCCAGTCTCCATAATAGCCGAATCTCTGCAGTAGTCAAATGATCTCTGAGATTGAATGTATTTGGTCATGAATCCCACCTATAAATAGGATCTAGGACCACCTGCATTTAAACCATGATATCAAGAATTTTCAAGTTTTCCTTATAATTTTTTTTCAAAGATTTTACTAGTCAATTGCGGTGTATTTATGCAAATGTGTTGCATAAAGCCTCACATGCGGTGCATATTACATATGTGTCACATATTTTCACACACCCCTTTCAAAATACTACACATTTAGTTCACTAAACCACATGCAGTGCATTTTTAACAAATGCAATGCATTTTTCATCACACTACCTACCTACAACATATGCATTTCACAAATGCATATGCGGTTCACAACCACACCTGCGTCTATTCCTAATACATATGCGTTGCATAAAAACACATGCGGCACATCATACTTCAAATGCGATCATTCCATAAACTGTCTAACCTAGCTTAGATGTGTTTTTGCACATGTTTCATTTCATAGTCAGATGCGGCGATTACGACGGCATATGCGTCGTTTACGATGCACCGCATTTTCTTAATTAATTTTTAAATGCCTAAAACTATGTGCAAAAATAACTTTGAAGAGTTTGTTTCTAGGTACATACCAGTGGTCCTGCATCGACTGGCCTCCTAAATGTCTAGATCCGGTAACCTCGATGTGCAGCGTATGGAATGGGTGCCATTTCGTCAGCTAGTCAGAGCAAAATCTCCTCTTTTTCTAACTCCTCCGGGTGCAAATGAATTAGGTTTAGCCCTAATTCCTATTTATAGGTGGATTTGAAATGGCATTTCTTTTTACCTAATCTATTGGCCGCTTAACCTTTTAACTTCAAATGACCCGTATTCGTCCGTATCAACTCCAAATTCAATTCCTTCAACTCCATAGTATTTTTGACTATCAAATTGACTTATCGGGAATATTTCCTGATTTTTTTTCAAAACTTTCAAAAATTTGTCAATTTTCACGAGGGGGCATATCTTAACCTGTTTCATGTTGGGGCATGATTGGGGCATGTTTTCTTTGACACAATGTTGTACCAACATTGTATCAAAGGGGGGCAAATTGTAGATACCAAAAATTGGTCTAGGCCTGCGAGTACACATTCGGCATAATTTTCTATAGTCCATTGTCTTGATTAAATAATGTTAATTATTTAATTAACCTTTCTAACACATATTTCCTCTATTAATTAAATATCCCTTTTTAATTAATTCAATATTTTTTATTTTTTTTTAAAGATAAGTACTACCATTTATGGGGGTAGTTCCCATTTTATATAGTTTTCCTAAAAATTTTGGCTTCACACTCCAAGTGTCAAAATTTCCAATCACTATTCCATCTATGTCTTACCTTTTTGAAGTCCTCATTCTAATAATTTCCCAATTTTATATAGTTTTTCAAAAATTATTAGCTTTGCACTCCAAGTGTTAAACTTTCCATTCACTGTTCCATCTATGTCTTGCCTTTAGAAGTCCTGATTCTGCTAATTTTGTTGACATGCCAGGATTACATTAGAAAGGGAAGGTGACTTCCGCTAATTTGAGGGTTAGAGTACGATGCCATGTGCATTCTTTGCACAACTGCATGCATTTCTTGATGGGTACTGAGGCCTGAAGGTAACGTGAGGGGGGAACCAGTCTCAAAGGACTATTCACTTTTACAAAGGCCACAAAATTGAGTACGAGTTAAGGTCAAAGACCCAACACACAAAAACTGACAACATGAGGAAGCGAGCCAAAGCAGACATGTTTAACCAAAGAGGTTCAAAAGCATGGAGAGAAATCAACAATTTCAAGCAATGAAGATGCCAGTACATGAAAGACACAGATCATTGCGTGAAGAGGATAGCTCAAAATGGTTCCTACAACACCAATTAGGCAGTAAAGTTGGTTTTGGGTCAGAAGTACATGGAGTCTAAATAGCAATATTGAGTCAAATCCGATATCACTCCATAGTTTAAAGGTTCATTAAAGGATATCCTTGATTCAAAGCGGTTGATTGCTACCTGGGTCAAGAAATATTTAACCCACATCTTTGTGGTGGATTGGAGGACAACCCGTTTGGGAGTTGGTTAAACATGGCTACCCAGGTACTTGTAGATGAGGAAAATCACAAAATGTATGTAGTAATCTCAGTGTGTAGCAATACTTAGGTTTTCAATGGAAACTTTGGTCTAATAATACAAGTTCAAAGTCTGGAAACCCAACCCAAGAAGTTCATTTAGTGGTACAAAAGATCTGGTGGTGTAAGGCCACAACCACAGATGGTCAAAGCAAGAGGACACACCAATGCTTCTGCTGGGTTATGGTAGATTATCACTTCCAGTTTAAGCCAGCAGTTAAGCTCGAACTCAACATTCTCTAGCCTTATTTTGGTACTCCAGGTGGGTAGAGTTGTGAAAAATATAATCCACAAATCTAGCCATTCCTATTGGTCGCATGAAGTTTATCTAACCTTACCCTTTCTGATGTAAACCTTTCTGGACTAAGTATCTATGCTTTTATATGTGCTTTTCCTTCTCCTTTCTTACTTTTGACTTATCAGAATCCTCCTGCCTATATTTCCTCAATAATTCATTAAGACCAACCCATTTGTTGGGGTCTGAATCAATAACAATTTATTTATTTTGGTTCACCCCACAATTTTCCAGGAGGTCTGCAGCTCCATTAGCTTCCCTGTAGGTATGAGAAATTGTGAAATCCTCAAGCTCCTCTAAATATCTCCAAATCCTCTGAATCCAACTTTTCAACTTCCAATTAGGTGTATCTTTGTTTTTTACTGCCTGTATACATAGTAATGAATCCCCTTCCACTTCTATTTTCTTAATATTATTTTCTTTACATAGCCATAGTCCCAGAGCCAAGGCTTCAATTTCAACTTCATTGTTTGAGGCAGATCCAACTTTTTTTGATAAAGCCCATATACATTTCCTCGTTCCATTTTTGATGATACATCCTGCACCAGCCGGGCCAGGATTCCCTTTGGCCGATCCATCAAATTTTAGCTTCAGCCTCCCCTGCTCTAGCTTCTTCCAAGTTGTTTCTTTTTTGATTCTTTCTTTTTCTGATAGTTGTCCCTTTGGTCTCTTTAGAATGTCCCATTTTTTTTTTAGGTCTTCGTCCCATTTAGTGAGCTTAGTATTTGATCTTATCTTAACTTTTGCATTTAATAGTTCACATAAGTTATCTTGTATTTTTTGTATTAAATTCTGTTCTACCATAATTTTATCCTGAAAGATCCTTCTATTTATTTCCTTCCAAATGTGCCATGTTATCATTGAAGGAGTTGTGATCCACAGATTTTCCCACATTGCCTCTTTTCTACCTTTTGGCCAAATATTGAGCCATTCTTTTAGGTCACGCTGCCTTGCCCCATACCAACTGAGCACTTGTAAAATACAATCCCAACATTTTCTTGTATATGGACATTCAAGAAGGAGGTGATTATCCATCTCATTGTCTTTGTAGCACAAAACAAATCTGCTCGGGCCTTGAATGCCAATTGTGTTTAATTTGTCACCTATGATTACACCTTTCTGCAATGCTGTCCATAAGAATGCTCCAAATTTTGGTAGCACACTTGAGTGCCAGCATAATTGGTTAAGCCAGGCTTGGTCTTCTTGAATTGCATTTTGTATTTGATAGCCCAATCTGACTGAATATTCCCCTGATCGTGCCCCACACCATATTACTTCATCCTCTTCTTCTGATAGCATGACCTTCCTTTTCTCAAGCTCTTGTTTCAGTATCTGTTTAGCAATCCCCAGGATAGGCAATGTTTCAATATCCAACCATTCATATTGATTTCCAAATTTAGGGGGGTCTTCGCTCAAATAATCCTTTAATTTTTTTCCTATAAGGTATGATACTAGGGCAACATATTCCTTAAGTTCTTCTATTTTTTTCAAGGATTTGTGCTTGTTCCAGGAGTCCTGCCAGAAATTAGATTGTTTACCATTGTTGACCTTTCAAGATAGATGATTTGTGATTACCTTCCTATTGTTCCATAAGAACCTCCAAATGGCCGAACCTCCTTCTGAGTTTCTCATGGTTAGTATTCTCTTAAGATCTTGGCTATCTAGATACTTATTTCAAAATATCTTGCACCATAACCTATTAGGTTCTTTGTACATTTTCCATGTTAATTTAGCACCTAATCCAAATTTTGAGCTTTCATTTTCCTCAGACCTGCCCCACCAGCTTCTTTTGCTAAACATGCTTTTTCCCAGTGCACTAAGGGGATTCTCTTTTCCTCCTTGGAACCCTCCCATAGGAATCTCTTCATGAAACTCTCCAGGTTTAGCTCAATCTTATGTGATATTTGAAAAAATGACATCACATAATTTGGAACAACAACCAATATTGATTTAATCATTAGGATTCTACCTGCTAGAGTTAGCCACTTATTTTTCATGCTTCTGCTTTATGTCTACATTTCTCCAATATGTCTTTCCAATGCCGTGATTTGCATATTCCTGAAATGAGTGGTGCACCCAAGTGTTTAGATGGAACTTCCTTAATTGTAAACCCCAGTAATCTTGCTATTATTTTTTGTGCTACTTTTTTTGTGTTAAAGAATATTATTGAAGATTTGTCATTATCGATTAACTGCCCTGAGGCCTTTGTGTAATCTTCTAAATCTTTTTTTTATCACTTCCACTTCCCTCATATTAGCTTCACCAAAGAGTATTGTATCATTAGCAAACTAGGTATGGGTTATCAGATCTGTATCCTGAGTCATTTTGATGCCTTTCCAAAGACCATTCTCACTTTTAGTTTTGAAGTATCTTCCCATAGCTTTTGCCATTATTATGAATAAAAAGGGGGAAATAGGATCCCCTTTCCTTAACCCATTAGTGGAAGGAAAGAAACCACAGATTGAGCCATTTACATTTATTGAATACCTGACTGTTGAGACGCATTGCCTTATCATATCCAACCAGTCATTATTAAAACCAAATTTGTTCATAACTTCCATTAAAAAGTTCCATTTTACCCTATCATATGCTTTGCTAATGTCAAGCTTAATCATCATTCCTTGCAATTTATCTGATGTCATTATATGCACCGCTTCATTGGTTATCATGATGTTGTCGACGATCTCTCTTCCTGGGCATAATCCACTTTGCTCCTCTAATATGATGTAATCCAATACCACTTTTAGCTTATTTGCTAAGACTTTGGTGATGATTTTGTAGACTGTGTTGCATAATGATATTGGTCGATATTCATTGAGGGTATTGCATTCTTTTTTCTTCGGAATGAGAGATATCACTGTATTAATCTTTATTCAACTTGATTAATTAAATAAATCATATTTATTTCATTATGTTGTGAACTAATTAGTTCTTCCCCCTTTATCTATCAATTAAATAGTTTATTATTTAATTACCCCTTTATCATACTTTTCCAACTATGATTAAATATCTTTATTTAATTATTCATTTAATCCCCTTTATCTATAATTAAATATTTACTATTTAATTATTTATATTATCCTTTTCAAACAGTCAAATTAAATAAATTATCTTTATTTATTTAATTAAAGTCTCTTATTTTTGAATGTTGAATTAAATTAACATTTAATTCATATTTAATTATTTATGTCACATTCCTCTATCATTCAGTTATCTAAGTCATTTACTTACCTTCTGACTTGAGATCTATTTTTAGTTCTCCAGTTATCTCTGAATTCAACACCTGTTTATCTTTGCGAGAAGACTCTCTGTCACAATTAGTTGATTAACTAGTTCTAACTCTTGTTTGCATTCGAATGCATTAGTCTTCGAGTTCCAACTTTGGCTTTTGCATACAAAGTCTATTTCTTCTATTTTTGGAGATTAAGATCCTGAACTCATGTTCTAACTCACGTTCTAACTTAGTCTCTATCTTCAGTTTTTTCTGAACTCGTATTCTAACTCGCATTCTAACTCACGTTCTATCTGAGATAGAAATCGCATCGCATGGCATTCATCAATCTTGTCTGTTGATCTCTCTTTAAATTTGAGCCGATCATTCGAAAATGCAGAATCTATAAAATGGCCTGTCATTATCATTATTGCTCCTCCCGAAATCATACACTTTTGAGAAGAGACTTATCTTCGATATTTTTCTTAGACACTCGATGAAGTTATACTTGCATTCAAACACATAAATCTTAGGGAAATAATACTGTAAAGGAAAAATTGAGAAAAACAATTAAGATAATTCGAAGGGGTGAATGCATATTTGGTGAGAGATTTCCATTAATTTGTTTAGTTTGTTTAGTTTATTTCCTCGTTCTTTGTTGTTAGATTTTAAATTATTATTTAGATTAGGATTAAATTTGTTATTCTACTTGCAGATTATCCATCTCATCATCATTCAAAGATACATCTACTTTTAATCTACTGTTAGAATGTGCTTCACATTTCATCTACACGTTTACTTTGATGCCAACTTAGGTTGATGTGCACCAACATGTGAATAATTTTGGATCACATTAGAAGATGTAATAAAAAAAATTTTAGTCCTCTCTATCCTTGGGATATGACTGCATTATGTTTTGGTGGCCAACTTGTTAAATTCATTATCTATCTTCTTGTTGGCCGACCTAATTGAGGTTCTGAAGTCTTGCGGTGGATATAAATGCAAGAACATTTCAATTCAAGAAGTATGGAAGTCTACACAAGTGTGAAGAATTGTGAATGTAAAATATATTGAATATCTAACATAGTTAGTGTTATAGTGTGAAGAAGAAAGATTAGGTACACTTTATTGCTATCGCGACTCTCTTTTATTCATAATAGTAATTAATAACTTTAAGTAGATGATATTAAATAATTATTTTTTCCGTCAACTATTTATTGGGAAAATCAATATTTAATGACATTTTTTTTTTGAAAATATAAATGATGAGATACCTAGTTAATATTTACAAATATCAATAATACTATGTTATTAATTATATATATTAATATGAATTAATATATATATATAATAAAGGTAATAAAAATATGTATATATATAAAAAATAAATCTAAACTAGTTTATGCACCTTTGCAAGTGGGGTAATATAAATCTTATTTATTATTTCATTTGATTTCATATTTTCATGTCTTGTGATATTTTGATACTTGTTTTATGAAAGCTATATATTGAATGAAAAGTCTACAAATTTCTTGTTTATGACTTAAATGAATGCAGAATCATCAAGCTAGTTTGGTATAAAATATTAAAGGAAGAATTATTTTTCATGTTACTAGAGCAACAAGTTATCATAGATCCAAATAAATACCAAAAGTGTTTAAATCCATTAAAAAATTGTAGACACATAAAATTGACCTAGGCCTGCAAACTTAATTTTCTCATCAATTCCTCTAAACATAATTTAATTATGTCACTCTGACCAAATTCAACTATTAATTAAATAATGACCAATTATTTAATTAATTCATCTCTCTTATTCTTTGTGACTATTTAAATAAATCACATTTATTTAAATATGTCTCTAATGTCTAAAGTCCTCTTTAAATTAAATAAATTATTAAATTTATTTAATACACTATTCCCTCTTGACTATTTAAATAAATTAAGTTTAGTTAAATATGACTCTAACATTAAAGTCCTCTCATAATTAAATAAATCCCCCACAATTTATTTAATTATTAATCCACTTCTTCCACAATTAAATAATTTAAATTAATTATTTAATTGTGTCTCACAGTTCATTTCTAGATTTAATTAAAATCATTTATTTAAATTTCTCTCTCCTCAAGTAAATAAAATAATTATTATTTACTATCACATGAGTTCACCATTTTGGAATTAATTTGAAACATTAATTATAAAATAGCATTTCTCTCCACAAATTAAGTTATTTCTAAAATAACTTGATTTTCTAACTCATCCTTTTTCTACTTACTAATTTTTATCTCACTCTCACAATGATTCTCTTTCCTTTATTTAATTTATTAAATTAAATCTTGTCCACACATTTCAAATTTCACCCTAAAAGTTTCCCTAACCCTAATTAAGAGGTTGTTAGTTTGAATCTTGACCACATATTCTAAGGCACTTCTCAATATTTGATCTCATCCATCCATCCAAAATTACATTTTCTATAAAATGCCAATTTTGTCCTCATTTTCGACATCTAAAAAAATCTAGGAATTCTCAAAATCTCCTAGCAATCTTGGAATACTTCTTGCATTCTTGTAAATTGAGTATTTCATATTTTCATTTAGTCATTGCATGTAGGAACTCTCTTGCATTAGATTCTTAAATCCTTCAACACTTGCTTAGGACTAGTCTATAGTTTACATTTTCTCATCCAAAAATCTGAGGGCAACATTTCATATTTCAGCAAGCTAGAAGGTGTAATGGACGTCAATCATGGAGGATGAAGAACTTGGGTGAGATCTCTCCTTTTTTCTCTATTTTGTTTCCATTTCACTTCATTAAATTATTGTGGGTTTTTGTATTTGTATGTGATTTTCCAACATTATCTTGCAGGAAAAATCAATAGTTACATTGGTGAACATAACTCTTTTTTTTTTTTTTTCAAAAACATGTTTTTTACAAGTTTCGTACGACCCTTTTGTTTTTTTTTGCAAGTGTAGGTGTACAAAATGACATATTTGATGCTTACTGAGATGCAAGTGCTTTGTTGAGCTGCATCTACTAATGAAAGAAATGAAATTTCTCTATCGTAAGACACTTGCCTTTTCAAGCGACACAACTGACAACTCGATACACATCTGATAGAAAGTGAGCTGCATCTTATAGAAACTGAGCCGCATATACAATCCAGAATGATGCATTCACTCTGATATGATGTAATCGATGGTAACAAGGGTTTTTCTAATTTGTTTCTTTTCAAATTTTTGTCTTTTTCTTCTATTCTTAGATAAGGATTTTTTGAACTACTAATCTGTGGGTGATAGCATGTGTCAATCTGGATTCTAACTCAATTTCATTGTTTTTTTTATTATAATTTAATAAAAAAATAATGCATTTCACTCATGGGTAAAATAAACACTCACACATTTGCATCGGTTTAAAAAGAACAATCACACAATTTCATGGGTTTAAAATGAACTTTTGATTATCTCACACTACAAACAGTTAAAATGAACCCTTGTTTGATAACACTACAAATGGTTAAAATGAACATGTGTCTGATGTGTCTTGTGGTTTAGTAACAACCTCAATAGTGTGTATACAATTCTCTTGCGCCTTGTGAGATCTAGAGAATCAAAAACACTAATGAGCTAGTTCCTTTATCAAACTCTCATATTTTCAATTTGGGTTTAAAAAGAACAACCATGTGAGTGTGAGTGGAACATATTGCATGTGCTCTCTCTTTTTTTTTCAACAATGATTGATCGAACTACATACATGTTTTCTTGCTTTTGTTTACCTTAGAAAGTGGGCCTACTTTGGTGGGAAAAAGTACTCACACCAAAGCAACTCAAACCAGCAACAAAGATTTTTAGCCGAGATACTCCTGACCAATATATAAATGTTAATCCTAAGGGAAATCCTAGGATTACAAGTGCGGATATGTCATACGAACCAAATAGTACTCTCCAAAACCCTATTGAGCTTAACCTCTTTAGGCTGGAGTGCCTCCTAAATGGAGCTTAATCTTGTGTCCCATGTATGGCCACTCGAATGGCTGCTCGAACTAAGATCTTTGTATAGAGGCCAAAAACCTTGCTATTCTTTGGTGCAACAACAGTCGTTGCCAAGGCACCCACACTTGCACAATTTTTAGTAGAGATGATCAGCCTGCCATGAGAGATTCATGGGGGTTGGAAGATTGGTTTTCTTAAGAAGTGAGTGCACTATAAGGGGGAGCCCGTGGGGCCAAGCTTCTCGATTCATCCATTAAGAATATACGGTTGGAGTAAAATCCGCGTGGGATCCAAAACAATACTATCTCTTCATCCATAGGGATTTGTAAATGTTTTCTATGGGGTTATTTTTCACTTTCTTACAACATCATGTGTTTTCCATGTGTTTTCAGACAACATGAAAAAATGAACATCTACCTCAAAATCTAAAACAACACTGCCAAACTAAAACAAATTCCTTGCAATCTGCCTAATTTTTTTCCACAAAATCACTTCCTGCAATGTATTTGATGATCTGAACCACAATTGAATTTTTTTGAGCCACATTTGATCTGTCAAGCCGCAATTTCCATCTATAACACCACAATTGACTATCATTTGAAACATTTTCTTGATGAAACATCACAAACACCATCTTAAACTGCATTTCCCTGTTTAAAATCTGTATTTTCTTATTTCGAGATGCTTCTGCTCTATTGATACACATTTTTCGCAACATATTTTCCAGTGCCCTACTATATTATTCATTGTCCAAAAAACTAAGACTCAATTTTGTCCATACAATATTCCAAACATCTTCCTCTACTATTTCTGTCAAACCAAATCTTGATTTGCTCAACTTCCCTCATTCTTGCATCATAGGTAGCATTCCTACGTGTAGACATGTAAAATCGACCAACACACTTGATCTTGATTACTAACATCATTTCTTCCTAAATCATACTCTTAGCTTATCATCCCCTTTCATCCCTTAATTAAATAAATCATTATTTAATTAGGTCTTTCTCCTCTGCTGATTAAATTAATCAATTTAATTTAATCCTCTATCTCTCTTCATTTAAATAATTCATTTTATTTAAATTAAGTCTCTAAGGTCTTCTTATTAAATTGAATAAATTAAACCTTATTTGATTTAATCTAACACTATCCCCTTTAGTTAAATAAATCAAAACATTTATTTAATTAAACCTTTCCTCTCAATTCCCGATTTAAATCAATTCTTAAATTTAAATCCAAATTGTCACATCTCCTAATTCCTCATCAAATTAGTTAACCTATGATTAGTTTAATCCTAAACTATGTCACATCCTCTAGAGAATGCAATTTGCACAAAAAATAAATTTCTTTGATTTATTAAATTCTCTATTTTCCCTCACATGGCATAAAAGGAGAATATTCCCTCAAATTTCAATTCAAATTAAAATGGACTTGGTCCTTCCAACAAGGCATTTATTTCACCTTACAAGTCCTTTTTCCTTGAGCCAAGTGGCCATAACTCCATTTTCTTCCCTCTCCAACAAGTCATTTAACTAATTTGAAATTCCACCTAATAATATTTATTGACACTTTCATCAAAATGTACACAACCTTCACCCATTCACATCTTGACAAGTGGCATTTGGCCATTGGATGTTGAATGATCCCACATTGCTCAAATCTTGCTCATTCTCCCAATTTGAAATCTATAAATGAGAGACTCTTCCTCTCATTCTAGATACACAACTTAGAGAAAAGTTACTCTCCTCACATTGAGAGCTAATTTTATCCATTTCATATCAAGTGTTCATCATTTTATGGTTTCATAGCTAGGTTATACCAAAATTTCATCAAGGAGCTTCAACCATCATCAAATCATCAAAGATCTTACAAAGGAGTTGGGAAAGGGCCAATTTCTACACATAATTGGCACCAATTCCCCCATGGGATTGAGGATTTGCATGCTTAATTAAGATTTCATTTATCTTCCA
This sequence comes from Sequoiadendron giganteum, assembly GCA_007115665.2. NCBI lineage: Eukaryota > Viridiplantae > Streptophyta > Pinopsida > Cupressales > Cupressaceae > Sequoiadendron > Sequoiadendron giganteum. The sequence continues at coordinate 76,559,512 of CM021102.1, forward strand.
TGTTTTGTTCTTCATTTTGCTATTATTAAGCATCGTTATTGAATTTCATGGGGAATCTTGATTCTCACTTGCATATGAACCTAACTATGTGTTTGTTTGATGTGTTTGTGCAGGTGTAGGATTGGGGTTCACATTTTAGCACTAGAAGGAGGGAAACATGCTAAAGCCAAGTGAATTCCACCCAGGATATAAGTGTGGATATTGGACAAAGGCCAATATCACAAGGATTATTCTGATGAGAAGGGAAGCAATGGTCTCTTGCTATACTGGATAGTCCCCCACGAATGGAATGCCTGCATTAAAACCTTTGTTTAGAAAAGGCCAAAATCCTTAACTATTTTTTGGTGCAAAAGGTCATGTCCTTTGAGGCCACCCCACATATACATGTGGTTTTGTTGTAGAGATGAAAAGTATTCCATGGGAGATTCATGTGTACTGATGCTTGATTGACCTGAGAAGTGAGTGCACTGTAAGGGGGATTCTATGTGGTCAAGCATCTTATCATCTACATTGAATATGCACAGCTAAATTTATCCAAGTGGGAACCCAAAAAAATATTGTCTCTTCATCCTAGGATTGTACATGTTCTTGGAATCAAAAAACACATTGCTTGGGTCTCAAAACATTTGAAAACATACATTCCCAAAAAAGGCTTCAAAATTTCAAACCCTTTGGGGGAAACAAATATCCTTTGACAAACCTAAGTTCTCTTGCTTTCCCTAGGGATTCTATCCTTATAGGTATCTAAGTACTTGGGTTTAATCATCATTTGTTTTCACTAAAGTCAACCTAGGAAACTATGCTCTTGAAACCTTGATTTTCACACAATAGACCTTGTCGAATGAAAAGGAATTAAGGCATAGACATTTAGTTTGAAATCATAATCAAGAAATTATTTTTGATAAAAAGAACTCATTAAACAAATACAAGGACAATTGGACCTCACACATGTGTTATCTCAAATGATTTCCCAAAAAATCAAAATCCAAAAACCAAGGTTCAAGAAGCTTAGTCCAAAATATCGTGAAGAGTGTCTTTCTATGCTTCTTGAAGTTAGGGAAACATTGGTTTACAAGTTCTACAAGAAATCTTCAAGAAACAATCCTAGCTTGTATGAATTTTATTATCAACAAAATGCAACTTTTTTTCAAAGGTTTTCTTTTGTCACATAGGAAGTATGGCATGTTCTTCGAAATCGAGGTCCTGTAAGAAGGATTTTTACCTAGGTCAAGTCTAGGATCAAAATCATCACTCTCACCCATCTCTCAACCCTCAAAATAAAATCCCATTTCACCAACAAACTCTTGAAAAATTTGAAACATCATTCATGCTAAAATTATAGGAAAAATCAACATCACCTTGTTTGACTTAATACACTTAGTCAAATTATCCATCCTCTTGAGAAAATTTACCTTTAGGATAACACAACTTCCTAAGGTTTACAAGTTCAAAATCGCTTTGATTGACTTAAAACACTTAGTCAAATCATTCTCTTGTACGAGTTTTCTCTAGGATAACACAACTTCCCAAGCTTTAAAAGTTCATTATCATCTTGTTTGGCATAACAAACTTAGTCAAACTATCCTTAATCAAAACCAAATAAATTCAAACCCTAAAAATTTTAGGATCTCCCCCAAGGTTCTTCAAGAGTTTCATTCGTTTGCATCATCCATGTTCCATTTATCTCATCCCCATCATCAGTTTTGATCCTTATAATTTCCTAGTTCTTCTCCTTTTGTGCCTAGGATTAAGACCAAACGATCTCTATTTTATGGTTCAAACAAGATCACAACACAAGAGGAACATGGAAATCACTAAGGAAACATAAACTTCAATGACCTAAGTCAAACGGATCCCAAAATAAACCTTGTAGGATCAAGCAATCCTCCAAACAAATCCTCTCTACCATCGCCAAACCCTCAAGAGGAGGGTCATGTAGAGGACATCACTGATAATGAATTGGGAATGACGTAAGAGGAAATAACTGAAATGGTTCGGAATCCTAAGAATCATAGAATCATCAATGCCATGTTGAAACTTAATCCATCTCTATATATACATGTGTTAATGAAAGAAGGGGCTAAAATCCCTTCTAACTTTGACACGAGTACCAATATGGAAAGGCCTCTTATGAGCATACCCCCAATATCACTTCCAAACATCACTCAGGATATTCCCCAAATCATATCAACAATCACTTCAACCTCGCCAGTTTTTAACAAGGAAAGTGCCATGCTTCGCAGAATCCAAAAGCATCACCTTGTAAAAAATAGAGAAATTAATATCAATACCACACCAGATAAATCTATCCTGATAAATTCATTACACTTATATGTTCCACTTACTTTCCATAATCATGAAGACTCGTCCTCATTTCATGTAACACCAATCTCCCAATGATTTTACAAGGAGAGGGTGGGTTGTTCGGGATAGGAGGAGTCATTGATCCTTCCTCATCATCATTTTTCCAAGGGAACACACCACCATTCCCTCCATTACCTTTGACATCCGTATCACCTTTTGGGTTGGGTCCTCCCCCCTACCCGACACCATCTACCAAACCAAAGCAATCTAAGCATCGCATTAAACACCCTCAATTTTCCATCAATATTGCAACAACAAATGGCAAACACTGAAGCAACTGCAATGTTTAAAACATCCACCATTCCCCAAATCTCTCAAAGCATGGTTTTCCAAGGACCAAGCATCTCGATCAGACCATCCACAAACCAAACCCCGATCACCAACACGACCCTTCCACTCATCAGAACAATCGACACCATTCCCAATCCATTGCCGATTCCAACAAGTTAAAAGTGAGTAAAATATGAGTGTGGATGCAAGGTAATTCAACAACATAAGTTTTCAATTGAAAGATGGATGAGATTCAACAACATAAGTGTGCTCTAAAAAAGATGGATCCATTTGTCTCCAAATAGGATTCTATTTATAGAAGAGCAAATGAGAAATGGAAGGTTAAGATTGAAAAGATTAATCAATGGTCAAGGATGAAAGGAAGAAGAGGCATGGATCATGGATTCTCATCAATGGATGAGAACGCAAGATGAGAATTAATCAAGGGCTCACATTTTTTTCAAACAAACACACTTTTGACCTTCACAGACAAGCCACAAGGTGACTTGCTCAAGAGGTTAAAAGATAACTTGTAATTGAAGCCAAGTGAGAATATCCCTTTCTTAAATGATTGGAGGAGATAGAATATTCCTTTTAGAATATTCTCATGGGTGAGGATAAAGATATTTTGCAAATTAAAAGAAAGATTTAACTCTACAAAAAAGGAGATAAGGAACATTCCATGAGAATATTCCCTGTTTAGAGGAAAATTAGTTTAATTGTTAATTAAAGAAGGTTTAATCAATCAATTAGGGGATTTGGAGGAATAAAGTGATTTTCATTAAATTAAATAATTTAATGAAAGGGGGAAAGGTGAAATGATATTTAATTAAATAACTTAGGGTTATTTAATTAAATAAGATGGCTTAGGGAATTAAATTAAATATGTTGATTTATTTAATTTAATGAGATGAAATGCTAGCGTGAAAGGGGGTAAATTAACCTGATTTGATAAATTAGGTTAATAGACAGAAATGACATAATTAATTAAATAGCTAGGCCAATTTAATCAATTAACTGAAAAGAGGATGGGTTTTAGGACGAAATGATGTTAGTTAGCCAATACGATCCATTGAGACATTTTTAGGTGTCTACAATATTTATTAAAATTGCAAAAAAATATCCATTCCCTAAAGTTTTAAGTTATAAATATACACAAAAAAATTGAAGGAAAAAATGAAAATTTACTATATAAAGCTTGATGTCTCAAGTAATGCCAGTTTTTAGTATTTTATCAGCAATTAAATTATAGTGTTAATTTATTAAAAACTATATTCAAATTATTTTTTAATTTTTTAAGAAAAATACAAACATAAATAAACATTTTATTAGTTGACATCATTTCAAAATTTAAAACATATATGCCACTTTCTAGTGATTCAAGTTTAAAAGTTAGATTAGTGTTGGTCATTTCTTTTATAAAAGTGTGAAACAACTTTGCACTTTTACCCTACAATGTTTAAGGGCACCGACCCTAAGGTGACACCAATCTCCTAGTTTTAGAAGCACCCACTCCAAAGAAGCACCTACCCAGATATCTGATGGCACCCACCAATCAGATTTATAGTGAGATTATTATAATTTGTTTGATATGAACTCAGTTGAATGTTACATCTCCATTTGCAATTGCTCAAATCTTTCTAGTTGCCTCTGCAACACATTTCTTTGTACTGCACCTTCCTCTGTTCTGCACCTAGATATAAACCTTGATTAATATCTTTTTCCTTTTGTTTGAATTCTACTCATTTGTTATGATCCTACACTATCCTCTTTTTACTGCATTGTATTTCCACCTCAAAATATCATAGATACAATACTCAACATTGTTGCACTCTTATCTTTTATTATATTCTCTATCTACCTCAAGAAGTCATGCACACCCTCTAGAGTTCTCTCACCTTTTCCTTTTAGTGCATTCTTTGTCTACCCCCAAAAGCTCATAATTCTCTTTGCTGCATACACTAACCACACTATCAAAAAATTAGCCGAATTCTGATATTCACTTTTGAATACAAATAAAACCTACAACAATTTCCTTGATATTCAAACATGCCATATAGATCTTCTGCTAGGGGTTTTATTTTCTTCTTCATCAAGTCACTAGCTCATCAAGCCACGAACATACTCATCTAGATTTAGTTCTTTTTCTATTTTTAGCACATTGAAAATATTGGGTTTCAATTTCATTTAATTCATATTCTTTGTATTGAATCTATATCTGTTTTTTTGTCACCTGCATATCTATGTTTCTGATCTAATCATCCCATCACCAATAAAAGCTGGTAGCTAGAGCAATTGAACCAATTGAATTCATAATCTAATTTTTTGTTGCCTACATATTTATGTTTCTAGTTTAATCATCCCATCACTAATAAAAGTTGGTAGCTGGAGCGGTTGAACCAATTGAATCCATTCACTGAGCTGGTTTATACTCAAAACCCTCATTCACACTAACATAGCCATTGATCTATCATTTGCCACCATGATCCATCAATCCACATTCATCGCTCAACTTTAAAATGCAACCGTTGGATAAAAATCCTCCTTTTAGTACTCATTGTCAATCTTCATCACATATGCTAAGCTTAGTGTAGGGTCCCACCAAGACACACGCCAAAATAATACAATCCTGAAAGCCAAAGAAATAGTCCCAGTCATTCTCAACAGGCTAGCAGGCTAACACCATCTATCACCTATGTTATTACTGATCAATTCACAAAACTGATGTGAATTCACATATCAAGAAATCAATCATTGCCACATGTCACATGTCACCATGCATCATCATCCTCTTCTATCACCTCTCACTTTATATGGCCCCACTATATATTTGTCACCAGCTTGCAATCCTGCTAGGATAGATGAAGACCCACCACACATACTACAAGATGGAGGGGAGGCTGTCGATCTTAAGAGATATTAAGGCCATTGAATATTTTACAAACCAGTGATTGCTAGAAAAGGGGGCCAATTGTAGAGATGACTCCAAAGGCTTAAATGATAACTTAAGCAACTTGAAAGTGTCTATACATAGTCAACTTCAAAATATAATCTTCGTTCATCACCATGACTATAAGACCTAGGGTTTAACTAGCAACCCTTACTTCTATCTAAGAGAAAACATAAAATAGTTGTGAGCTCAACCTTTATCATCTAGACCTACAAATTATATCTTTGAAAAGCTCTCGAGAAACCCACATCAAATATTCATCTTGTTTTATCTCCTGACATCTGGAAGAAGCTTCCATAGTGTCATGAAAATATTTCATGACAACTATGCAACATTCTAAGAAACTTTGTAATATTTGCAAACAAATCTCACCTTTCCATTATATTTCTTTAAATCTTCCAGAATCCAATCGTTTTATCTCTATGAAAACATTCCAACAAAATACCTCACAAGATACCACTTAGATATCCCCTTTTTACATCAAAGACAACATTATGGTAACAATCTCCCCCTTTGTCATTGATGGAAAAACAAAATGCTCAAACAGTTCAAACAATTAACAATGGTTTGATACCACTTATAGATGTTCCAATTAATGCTCTATACCAATTAAACCATTTCACCACTCTGTACCAATTAGAATAAAACACATTATGCACGTACATAGCAGCTCAGTACTAATTTTTTTAAAAAAATTGCTTGACTAGCTCGTCCTTGCTCAATTTTAGGAGATTATGAGCATTTGCAAAAATGTCTCACCCTTTGACATCAATTAAAAAGGGTCATGCTTAAGACTTGCACAATTTCCCCCTTGTGAGTATTCTCCCCCTTTGACAAGAAATTCAAATAGAAAGAGTCGATTCTTGAATCCTCAATCATCAAGTCATTAGAAATTTATAAAAACAAGTTTACCTGACTTGATCTCTCCTTCATATCCAAGGATGAATATAATTACAATGAAGTTCCCTTTGGAAAAATTCCCTACCACTAAGATTTAGTGATATGATGTGGGAGAAATTACTCCCAACTTTTGCCTCAAATATTCAAATTGTTCCTTGGGGGGAAGCTTTGTAAAAATGTCAGCAATTTGTTCTTTGGTGGGTGCATATTCCATGTTGACTTCCCTGTCTACAACCTTCTCTCTAATGAAGTGCTACTTGATTGAGATGCTCTTTTTCCTAGAGTGCATAACTGGATTCTTTGATATGTTTATTACACTTGAATTATCACAAAGAATAGAGATAGGTTCATTGTACTCAACCTTGATGTCCTTAAGTGTCTACTTCATCCATAAAACTGAGTACAACATGCTAATACTGCTACATACTCTACTTCTACTATAGATAAGGTGACTAACTCTTGCTTTTTTCTCATCCAAGACACAAGTTTGTCACCTAAGAAAAATTCTCCACCACTAGTTCTTTTTCTATCATTTGCACTACTAGCACAATCAACATCTATATGTAGTTAGAGTGAAGTATTTGCCCTTGGGATACCACAGTCCAAATTCCAAAGTACTTTTGATATATCTAAAAATTATTTTTACCATGTTCACATGAGACTCTTTGGGGTTATCTTGAAATATTGCCACCATACAAACTACATGCATAATGTCCAACCTTGATGCATTTAGGTACACCAAGATTCCAATCATTGACCTATATATTGTTTAATTTGTATCTAAAGACTCATTTGATTTACTCAAATTATAGGCAATTATCATGGAGGTGCTAACTGGTCTACAATCCTCCATTCCAAACTTCTTAATAATTTCCTTAGCATATTTGGTTTGAGATATAAATATCCCAGTACCAGTTTGTGCAATATGTAAACCAAGAAAAAATGAAAACTATCCTACCATTGACATCTCAAATTCATCTTGCATTTGTGCAGTAAATAGTTTACACATCTTATCATTTCTGTCTCCAAATATTATGTCATCTACATAAAATACAAAAATGATCATGTGCACACCATCATATTTGGAATACATATTATTATTTGCACATCCTTTCTTGAATCCTTATTGTTGTAGATACTAATCAAGCCTTGAATACCATGCTCTAGGTGCTTGCTTTAGACCATACAATGCTTTCTTCAATTTTCAAACATAATCTTCTTCTAAGAGCTGAAACCCCTTTGGTTGTTCTATGTAGACTTCTTCTTCAAGGTTTGTATTCAGAAATGTATATTTAACATCCATTTGATAGAATTTAAAAACTTTATAGACTGAAAGTGCAAGAAACATTCTTATAGCCTCTAATCTTGCAATAGGTGCAAATGTTTCTTCAAAATAAATTCCTTCAACTTGTGCACACCCCTTCCACACCAATATTGCTTTTTTTCTCACAACAACATCATATTCATTGAGTTTATTTCTAAACACCCATTTATTATCTATTAAATTTTGGGTTGGGGGTCTAGTGAACAATTCCCATGTCTTGTTATTCTCAATTTGATTTAATTCCTCTTCCATAGCTTTAATCCAACTCTCATCCTTGCTTTCCTTCATGTAACTCTTAGGTTCAATTTGTGACAAGAGAGAAAAATTTACTTGCTCTTTGTTCTTTTCAATTCTTCTTCTTGTCTGAACACCTTCATTATTGTCACCAATTCTCTGATTTGCAGGGTGATCATTTTGTACATACTTTGCAAGTACCTTTTTGACTTCTTCTTCAAATTCTTCTTCTTCTTTTGTAGCATTTTCTTCTTCACAATTTGATCCATCTTCAAAGTAATTCTTATCATATTTCGCATGTTTTATATCCTCATCAATCTTGACATTGATACTTTCCATAATCTTGTGCAACCTCTTATTGTAGCACGTGTAAGATTTTCTTTGGGTGGAATATCCTAAAAATATTCCTTCATCACATCTAGAGTCAAAACTTCCCAGGTTTTCAACTTCTCTCTTAATGTAGCACTTCCTACCAAACAATTTGAAATACTTGACAAATCAAGGCTTACTATACCATAGTTCATAGGGGGTACTATCATTTTTTTCTCTAATTGGAACTCTATTTAAAATGTTTACTACTATATGAACTTCCTCTCTCCAAAATATATCTACTAACTTGGCCTCATTCAACATCGTTCTAGCCATATCATTAACTACCCTATTCTTCCTTTCAGCTAATCCATTCTACTATGGAGTTCTTGGTGTAGAATATTGTCTCTTAATTTGATGGCTCTCACAATACTTAATAAATTCACCTGATGTGAATTATCCTCCTCAATCTAATCTTAAGCACTTGATTCTTCTCCCAGTCTCATTCTCATCCATCTTCCTAAATATATTGAATCTTTCAAATTCTTGAGCGTTATATTTTAGAAAGGTTACCCATGTCATTCTTGAATAGTAATCAATTAGCAACATGAAGTATATTTCACCTTTCAATCCTATTATCCTTGTAGGAACACATAAATTTGTATGAACCAATTGTAAGGGTTTTGTGGTTGAGTATTCTTTTGATTAAAACTTAACGCTTGATTGCTTTCCCTATTGAAATTATATGCAAATGGTATTTGAAGGCCTAGTTATCTTAGGTATATGTGTTGTAAGTATATAGGTTTTTTCATTGATATCAACAAGATCTCTATAGGCTTGTGTTTTCATTGATGTCAACTATGTGCTAAGGGAGCTTTTTGCATGATGAAGATGTCAAGCATATTGATAAAATTATGAAAAAGAGGAAAAAAGGTTGTTGCAAGTTGTGTACATGTGTAGTTGAGATATTTAGGAATTTTTGTGAGTACATGGAGCTATCTTTATGTTGTAGTGTCTAGAGATGTGTTGGAATGAAGTAATATGTTGAGATGATGTCTCTAGTACTTGGTTTCCAAGTGCTTTTAACAAAACTTAATAAACATTGAAAATAGTGTTGTGCTAGTGTTTAGAACATGCTATGGGATGTGTTTTGGGTTTCTTCTATGTTGAAGCTATGCCTGTGTGGATTTTATATGTTGATTAAGGTTTTTATTAGGTGTTATATCTAGAATTTTGGTTTCTGGATCACCGTGCAGTGTGAGATATTTTCACCAGTGCGTGAACCAATTTTCTATGGTCTAGGAGAAATGTATTTGCTCCACATTTCTCTACAGTTTTTCTTTAGGTTGTGTGGATTTGGGAAGTTTCTTATAATGTTTGTATCTTTCAAAATTTATGGTTTTACTTGATTTAGTGTAGTATTGTGTTTCATGTGTCAGTGTGCGAATAAGGATAACCAGATGTTCTGGGTTGAAGTATTTCTATGATGCGAGTATAGATGAAGTCTTTGTTCGATCTCAAGTGGTTCAAGGATTATTGTTGATTTTTTTCAAGTGAATTTTGTTGTCTAGAAGTTTTGGATTGATTTAAGGAAGCGTGTACTTAGTGTTTTATAGTGTTTAGCATGGGTATTGGTCGAACTTACGTTAGCATTACATGTGAAGTTTATGAAATTAGGTTGAGGTTTGTTAGGATTAATTTGGGTTCTAATTAAGGATTTGTGTGGGTCACCTTCATTCCTATCCAATGTAGGAATGTTTAGGTGCTGACCTAATTTGAATTTGTAAGTGTAGTGGATAGTTGCTGACCTTGGAGAAATTTTTCAAGGTTGAGGTTGATATAAATATGAGTGATATTGTTGTGATATGTAAGAGAGAAGAAAGATAGATGTGAGATTGATGTGAGTGATGTATATGACGTGAATTTGAGTAGAGTATTGTGAATTTCAAAGTGTTGGATTCCTAAAGGTAGTGAGCTAAAGGTGTCTAAAATATTTCATGCAAGGCTATGAAAATGTTGGAGCATTTGTGGTGGCTTCCTTGTTACATTAAGAATTTTTTCTCTATTTAATATTTATCTTCTATCTTCTTATGTTTCTTTCTGTGGTAGTGAGCCCTAATAGTGAGCCTTTTTTGGATAGTGTGTCCTATTATAGCAATGAGCCCTTATACTGATTTTACAACTACTTATATTGTGAGCTAATCATCACCATTGTTTTTCCATCATTTGGTTTTACACATAAATCTAGTGTTCTCTTGTGTATTGTGTTGTTATTTCAGTTTTTGGTACCTACATTTCATGATTAATCACTTTAATAGAATAAGGGTTTAATGAATGCATGTGGATATGATTAGTGTTGATGGTTTTGATGTTTTGATTTGCTACAATTGATTCACCCCGCTCTCAATTGTCTTTTTCATTCAACAATATTTCTTACTAGACCTCTTGAACTTACTTTCATTAGATGATAAAAATTTACATGCCCCAATCTCCTGTGCCACATCCAAATCTCATCAACTTGTCCTATTAGATAGCTCTAACCTTTCACTTGACAAAGATTATAAAGGTTATTATCTGTTATAACTCTTTGTGTAATTGGCTTTCCATTTTTCCTTATCTTGCATCCTTCTGAATTAAATGTGACCTTATAACCATTTTCACACATTTGACTTACACTTAGTAGGTTGTGTTTTAATCCTTCAACATACAAGAAATATTTAGTTGCATTTTTACCATCTAAGCTCAATATTCCTTTTCCATAGATCTTTACTATAGTTTTGTCCCCCAAGCTAACTGAACCTCCTTTGTATATCCTGAGTTGAATGAATTTTCTCTTGTCACTAGTCATATGTTTAAAGAAACCACTATCTATTACCTACAAGTTTTTCTTTTTGGCATGAAGTTCCATTTATGCAATCTTTGATTGTGTGGGAATCCACTCTTTTTCTTTCCACACCTTCTTAGGTTTCTTTTCCATCTTCTCTTCCTTCTTCTCAAGAGCTTTAGACTCTTTATTTACTCTAGGTCGTGTTTTTTTGTTTTTCTCATTTTGTACTTTTGGTCTTATGAATTTTACTATACAATTCTTCGCTATATGACCAAAATTATTACAATTGTAACATATTACATTCATATCCACTAAAGGAGAAAATGGATTGTTTCCTACAAAATTTGTACTCCTTTTAAGAAAAAATCTACATTCTCTAGCCCTATGACCAAATTGATTACATGTATAATAGTACCCATAAAAATGTGAAGTGTACCTAGTCATAGCATTTCCTTGTGTAGTATGAGGGGGTATTCTTTGACTTGGATTCTTTAGTTCTCTCACCCAAGTGAAACCATCAACATTTGTTCTTCTTATGGTCTTCCTCTTCCTCTGATGACTAGGAGTATATTGGCTATTTTTCTTGTCTGTAGTGGGCTTCTTTCCTTCTTCAACACTCTTCAAAATTATTATCCTTTCCATATTTCTAATCATTTGTGCTATAATTTTCTCCTACTCTAAATCTCTCATATAGCTTTGCAGAAGCATCCATAAATGTGCTTTTCCCTTTCTCAAGGCCTAAACCCAAATTTTATTTATTTGAGGGATTTTGTGTGCTCAATAGTCCATCAAGAATCTTTGATCCTCCCTTCAATTTTAGAAATTTTTAATATTTTTTCTGTAGCCTTCTCCAAATCTTTCCTTAGGGATACTATTTCTTCTTCTAACTTCATAGATTTGTCAACTTCAGACTACAACTTGATTTAATTAGTTCAATTCTATTAGCTTCCTCTACTTGTAGCTTGATGCTCACCACCAACTGATTAGATTCTTCAAGATTTTTGGTTAGCTTATCAGTATCCTTTTGAGCAAGCTTCTTATGATGTTTATTCTCATTTTTAAATTATGCAATCTCCTCTCTTGGGTCATATATCTCAGCTAATGCATAGATGAGTTCTCCTTCTAGGTCAAATTCTCATTCCTCTTCACCTTGTTCATCAAGTTTCTCTACCTTCCATATTTCTATTCTTCAGATTATTTTTCCATGAAAAATAAATTCATTTTATTTCATCACAAAAGCACAATCGAGTTCATCCTCTGAACTATCACTAACATTTGATACACCACTATCCTCCTGAATGTACAAACTCTTATTTTTTTTTTGGAAATTTATTCTCTCGAGGAAGTGGGGTTTCTTCATTTTACCATCTATTTCTTGTTCACAATTATCCTTCTTATTGTAAAGACATTTAGTAGCCAAATGAACTACTTTACCATAGTCAAAAAACTTGAAGGGTAACTTGCCTCTATATTTTCTAGAGCCTCACCTTAGTCTCTTGATGAAGTTTTCTTCTTCCTCATCAATCTCTTCATGATTGGATGTAGACAACTCCTCTTTGTCCTTCTTGGATATTTCACCCTTTCCCTTGTTTTTAGCTTTGAATACAACTTATCTCTTGGAAGGTTTTGCATTTCCCATCCTCATCTCATAGGCAGTAAATAGTCCATGTAGTTCATCAAGGGTAAGTTTGTCAATTTCTTTCGTTTCCTCTACTACAAAATTTTTGGGGTCATACCTAGATGACATGGAATTTAATACCTTTTGCACAATAACTAAGTCTTTTACATATTCTCTAAACCATCTGATAGAGTTCACTATGGCAACAACTTTGAGAAGATAATTTTCAATCTTTTCTTCTTCACTCATCTTCAGACCTTAAAACTTGGCTTTGAGAATTTCCAATTTTGCAAGTTTTACCTTATCATCTCCTTCATAAATGCCTTTTAAATTTTCCCATACATCATGGGCAGTTTGACAATGCATAACTTTGAAAAAAACTAAACTAGACAAGCCACAAAGAATAGCATGCTTTTCCTTTGCATTGTTCTCATAATCCTTCTTTCCTACAACATCAGTTGGAGTAGTAGCCAGTGGTGTATATCCATTCTTAATAGACATCCAAACATAAAACCCTAAAGATCCCAAATATGTCTCCATCATAATACTCCATAAGGCATAATCTAAACCATAAACATAGGCACCTTGTTTGTGGAAGAACCTTCTTGACTAGCCATTGTGTTCACTTGTCGAAGATCTACAAAAGCTGATTAAGCTTCTCCTAGGGAATTAGTTCTCTGATACCAATTGTTGGAACACAAAAATCTACTGAGAGGGAGACGGGGGGTGAATCACTAGATCACTTAAATTCTAGCCCTAAATATTTTTTAGCAGATTGACTCATTTAAACCTTTTTAGTGGAGATTAAAACAACACAAGAAGAGACATGAAAATTCATACACATAACACTATATATGTGCAAACTCCAAAATGGGAAAAACCACGTTGAGAAATGCTACTAGGATCTAGAGTCCTAATCTAGCCTCACAATTAAATGTTTTGATTACAATGTGTATGCACTCAAAAATGGTCTGGAGCATATATTAATTAATATTCTTAATTTCTCTACTATTATAAATAAATTGCAAAATTTATTTATATGGTTCATTATTCTAATTATCCTTTTCCAAAATTCACTTTCTTCCTAAATTAATTAAATGGAAAAATTAAATCAATTTGTTATTTAATTGATTTTCCCTCTTCCACTTAAATTTGAATTTTTAAAATTCAAATTGGCCTCTAAATCATATTCTTCTTAAATTGGTTAAAATGTACAAATAAATTAATTTGGAATTTTTCTAATTTACCATCTCCATATAAATTGATTTTTTAATTCAATTTAAGCACATTTCTACATATTTCCTCTAACCACCTCCAACTCACTTGCCACCTCATCATGTGTCTCACATAAATGAATTTTCTAAATTGAAAAATATTGATTATCTTCAACAACTTTGCAAACAATTTGGAACTAACTGAGGCACATGGCTCTTCCTTCTGTGATTCCCTTTAACACTTGGCAAATTTTTTTGCTAAAGGGAACCATCTCCCTAATTCCCTCTAACCTCCTAATGCTCCACTATTGATGCTCAAGGATCACAATCCAACCATCCATTGTTGCTACATCACCTTGAGCCTTGGAAAATCTATAAATAAGACTCATTACTACAACTTTTCAACAAGTCGAATTTGATAATCTTATGTTGTAGAATTTTAGTGCATTTTGAGAGAAATTCGGAGAGATTTGTAGCTTAGTTTTGCATTTTAGTTCATATAGAGTTATAATGGAAATTTTATTTTGGATAACTTAGTTCATTTCATATTTCATATAGCATTTTCATTAGATCATCATCATCAATCTTAGCAACATTTGGATTTTAATATCATCTCATCATAGGATCATTTAGTTTTCAAGCATCAAATATTGAAAATACAAAAATATAGGCATGTAGACTTCATCATAAAATATCATATCTTAAGTTGTCAATCTTTGCAAGTTCATGTGCAACACTAATAAGATTTGAGAGCATGATTTTTAGGGGTCCTCGAGATTAGAGAACCATGGGATGAATTAAGAGGATATTTGTAGCTTTTACTTTTTTTATTTAGATTTCCTTTTATATAATACATTGCATGAAGGTGTGTTTGATTTTATTATTCTAACCTACATATTTCCTACACACATAAATTGGTTTCCACCGTGGGGCTGAGCCCCCTATTTTAATCTATTTTTTGTTGAGTTTTATTTTGCAAGTTCCATCAAAATATCCGAAACGGTTCATACAATTTTTTCTCCAGTGCATCCAGCTACTATTTCGATGTTTTTGGTTTCTTGTTTCAGTGCATATAACTATTATTTTAGTGCATCTGGCTCTTGTTCCAGCACATTTGGCATTTATTTCAGCACATTTAGATTGTGTTTTGGCACATCAGGGAGTCTAAACTTTATTCTGTCATTTTCAAGTTTCAGCACATTCAATTTATCTTTTAGCGCATTAAGTTGTTCTTTCAGCGCATTTAGTAGTTTAGCGCATTTAGTCTGAGTTTTAGTGCATTCGGTCTTTGTAATGGAACATCTGGTTTTTACTATAAATTTTCTAGATTCTCGAAACTGATTTATGTTTTTCTGTGTTGCAAGAACTCAATATGGAGTCAAAAACTTTGCAAAAATAATTAAAAGAATGTTGTCAAAGATTAAAAATTGAAAATTACTAATATTTGGTTGCAGGGATTAAATTTTTCATTTCCTTTGGTTAAGATAGGAATCTAGCTTAATTAGAAGGAATAATTTACACCATGTCTATTATGTTGGAGTGGTAGGTGAGTATGCTCTCCCCTTAACTGGGTGATAAAAAAGCTATACCCATTCATTTTATTTTTATTTTCACCCTTCGAGGGCTTGCCTCGGTGGGACAAGAGGTAATCACCCCAAGGGAATGACCCAAATTGGTAACAAGCTAAGGCCAAGCTCTTCCAGCTGGTATATAAAATGGGGACTTGAGGAAAGTTCAAGGACCATGAATGGTTATGCCAAAAAGTGATTCCCTTAGTACTCATGAGGTGCCTAAGAACCTGTAGAGCTTAACCTCTACAGGCTAGGGGTCCTGTAGAGCACATCCATTCGTTGTTTCAGCGCATCCCACTTATATTCCCAGCATATGTTCTCTCAACGCATCTATTCAATCATGCAGTGCATTCAAACCATTCTTCAGCGCATCCATACCCTATTCTAGTGCATCTAGACCTTCCTATAATGCATTTTGACTATTTCATAGTGCATTTGAGTTTTGGTGCATCTGGGCCCTTTTTTAGTGCATCTAGTAAATTTTCAAATAGAAACCCAAATTTGACCTTCTTTATGCCAATCAGCATCCAACTTGGATATTCCCGCTTAAACAACATCTTTTCATTGTCCTAAAGTTTATGTTGAGGGATTGGAAATCAACCAAATTTGTCAAGAAATCCCTTACCAAAAGAATCAAGAAACCAAAGAAGCACCTTGGCTATAAGAAAATTTAAAAAATGAAACACTGTTGACTTCTTCTATGGCATTTTTCGTTAATGTCAAAACTGGCCTGGGTTGGTGCCTTGGAAGCATTTCTCAGTCTGGTCTTATTATGGCATTTGATTGGCACATTTGTTATTTGATTTCATGTGAAGAAAACTTGGTTACAAGTTAATGCTCTCTAGTTCTTGGTGCTTGAGTTATAAAATGTAGGTTGTTTTCATGTTTTAAGAAAACCCTGTTGGGTTTCCTTAACCAACTAATAATGGTTTGGGCATATGTCATAAAATATTGTGTCATGGGCATTTGGTTTATGGTAATTGGCATGGGTGAATGGCATTGTGAACTTAGCATGTTTTTAGCCTTCTTTTCACTTCACAAGGCTTTGGAAAGTATTTGACATTGGACATTAAATGGAATTGAATATTTATGAGGAGGAAAATTGACCTTGGGTAAAGTTATTTAAATTAATTTCCTATTTGCAATAGAATCGGGTCTAATGATTGATAATTAATCTGGCCTCAAGGCCGATAGTAGGTATTTGGTCTGATTAATTTTCAATTGCCACATTGGAAGTGACTTGGCTTTTACTAACATAAAATGTCAATGGCAATTGACATTTGGTAGCAATAAGGCATGTCATCATATTAGTCGGCATGGTTGACTTTGGTAAGACCGTGGACTTCAACAGTCTTACTGCGGTACCGCTGGTAGTTAAGCTAGTGATCGTAGTAGTGTGGTGGAAACCATTAGTGGCACAAAAGATAACTACCGCTATACTGTGGGTAGTCAGAAGGGTGATCATGGTGGTGTGGTGGAAGCATTAGTGGAATGAAAGGTAGCTACTGCCATACCACGGGTAGTCTGAAGGGAGACCGTGGTTGAGTGGTAAGGAAGCGATAAAGGAAGCGGTAATAGTCAGTGCTAGTCGCTGCTATACTGCAGGTGAATAGAATGAACATTGTGGTAGCATAGTGGAGAAAGGAATTCGTGTGTTGGTTCATTTGGAAGTTTAGTTCCTTAATTTTTGCTTCTCACTGTTCACATTTTTGGAACCCTACACTAGCTGCCACCATAGAATCTTGTCCTCAACCATTTCTTTGCACTCATTGGCTTACTGATCTTTGACAACATATAGGAAAGATTGGAAGACCATGACAATGGTTGATTCACTTGTTAGTCTCCTGCCATTGGGTAAGAGCTCGAATGAGGAAGGAGCTCAGGCTGCTCAGTTACTTCACAGATTAGGTAAATTTCTCATGGAAAATTCATTTATGGTCTTCATAGATATTCATATATTTCTCTTCGTAGAACCGTTACCTTTACTGGCAAGGCTAATAAGGGATAAGTGTTTGCTTCTGCATGGAAGTTGAATATTTGGTTAAATTATTTTCCTCATTCAAAACTATAATGATTTCGCATGCTTAGAATTACATTTCGATAATGTTACCATATCAGTTTTAAAGAATGGTATTTTTGGGTTGTGGGTAAAAATGAAGTTCGAAGAATCTTCTCAGTTTCACAGTTGGAGTCATTGGTATTTTTTTTTGAATGCATCATTTTATGATTTCGGTTACTTTAATATAGTAGCAGTTTTAGTGGCTATGCTTTATGGTTTATTTAGATCTTATGTTGTTTTGGTTTTAGCACTAACTGTGCAGGCTGCTTGAGAGGACATATTTCAGTCTACCTTCTATATTTGCAAAATGCTTGGGTATTCCTATCAGAAGAACATCTTCGTATTGGTCTTTCACACATGGATACTGCAACACCTAGCATTGTTGGTCGATTGAAGTTTGGTAACCTGATAATCATCTTTGTTTTATTATTTGAAATAGAAAAATGAGAAAATTTTGTAACCTTCCTTGAATGTAATGATGAAATCTGTAATCAGAAGAAAATAGAGAGATTAGGGCTCTAATATCAAGGAAAAACATAAAAGAGAGAAATGGGGGTTAACTGGTTTTCTGTGAAGATCGATGAAAATAGTATAAAAATAGAAAGAGAGAGTTAATTAAAAAGAGGTAGAACAATGAGAAAAGTATGAAAGAAAAAGGGAAAAACTAGTGTGAGTACATCATAGTAATTGTATTGAAAAATGTTGAGCTTTGAGATTGAAAATTTGAATCATGAGTTCATAATCAAGCTGACTTAAGGCTTGACAATGGCTGAAATTTTGAAAGTTCATTTTGGAACTTTGAGGATTTTAGATATTTTCTGTCAAGAGGCACTTGATAGATAAGAGAGAAATAGGGAGATCCTCTGTATCATTGTGTGATTTACTGAAAACAAAAAGGGGTTGGTGCTCCTTGAGATTGGTTTCTCTAAATGAGGGGTTGGTGCTCCTTGAGGTTGGTGTCTCTAAATGAGGGGTCGGTGCTCCTTGAGTTGGTGCTTAGAAATCATCCTATAAGGCATTGTAAGTAGTGGTTTTGAAATTAAGCAAGTAAGGCAGTTTAGGAGTGGTTTTTCTACCCTAGGAGAGTTTTCCACGCGACAATTTATGTGTCTCTCATTTGTGTGATTTATGTTTATCTTGCATACTCTTTCTTTTAGTAATTTATGTTATTGTGCTCATTTTTTTGGTCAATGCTCTGATACTTTAAGGCTGTTTGAAGGTTTAAAGTCAATTTTCTCAAGTCTATCATGCAAATTTAGATGGTGCAAATTTGATACAAAATTTCTTTCATAAAGTGAATTAACTTCTGCATTTTGTGCTCATTATATGAATGCTCAAAATTTTGTCAAAAGCAAGTCAAAGTTGCATATTATGAAGTTTTATAGTTCTGTTGATAAAGCACAACAATATTTTTCATAAAGCTTTAATTGAACAATATCATATGATTCTTTTAATATGGGTCATAAATTTTAGTCAAGTCTCATGTCAATCTGATCTAAAGTGTTAATGTTCACTTGCTTAAACAAATCTGTCACTTTGGGTTAAATGAGTAAAAGTTTCATTATGCTTTCAAAGTTAAAAGTTAAAATTCTCCACTCTGATTCACCCCCCGCCCCTCTCAGAGTGAATCCACTTCCAACAAGTGGTATTAGAGTGTAGGTTAGGTTTCATACCTAGGATTGATTCTGGTCTTGGAAGTCTATTTTTGGTGTGTCATGGAGTATTCGTCATGGCTAAGTGAAAAAGGAACAAAGGTCAAAAGAAAGCTACTTGTGTCAAGCAAACAATTGATAAATCAACCCCTTCCAAGTCCAGTAAAGTTTTTTCTCAAGAATTACCCTTGCTAGTTAATACTAAAAGTGATCTTGTAGTTGGTGAAGAAGATCACTTAGTAAGTGACTTTGAACAAGAATTTGGTGAAAAGGATTGTGAAGGTGATGCGTATGAAGTTGATTTGGATGCAAAACTACTTTCTTCCTTACATGAGCTTAAGAGGATTAGAAAAGAAAATCAGGATCTTAAGGTACGCTAATAGGAAAATGGCAGTGCCAATAAAGTTATAATACAAGATCATAATGATGATACAAAGACTATTGAATTTCTGAAAGCCCAAATGGTTGATAAGAAAAAGATTGAAGAAGGATTAGTAGCTAAGTTAAAAGACAAGAATGAATTATGCAATAAACTAGAAAATGAGGTTGCCTCATTTAAGAGATGTTTAGATAATGATTTCGTGTTAAAAGAACTAACTCTTAAAGATGATTTGATTATCAGTCAGAAAATTGAAATTGAAGAATGTAAAAGGATAGCAGATGTTGTAAGGTTTGATTTGGAAGTTAAAAAGACTGAATGTCTAAAACTTGAAGGAGAAGTAGTTGCATTAAGAAAAGAGCTTGAAACTGTTAAGGTTCAATTGGATAAAAATCATAAATTTGATTGTAGTACTAATTTATTGAATGAGATGATTGGCACACAAAAGCGATTTAAAGATCCTACATGAATGGGATATGAGGTTGGACAAGGCTCTACAAAAGAATCTAAACATGAAATGGTTTTTGCTACTGTAGATGGAAAGTCATTTAAAGCCAAGAAAATACCAAGATTGAAGGTTGCTCTCGATCACCATATTGTTGCTACTCAGACAGAAGAAAAATGGGTTAGGACAAAAAGACCATCAAAATCTTCATTTATTAGGTATAACCACTCTCAATTTCATGGCTATTGTTATTGTTGTAATTCTTATGGACATAGATAAAGAAATTGTTGGATGAATAAAACTCATAATCATGAGAGATATGTCAAGAGAGGTTCATACAATGTGCCTAAAAGAAATTCTTCTATCTTTGGTCTAGACAACACTATTACATGTTATAGGTGTAATAGGTTTGGACACATAACACAATGGTGTAAGAAAAGTTTGTTAAAGCCTTCTAGGGACTGCATGTTAAAACAAAAGGAAAATAATACCATGAGTAAGGAGAAGACAAAGCCTATACAAGTATGGAGAAGAAAGAAAGAAAATAAAAATGAAGAACTAAATCTTGTGCATGTTGCACAAGAATCATCTCTAAACATTTGAAAGGTTGTATGAAGACATGGGGAGATGATTATGAATTTTGAATAAACCCCTTTGATATCAAATAATAGGTAGTAGAATCTTGTGGACAAATTACGTTTTCCACCATTTGTGGACAAATTGTTATTAACCTTACTCTGCTGTAATGCATTGTTTTGGCCAGAAGGATCAATTTTTCCTTTATACTTATCAAAATCAGTGATGGTCTGTGTTACTCAAGAGATACATGAGGTTAAGATGTTTGAACAGTGAGGTAGTGCTCATTTTGTCTTTATCATCAAATCCTATTATATTGTCTCATCATTGTTCGATACATTGAAAACCATATCTAACAACAACTTGATAAATTATAGTGCCTTGATGTTTTTGAATGATGTTTCAGCAATAGAGCATGTTAAGACAGTGAATTGTTTGAGGTCTTAATTGAAAGAATGATAGAGGAAGTTAGTTGAAAAACATTTCAGTAAATGTTGAGTTATGTTGTGTTGTGATTGGAAAAAATGAACAACATACTAAGTAGTTTCTATAAAATCAGTTTTCTAAAGTTGTGGTTGCCGGTGTGGCATTTTTGACATTGATTATGTTGGTACAGTATATGTGTACTTGAGAACAGACAAACAACATTGATAGAAGTTTGGGTATTCTTGGATGATAAAGATTTCAATATGTATCTAATGATCAATATTTTCTCTTGACAGTTTAAGTTTACATGATACTGATAGTTTGGTGACTTGAGACTTATGTAGTGGACTATATGCTATGGATATTGGCTGCTTTTTTCTATTATGGGAAAATATATTATTTTGGTAAAGGATGTTATTCTAAAGAACAAGGTTTGTTGCAATGAAAATATGCTGGCCTAATTATCTTACTACTGGTTCCTTAAGTAAGTATTGAATATGAAGGGGTATCTACTTGCTTGTTGATGTATATAAATCTAGTTTGGCAGTAGTATACTTCATTGTTTCATTTGCAAATGAATTTGATCATCATATTGTGTTTCATTATGATCATGGAGAAATGTGTAGTAAGTTATTGTATTAATGATAAAGTCACTGATTGAAGAATTGGCACATTTTCAATACGCTTGAGAAAATAAATGGTGTCTTATGAATCAAAAAGGAATTTTTTTGTGAAGCTTCTTTGTACGGGGGAGCTTGGTTCTATGGTTGCTCTCTCACAGGTTGCTTATCATTGTTTTCTGTTCTAATTGTATTTGCAGTTGGTTTCATTGGTTGTTTGGCTTTCAGATGTTTATCGTGGTTGCTTATCTTTGGTAACTATACTGGATTTGATGACAAATTTACATAATTTGGGTGACACATACAATGAAAAGTTGGTTCTCGGTTCACATGTTTTAGGGCATGCACTTATTTTTATATGTTGGTACTAATGTTTTCCATATTTTCATTACAACAAGATATGCATGTGTGCATGGTTATTCATACTGGTAATAGTATGTTTATAGTTGACAATGGAGAATGAAGTTTAATATGACCAAAAGGTGGAATAGTTAGCCTTGGTGTGTAGTTTTGGTTATGAATCTCTGACAAGTGGCTTGGATTTTGGTTGTACAGTGATGTTCAGATTTGCAGCCTTATGATGTTATTGGTTTTTCAGTCATTTTGGTTTTCTCTTGATGTAAAACCTGAGATTGATACATTTCTTTAAATTCATGACATTAAGATGATATCCATTAGCATTCATGGTGTGGTAACTTAAAAAACTTATTTCTCAGGATATTCATGCTTCCTATTCACATTTCTCCTTCACAGATGCTTATGTTTTTTGTTGGATTGTAGTGAGAGTTATGCTACAGGTTGTTCAGGATCATGAATTCAGTTTATTTTACAGGTCAATTTTTCATGGGCATGTATTTATTTTAGGTATGAATTAGTACAAGTGACCATGGTATTAATTCTTAAAAAGTGGATTCCTCTACATTCGCATCAAAATAGAGGTGCTTGAAAGAATTGGTTAACTGTTTTTGATTCACTTGGCTTATGGTATTGGGTCTATATTTTTTTTTCTGCATTCTTGTTATATCTCCAATTGGGTATCGATTAGTTGTTGTATTTCATGGAGAAAATGGGGAGAAAATGGTTTTTGTATATCACAGGTTTCTTCCTTTGTCCTTGTGACAAAGAGGGGGAGAAAATGGTGGTTTAGATGGCTCAAATTTTTGTCATCAAGCACAAAGGGGGAGTTTGTTGACTTCTTATGTGGCATTTGTCCTTGATGTCAAAACTACCCTGGGTTGGTGCCTTGGAAGCATTTCTCAGTCTGGTCTTATTATGGCATTTGATTGGCACATTTTTTATTTGGTTTCATGTGTAGCGAACTTGGTTACAAGTTAATGCTCTTTGTTTCTTGGTGCTTGAGTTATAAAATGTAGGTGGTTTTCATGTTTTAAGAAAACCCTATCGGGTTTCCTTAACCAACTGATAATGTTTTGGCATATGTCATAAAATATTGTGTCATGGGCATTTGGTTTACGGTAATTGGCATGGGAGAATGGCATTGTGAACTTAGCATGTTTTTAGCCTTCTTTTCACTTCACAAGGCTTTGGAAAGTATTTCACATTGGAAATTAAATGGCATTGAATATTTATGAGTAAAATTGACCTTGGGTAAAGGTATTTAAATTGATCTCCTATTTGCACTAGAATTGGTTCTAATGATTGATAATTAATCTGGCCTCAAGGCCGATAGCAGGTATTTGGTATGATTAATTTTTAATTGCCACATTGGAAGTGAGTTGGCTTTTACTATCTTGAAAACATAAAATTTAAATGGCAATTGACATTTGGTAGAGATTAGGGCTTTAATATCAAGGAAAAACATAAAAGAGAGAAATAGGGGTTAACTGGCTTTCTGTGAAGATCAATGAAAATAGTATAAAAACATAAAGAGAGAGTTAATTAAAAAGAGGTAGAACAATGAGAAAATAATGAAAGAAAAAGGGAAAAACTAGTGTGAGTACATCAAAGTGATTGTATTGAAAAATTTTGAGCTTTGAGATTGTAAATTTGAAACATGAGTTGATAATCAAGCTGACTTAAGGCTTGACAATGGCTGAAATTTTGAAAGTTCATTTTGGAACTTTGAGGATTTTAGATATTGTTTGTCAAGAGGAACTTGATAGAAAAGAGAGAAACAAAGAGATCCTTTGTATTATTGTGTGATTTACTAAAAATAGAAAAGGGGTTGGTGCTCCTTGAGATTGGTGTCTCTAAATGAGGGGTCAATCAAACATCAAACAACCACAAAAAATTTATGCCTTTGGGTCAATCACATGAATCCTCCTTGAGGGAACTTATTGCAGAAAATATCATCACTTTACCTGACACCTGAGGTTTTGAACCCAAACTAAAATCATCCTGGTGGAATGAAGCCCATTATTATGAATTTCATCGATGCAAAGTTCACCTCACCAACAGTTGCATGCAATAGAAGCATAAAATACAAGATTTGATTGACAATAAAATCATAAGGATCAAGGAGCCTCAAACTAACACTAACCATGGGCTATTAAAAAACCCTTTGGAAAATTATGACAAAGGAGAATCTTCTAACAATAATGGAAAAGGGAAGAATGTAAACTATGTTCAAGATACCGTCATCCTTAATATTTCAGTCATTGAAGATCATGCAAATGACATTGAAATCAACAACCCACCAAGTCCTTTTGCAGCCAATCATCCAATCAACAACACTAATATTCTTTTTAATCAAATCCTCAATATCCCATAAGACATGGTTGTAATGGATAATCAAGTTAATGCCATCAAAATCAATGGAAAACAAGATAGTGTGCCTGTCAATGTAACCAAAAGTACTCAAACCAAATATGTTTTAAAGGGAAACGCTTCCAAAACACCTGTTGCTACATCTCATCAATACAACATTGTCGATCAACTCTAGAAAATCTTTACACAAATATCAATATTGGAGCTTCTCAAGATCTCACCAGCCCACAAAGAGATCTTGGAAAAATCCTTAGTAGATACAATAGTACCCAATAATCTAGAATTTTGTGCTTTCCAGGCCATGGTGGGACACCTATTCACTCCTCATTGCTTATCCTTTTCAAAGAATGATGATGTGTCCCTCACTCATCCTCATAATGTGGCCCTTCATATCAAATTCTTGATCCTTAAAAGTTGTGTCAAGCATGTCCTTATAGACGGAGGAGCTCGAATTAATATATGTACTTTAAAACTTATCTGTGCACTAGGGTTATTTGAAAATGCAATGGATCCAAGAAAAAAGATCACTATCAAAGCATATGATGATGAAGAGCGAGCTTCATAAGGCTTGATTATATTACCCATTCAGGTGGGGCCAATTCATAAAAATGTGGTTTGTCAAGTTTTAGATAAGGATTTGACATATAATATACTCTTGGGTCATCCTTGGATCCATGAAATGCAAGCCATATCTTCAACATACCATCAGTGTCTAAATTTTCCCTGCAATGGCCAAGAAAACACTATTCCTACTAATTCAAATAGTCCTCAACACTGCAATGCCCTTAAGGCCATCCAAGATGTATTTGTGCCTCGTAACCGTGAAGCTCCTGATTCCACCTTTGATACCCTGAATAATTCTAGTCAGAATAATCCTTTGTCAAAATTGCTAGCCATATCCTCCTGTGACATAGATAAAATGATGTTGCATAGTAAGATGGTTAAATCTAATCTAAACGTGCATAAATCTAAATTAAACAACAAAGAATGAATCAAATGAATTAAAATAAAAATAACGTAAAACATGGAAT
The DNA here is from genome assembly GCA_007115665.2 of Sequoiadendron giganteum. NCBI lineage: Eukaryota > Viridiplantae > Streptophyta > Pinopsida > Cupressales > Cupressaceae > Sequoiadendron > Sequoiadendron giganteum. Next base: position 76,585,008 of record CM021102.1, read on the forward strand.
AGTCTCACTGAATACCAATCCATTTCCTCAAATTATCTTGATTTTCCTTCTCCATTTTGTCGTGTTGGTATTCTTGCCCTCAGAATTTTTGTATGTATGCAAGCATAGAATTGATGTATGTTTCAGAAAATATTGAAGATGAAGTTCTTCCAAAATGTGTATTGATTTTGGGAGGAGGAATATTGGCAAATGCTAGCCAATTTATAGAAAGTTGGTTTTTGAATGATCGGCTCAGATTCAAAAGAGAGATCAACAATCGAGATTGTTGAATGCCATGCAATGTGATTTTTGTGTTAGTTAGAATGTGAGTTGGGAAATTTTGTAAGATAAAGATTAAATTAGAATAATAATTTAATTTGGTGTTAAGAATGTTCGAAAATAGAATGAATAGGAGTTCAAGATTAAATAAATGATTTAATATTCAATTGAAAATCTTCGAAAATAGATGAATTCGACTTTGAATGAAAAGGATAAAGTTAGAACTTGGAGAATGATCTATTCAAATGCACACATGAATTAATTAATTAAATAAAGATTTAACTAATAAATATGTTCATGCATATGAGTTAGAACTAGTTAATTGACTGGTTGTGACAGAGAGTCCCTTTGTAGAGACGATCAAATATCGAATCAAAAGTCAACTGACGGATTTAAATAGATCTCGAGTCAAATGGTGAGTGAATAATTAGTTAACTAGATGATAGAAGAATGTGGCAGAAATAATTAATTATGAATTAAATGTTAATTTAATTCAACATTCAAAATTGAAATGATTTAATGAAATAAATAATGATTTATTTAATAGACTATCGAAAAGGTTAATTGAATAATTAAATAATTCAAAATGAATATTTAATTATAGTTAAAAATATGATAAAGGGGTAAACTAAATAATAAATTATTTAATTTAGAAAGAGAATTAATTAATTAGCGACGTAATTAAATAAATAAAATTTAATTAATTAATCAGAATTGAATAAGTCACAAAGAATTAATAAAATAATTAAAAGGTTATTTAATTAATAGAAGAAATATTTGTTTAGAAAGTAATTAAATAATTAACATTATTTAATCATAACCATGGACATTAGAAAATTATGTCGAAAGTGGTGCTCGCAGGCCTAGACCAATTTTCAGTGTCTACAATTTGCCCCTCTTTGATACAATGTCATTTATCACATTGTGTTAAAGAAAATCATTAAAAAAATGTCCCAATTGTGCCCCAGTATGAAACATGTTAGTGTATGCCCCCTCAAGAAAATTGACAATTTTTTGAAAAATTTCAAAAAAATCAGGAAATATTCCCGATAAGTCAATTTAATGGTCAGAAATGCTATGGAGTTGACAGAATTGAATTTGGAAGTGTTAGGGACGTGTACGGGTCGATGGAAGATGGAATTTTACGTGGCCAACAAACAAGCTTTGAAGAAATTCCATTTTTAATCCTAGCTCGCAATGAAATGTCTCTCGTACCATACACTCATCATCGCATATACAAGATTTGGACCTTCTGACGGCCAGCCGATGCGAGGCCGATAGTATGGAACTTGAAATGATCTCTTGAATTTTTTTTTGCATATATTTTTATGCATCCAAACTTTATTTTGCAATTGCATCACTTTATTTGCAACGCATATGAGTTTGTATGACATGCATCTATGAAATCACGTATAGGAATGATTAGGTCATTTCAGGGAATACACACATTTGTTATGAAATGCACCAGATTTTAAAGTTATTTATGCATAGGTAGGATAATGAAATGCATTTACGAAAAGTGAACCACATGTGCATATTAGATAGGAAATGAAAATTCAACGCATTTGTATTTATTTGCACGCATTTGCATATTTGTTCAAATTGTTTGGTTTTGAGATGCATTTGCAATGTGAAACGCATATGCTTATGTTTGCGACACATGTAGAGTGATGCACCGCATTTGCAAATAGCAATGAAGCATATGAAATGTGCACCGCATATGTTTTTAAAATGACGCATTTGACAGTCAAAGTTTAGAAAAAAATTGCTGATAGAAAATTGGAATGATTTGATGTTGACACCTTGTTTGAATGGCCTTTTGTAGGCTATACTAGATCCTATTTATACTCGTAGTCATGGCCAGATAATTTCGAGCTCAGAGATCGGTTAGGGAGTGTAGAGACATGCTTTCTATGGAGACTGGGTCTTCATCATGTATGCACCATGCCCACTATTTAGGAAAATAGAGGTATGCTCACTGCCCTATGCGAGAGGTGGCATTCAGAGACTTCGTCATTTCATTTGCCTATTGGAGAGGAAAATATCATGTTGGAGGATGTGTATAGGATCCCTAGATTACCTATTAGAGGAGAGAGAGTGATGCATGATACCCATAGGAGTTTTACTGAGATTAGCAGATATTATGTATATGATGATATTCGTAGTTTAGGGATAAATCACTATGAGATTAGATGGAAGATGATAGAAGATAGGTATGAGCAGATAGATTGTATATTATGTTCTTTGATTTCAAGGATAGTTCTTCTTGATCGTCAGGGTCATGTATTTCCTATTGGGTGGGGGAGATGTTAGTTGGGATGTTAGAGAGAGAGGTTGTATATGGTTGGGGTCCTTGTCTATTAGCTATGATTTACTTCCATTTGCATGATATAGCATATAGAGATGCACAATCGATGAGTTGTGGGACTACTCTTCTCATGGTTTGGGCATGGGAATGTATTGTTGTGTTCCATCCACTAGTTACTGCTAATCGGGAGGCAATATCTCCTTATGTTTTTCGCTATGCAGGAAAAATCACGCAGATCCATGTGGGAGATACTGGATATTGGAGACATGCCTTAGACACATTAGTTAAGTTTACATGGAGACTGTACATGGACTGTGAGCGATGGCCAGATGAGGATAGGCATTTTCCTTATTTTCAATAGACACAGTACCTGATTGGGAGGGCTATTTATAGTGTTCAAATTATAGAGACATCTTCCAAACCGTGTGCTGAGATAGTTTGGTGAGGTGCAGGATGAGTCGAGAGGACGAGTAGATTTTTCTCGATCATCTAGAGAGGTTCCTTGGTGGGGGCCTATGATACTAGTTTCTACTACAAAGGCAAATATTCAGGCCTTACAACCATTACAGTGGAGATGGAGGGGTGGAGTAACAGATCTTGGGACTACTGCTGCATATGATACCTGGTGGGTAGCACATCATCCTATGCCATACACAGATCTGGATCAGCTAACACCAGTGGAGAGATGAGGGAAAAGGCTGAGAGGGTGACACAGAGGTAGAGGTGGTGGAATGGTTGGGGGTTGAGATGTAGGTGATGATGGTAGAGGTGGCGGTGGTGGTAGACGCAAGAGATGAGGTTGGAGAGGATAGAGAAGTGGTCAGGTAGGTGGATTATCACCTATCCGAGAGGTTGAGGCTAAGGATATTTTGATGTTGGACCTCAAGGGTGGAGGAGAGGAGAGAAATGGAGAGCATGCTGTTGAGGAGGTAGTAGCAGAGGAGCATGCAAAGGTTGAGATTGGTAGAGAGGAACATGTAGATGAGGAGTCTAAGAGAGAGTGCATGGACTTTGATCCCCTTGGCATACTAGCAGGTTATGGAGAGGATGATCTTGAGGAGGAGATCCCTATGGAGGAATAGGAGATAGAGCTCTAGGACAAGATAGTAGAGGGGAGACGAGATGAGGAGGATCTAGAGATTGTGCTAGGGATTCATTGGAGGAGAGACTGAGAGTGGTTACTGTAGAGTGGGATGCCCTATGGATGGAGAGAGATCAGGTAGTATCTTGGAGGAAGGAGACAGAGCAACAATTTATAGAGATTAGACACCTTTGCAGTGGTACATCATCTGATGGTTTTGATCATGAGCTAGTTGGAGTAGTGGAGAGGGCTTCATATTACAGGGGTCTATATGAGTTAGTGGTACGATCTAAGAGATGAGCTCCTAGCTTTTCCATGGTATGCATCCAAAGATCATAGAGTGGGAGTCAGACTAGGACACAAAGCACGAAGGGTGTGGTAGGACCACCAAGGATAGGTCCATATGACATGCCTTCCACCTCACAGAGAGTACCTCTGAGGAATTTTCCTTCATGTTCACCATATGGGAGTAGCGCCAGTGAGACTCATTGAATTTTTCATGTTTGTAGACATTGCACTTTGGTTATAGAGCTTGCGAACTCATTTTTATTTATTGATGCATTTTGACATTGTACTATGACACATGTTATTTTGAATGATATATATATTATTTTTGGTGGCTTTTCATTAGACATGCAATTCTATTAATGATGATGGATTTTTTCCTATATGATTATGTTTCCTATGATATGTTATTGTTTATCTGATATATACATGTTATGGATGATGGTTTCTACATTATGATGTGTTTATGCAGTCTATGATGTTATGATGACTCTATTGATGATGGATGTAATGTACTTTATGATAATGGGATGCAATGTTATATATACAATGCTATCTACATGTGATGGTTATATACATGTAATGTTTCCATTATGTACCTTATGATGATTGAATGCCTATTATGCCATTATTTTCCTAGATATGCAATGAGGATGTCTAATGTTCCTACTTGTTTTAAATGCAACATAACTATATGATGTACTATATATAGACATACGACACTATTTACATAATGCTTATAGAACATGTATGCATATACAAATTATCTAATTTTTTTGTTGTGTCACAAGACTCTATCATTATATCGGATAGGAAAAATGTTATCATGGATGATTTCAAAATGTTAGTAAGAAACAAAGAAGGTTGATTGAAAGGACATATGATCTTCAATATTTTTCCATATATATACTAAGCTTTGCATTTTATCATCATTGAGAGGGCCTGACACAAATGGATAGTACACACCATGATATGAGATAGACCATAGTGTACAAAGTCATCCACTTGCAAAAAACAAATAGTTGCAAACAAGGAGTGTCATAACTCATACTAAGAGAAAGATTGCCACAGTCTTTTTGTCTAGACAAACCATAGACAAAAAATAAAGAAATTACGGGTCATGAGATGCCATTGCTCCTCTAAATTTGTCATGGGACATCCTTGAGGAAACTAGTAACATGACTCAAAATCAAAATTTTAAAAGATAGTTGATAGACAACAGTCAAAGAAAAAGAGTCTTGAAACATCTTTTGGTCTCTAAATCCTTTGAGGGACATCCTTGAGAAAGCTAGTAACTGGACTCATGCGCAAATCGATAAAAAGATAAGACAAAACATGATCTAAAGTTGAAAATCCAAATAAAAGTATTTGAAAAAACTTGATCTTGTGTAATTGTTTGATGTTTGGCATAGCCTGATGTGAGGGATGACACATACCGTATAAGACGCTGAGTTTGGTTTTGACTTGGTGACTATTTGTGTAAGGCATGACAAAGTCTAGTTTCAAGAAACGTGTCATATAAGATGTTTAGCCTGATGTCGTTTATGTGCCAAGCTACATGAGGCTATGAAAATTGACAATGTATGTTGTCAAGAAAGACATATCTCGCTTAAGACATAAGTTGATCACATTGACAATGTGTTTTATTTTGACTTGATGAAAGTTTTGACATGTTTTCCTTGTTGATGCATGACTTCTTTTGATTCCTTGATTTTTATAAGTGTGTGCAGGTTGAAAGTGTATGACTTGAGATCATGTACCCTAAAGGACTAACCTAGTGCAGCCTCGGGGGCTCACCGATTGATAGCCTTGTCTACGTTGTACACGTAGAGACCTCATAGTTCGACCAGACTTGAACTGACATAACTGACTAAAAATGTGTACTTAAGTTGATGATATGCAACGTGTGTGATAGTGGATTTGATAAACCCTATTGGATTGACCTAGTGTGGCCTCAGGGGCTCATCGATTGACAGCCTTCCCTACATTGTACATGCAAAGACCTCATAGTTTGACACAACCAATGACTTTGATATATACAAAGAATAAGTCATGATATTATGTGAGTGAGACGTGAGACACCTAGACAGACAAACCTAATGCCTCAGAGGCACATCAACTAATGGAATTGCCTACGTCTAGTTGTAGAGGCAACATAGTTCGACTATGTCTACAACTAAATTGACACAACTAAATCTGGCTCTATTTTTGGGATTTTTGACATGTTTTCTATTTTATTTTTTTGGTCTTTTTGGAGTTTTCTAATGTTTTTTGGGCTTTTTTTTTAGGAAATTTTCTAATGTTTTTTGGATTTATTTTTTCAAGACATTTTCTAACATTAGGTTGCTATGTACAAGGTCTACATGAAACAGAACAAGGATTTTCCCCCAGCCAGGAATAATACATACATGATGGTGTGGGGAGATGGAGTGGACTTGATGTCAATCATTCCAAGTTATGGATAAGACCACCATTTGTTATGAGTGAAGGTGAAAAGTCTGATTGGAATGATGGTAGACGAAGGAGTGAAGTCAACTACACATGGTGCTTGTTTTCTAGGTTTTTACCATGGTACTTATCTATAGCACCACCGAAGTGGTTTTCACTATTGGAGGAATTATTTTTCTTTACTATTTTATTGATTTTTCATTTTTTTTGGTGTCACAAAGATGCTCGTTTATCAGGTCTTCATCAAGGTAACCATTTTTTTGTTTTTTTCCATTTTTATTTTATCGATTAAGACATAGTTCTTAGAAGCTAAGCATAGAACCTCTTCAGATGAAGGTTGTTGATTGGTGAAAAAAGTGGTTCTCCTTCAAGAGTAGAGAGTTGATATGCTCCTGATCCAAAAGCTTCAGTGACAATATAGGGCCCTAACCAATTAGGTTCAAAATTACCTGGTTTTTCTCGTTCAGGTTGATTCTTGGGGTTCTCCATCAAGACTAGGTCACTAATGTCAAAGTTTCAATTTAGAACTTTCCTATTATAGTTGCGGTGAAGATGATTTTGATATGTTTCCAAATGATTGTTGTGTAGTTTTGCACACACACCCCACTAAAAGTGGGGACCCTCTCTTGGCTTGCCTTTTTAGCCCGTTTTTGTGGTTTGCCCCCTCTTTTGTGCTTATCTTTGAAAATATTGGGGTTTTGGTCTTTGGTGCTTGCCTTGGTTGTGAGTACCTTTGTGTTGAGTTCCTGGTGGCTTTGGATCCTTGAGGATGTCCTCTTTGGGGTGGTCTTCTTTTTCCTTTTGTTTCCTCCCTTGGTGTTTTTGTTCGGGTCCTAAGGGTTGGTTTCTCCCTTGGGTTTTGCTTGTTTCTTTTGTTCTGTCGGAGGTAGAACCGAGATGGGACTTAACTTTTAACTTTCACAAAGTTCTCGGTTCTGTTCCCATTCCTGTTCTGGGTCTGCTTCCCGCTCCTTTTCCTTCTTCTATGTTTTGTTTGTTTCATCCTAAGGGTCACTTTCCTCCCTTAGGTTTTATTTTCTTCGACTTCCCTTTCATTTTGTCGGAGGTGGGACTAGGATGGAGCTGAACTCTGAACTTTCACAAAGTTCACCATTAGTTTTCCGATCCCGTTCGAGCTCTACCTCCCACGTTCTTGTTTTTCCCCTTGTTTTATTTGTTTCAGCCTTCAGGTTGGTTTTCCTCCCCTGTGTTTTCTTCGCTTCAATTTTTCCTTCGTTTGTTGGAGGTGGAACTGGGATGGAACTTAACTTTAAACTTTCATGAAGTTCACATCCTCGTTCCAGCTCCTCTTCTCGCTTCCCATGTCTTTGTCATCTCGTTGTGTTTCAGTCTTCGGATTGGTTTCTTTCCCTTGGGTTTTCTTCGGTCTTCCTTTCTTTCACTGGAACTGGGACCGGGATGGAACCTAACTCTAAACATTCATAAAGTTCATAGTTCGGTTCCCTTTCTCGTTCTGTCTGCACTTCCTTTGGGGTTGGTTCTTTTTCTGCTTCCACTCGTTTCCCTTTGGTTCCCATTTTGGTTCTCATTCTGTCTCCACTTCTGCCTCCACCTACTTTGTGTCTTTGTCCCTATCTTGCTCATGGCTCCGCCTCTGTCTGTCTTTATTTTCACTTATGCTTGGGTTTGTGCGTGATTCTTTTGCACTGGGAACTCTATTGGACCTGCTTGGATTTTGATGATTTATTGAGCATCAATGGTGGCCTATTTGAATGTAGGTTGGATCGAGCTGGGTTGTTGGATGTACTTTGAAGATTTTTCATGATCTGTGGGTGGGGTCATGTGTTTTGCGGCTACTGTCAGACAAAGCCCATCCCTGCATGCAAGGTTGATGTGTTCGATGGCCATTAATGGCGGGAAAATTTGGTTGGTGGACTCAACCTGGTTTGGCTCATTCTGAGTAGTTCATTTTCATAGCTCGGATATGATAGGTGAATTGTGTTCAAGCTGGTGTTTTCGTGTGCATAGTTGTTCATTTGGGTGAAGTCTTTTTGTGGGCGTGGCTCGAGGATCCATTCCCTAACTTTATGCAATCCCATCTCAATTTGATAGAGGTCCTTGTTGCATTCATTACTAGATGATGAGTTATTGCTGGCTGGCGGGGCCGATTTGGTTGGTGGCCGAGCTTCTTTATAACCCTAGCTCTGCTTCATGTGAGCATGTTTCTATAAGTATGGTACTCTACCTCATTTGTAAGGGTTTGGTGGAGGTTTGAGATTAGTAGGTTAGGTTAGAGTTCTTCCATTGACTAGTGAAGTTAGAAGACTTGTAGATAGTAGATTTAGCAACAAAGTAGCATGTTAGAAGATTAGAAGTTAGTTTCTACATTTCAAGCAAGTGTTGTAATAGACTGGAATTGTTGTGAATGTGATGATTTAATACAAAGTGTAGACATTGTGTTATGAATGGCGCCTTCTCTTCCATTGAATAATATTGCATGATTCTTGTTCTATCTTTCAAATCACTTGGAAATGTTTGGATATATCTTAGGTTTAATTAGTAATGCTTGTGATCTAATTCTTGGAGTATTGTAGCAATCCTTGGTTCATACTTTGGGTAGCTTCTTGATTGTGGGAATGCTATGCAAGTTCAACTTGTACCTCATATTCATGTGTTTAGTTCAAATGTGGATATTCATTCAGTCTTGTTGAATGAATGCCTACAACTTGAAAATATTTAACACCTTAGAAGATTGCACTATTTTATATAAGATTGCAGGTATAGCTAGGGGTTGAACATAAATTAGTTTAAGGGATTGGTCCATTCCAGTAATTTCATCATTAGAATGGTTAATCTTAGAAGTAGTGTTAACATTAGGACTTCTGAAACCCTCATCTTTTGTTGTTTCTTTTATTATTTGGTTAAGAACTAGAAATTTGAGCATCACCATATGTGAAAATCTGATGAGTCTAGAGCTTCTAGCATTTTTCCGTAAGACCCCTTGTGATTACTAGCATTTTCACATTTTATCACTGAGTTTTTTCTACTGCATTGTCATGACTTGACACCCGTGAGACCTTGGGGTTATCTCTTTGTTCATAGGGACCAACCTTTCAAGAGAGATAGGATAAATTTTATTCTATCTAAGTTGTTTCTATGTAGAAACACCAAACAACAGGATTGGCGCTAGAAGGAGGGCCTAAACAAGCAAGATGGAGAATTTTCTAAATGCCATTTATCCGTAGAGGCTCAGAAGGAGAACCAGATCTATACTAGGAGAATAAGAAGAGTTTCAAGAATTTCCACCTCCAACCAGGTCAAGAAGGACTAGAAGAAGGGAGGAACCATCATCCAATCCATCATTTCCACCATCCTCACCTCCATCCACTTCATCTTCATCTGATTCAAAGATTGGTTCCATTCCACAACCTCAACCAATCATCCATTGACCATTACCACCTCCACCAGTGGCTTTCCTAGCGAATAACCAATCACCTCTTACATTCAACAACTACAATGTTATTCCCAAGAACCCAAAGCATTTTCTCTCTAAGTTTCACACAAATGACACAAATAGGATAGCAGAGGAGCACATTAGGATCTTTTAGACTTGTCTGAGAGATAGAGGGATTAATCATGAGGATATTGCATGTAGACTTTTCCCCTATTCTCTAGCAGAGGAGGCCTTTTATTAGTATAATCATTTACCTTCTGTATCCATCTCTAACTGGGCTGAGCTTGAGGCTACATTCCTGCTGAAATTTAAGATTCCCATTAGTGCTAATGAGCTATATTAGTAGTTTACTGGGCTTAAAAGAGAGGTTAATGAGCCAATAGGGTCATTCAACAATAGGTTCCACCAAGCATACACTAGACATCAAGCACCTTATGTTGGAAATGAGGACACCACCTTAAAGGTCTACTTCAAAGCCCTTGATAGCCTTACATCAACCTTCCTTAAGTGGAGAACTAATCCCCCGAATACCTTTCTCACTACATATACAGAGGCTATTAAGGTTAGTACAGACCTGAGACAACACTTGTCAAGACCTCTGCCATCTTTGGGACCAGCTAATCACCCAAGCCAAGTCCAATCTCTCAACCAGGATTTGAACAATCACATGCCTATCACGAATCCTATCACACAGTTGCCTCTGGTCCCTCACCTGGGTCATCCAATAAACCAGGTCCAACTAATACTCGGTTATCCCCAACAAAATTATAACCATCCCCTCCATTCATAGCCACAAGCTAGTTTCCCTACATATTTGCAGAACTTAGAAGTTTTGAATCAGTCTACTAATTCTAGAGGAGTGTTAGGATACTCCCCAAGCATTGTGAATCTAGTCCCTTACAACAACCCTGACAAAGAAAGGTTAGATGAGCTAACTAAGCAAGTGAAGAAGCTAAACATGGAGGTAACCAACTTGAGGAACTAGAACAATCAACTCCAAGCTAATCAGAAGAGCATGCAATCAAGTTATAACAAAGGGAAACACTATAAAAGAAATCAAAACTTTGAAAGAGGACAAGGTTCTGGTCAGAACTTTGATAGAAGTCAACAAGGTGGACAAGGATTTGAAAGAAGACAAACACCTAGGTAGAATAGGACATGGAACACTGAGCCTAACAATGGAGGAGTTCCCACTCCACTAGATCAACCTTCAAATCTAGAGAAACCTCCAGGTGGTGTGTACTTAGCAGAGGCCGCTTTGTCTGGATGGTGTAGGCTTCATAAGATAGGTCAACACTTTGAGCTTGACTACCTTGAATTTCAAATTGCTGCTTCCATTTTTTAATATAAAGTTGAAAACAACTCCACTAGCCAGGAATTGGTACTCTCAAATCCCTATTATTCCCTAGTTTTGGTGCTCAATCATGCTCCTTTCCCAAGGGATGAGGAGAATGAACCAAAAGAGGAGTCAAGTAGCTATAATGGGGAGGCTGAACAAGTGCTCAATGAAGAGGAAATCTCTTAGCTATTTGATGAAGAAACTAAGAATGAAAATGGCCCATTGGATGAAGGAGAGGCTGATGTTGAATAAGTGTAGATGTTTTAGCAACCTATCAAAAAGAATGATCTTAGGAGCAAGCCCCATAGAAATCCACAAGTTGGAGGAAAGTTTACTACATCTTCTCTTCCACATAATTTTACTACTCCACTAGATCCACATGACAATAACAATCCATCCTACCCTCAAGTGCCAACACAATACCTCACAAAAGAAGGACAACCAGATGTTTCCAAAGGAAGCAATGTTGATGCAGCAAAGGATAGGAAGATTGGTCATTCCAAGGAGCTCCACACCAGCATGAATGTGGAATAGTTAGGAGAATATGTCACTGAGGAACTCAAAAAAGTGAAGGTGAGTCTTTCTGCTTTTGAGTTATTAAGAGTTCATGAAATCAAAAAAGTAGTCCTTGGGTCCTTTAATTCAAGTATATCAACGTAAGGACTAGCAACCAATGAGGCAATTGCAAGGCCTCCTAGTTAAAAAACACCCAAAGGTCCTAGTCAATCACAACCCAAGGATAGGGGTAAATAAAAAGATAAGAGTCATGTTGCACAAGCTGACTCACAGTTGAATTTATTCCAAGGAAAAATGGAAACCCCTCCTTTTTTGATTTCTATTCGTATATTTGGTAAAAATCTACACAATTGCCTATTGGATTTAGGGGCATCCACAAATTTTATGCCATTTTATGTCTATAGGTCTCTTGGCATTATCCCTGTAGCCTCTCAAAAGAAGGTCACCCAATTGGACAAAAAAAAGGTGAATATAGTATGAGAACTAAACATGATTCCCATGCAAGTTGCCTTAGATCCTAGAGTGCAACAAGTAGCTAATATTCAGGTAGCTAACATTCCTGACACTTATGGTCTGATATTGGGTAGAGATTTCACCAAGGCACTAAATGGATACACATCCATGGATCATTCCCACATGTGGCTCCCCTGGAAATGAGTCCCAAATCATATCAGAATTGAGAGAGAACCTAGAATGAATTATGTCATTACTGAGTATCAAAATACTTCAAATGAGATACTGGTATCAGAGGTCAATATGGGGAACTATGTCCTATCCTGATCTACTTTGAACATAGAAGAAATCTTTGTGTTGCAGGGCTCTTCTGGTGAACCCACATCAGAAGCCAACCACTACGAAGTGCGATTTGAACAAATAGAGGAACTTAGTGGTTAGGCAGATAGACAACTCAATCTGTTGGATAACTTCCAATAGTTTATCTGGAAATGTGTAGAAGATCAGATTCGGCTAGGTAGAAATATGAACTTTGAAGAATTGCTTCTTCCTAATTGGTGCATAGTTCATGATGCTCCTCATTCTGAATTGGAATGTTTCTTGTGTCAAACTACAGGAGAACAGATACAAAGGCACATTAACACAACCCCAACTATTGAGTTAAACATACAAAGCATTCAAAATAGTCAAAAAGGGAAGGATCAAAAACCTACTGAAGAATCTTCGAGTGGCAACAAGGACAAAGGTATCTCAAGAAAAGTAGGAGCTAATGACTATTGGAAATTAAGGTTTGATGGATCCAAATCCAAGCAAGGTGCTGGCGCAGGGCTTGAACTGATCAATCCTAAAGGTAAAACCTACATTGTTGCTCATAGACTCCAGTTCTAGTGCACTAACAATGTAGTTGAGTATGAAGCTCTAGTTCATGGGCTATTAATGGAATTAAGAAGAAAATTAAAATTTTGCAAGTGTTTGGAGATTCTAAGCTAGTGGTTATGCAAGTAAGAAAACAATAGTCATGTCAAGATAGAAGGATGGCCAATTATAGACACAAAATATGGGATCTTATTGAAGGATTTGATGCCTTCAATATTCAGCTGATACCTCGAGGTAAGAATTAGACTACTGATTCTTTGGCCCAAGCAGCTAGTACATTGCAACCCTTATCACTTTTAGACTTAAAGAATTTCACTGTGGAACTTCTTCCAGTACCCTCGGTGCCTGAAAAATATCACCAATTTTTAGGTATTTGAAGATGATAAGAATATTTTTGATTTTATTACTAGCTATGATGTGTTTGCTTCTCAAGTAATTGATGAGGTTGAGCCTCAAGAGGCCGAAATAGACCTAGAAGGGGTCCTCAATCTAAAAACTAATACCATCCCAAGAGGCATGGTGTAATTGGAAAGGATCTTTGATCTGTATAGGATAAGAGATCAAGAGCAGAAAATGAAAAGGGAATCCCTCAATGGCTAGTGTGAAACATACATGGGGACCCAAAGTGATGTCAAGAATTTCTTTATTGGTAAGGTGTGCACTTTGGAGGAGAGGAAAGGAATTATTGATGCCTTACACACATATCAATATGTGATAGCGTGGAGTTATAAAGGTTTGAGGATATATGACACTTTGATCATTACACATACTATCCCCCTCAAGTCAAATATTAAGCCATTGAGACAAAGACAAAGACCAATTAATGTTTTGTTGGAGCCAATTATTCAGAAGGAAGTGCAAAATCTACTCTCAGCACAAATCATATTTCTAGTAAGACACTCAACATGGGTTGCAAACTTGGTCCTGGTTAGGAAGAAAAATGGAGAAATCAGTGTGTGTGTTGATTTCAGGAACCTAAACAAAGCATCAAAAAAGGATAATTATCCACTCCCTTCATTGGAAAGTGCATAATCATCTACATGGATGATTTGATAGTCTTTTCCAAGAGGAGAAGTGATCATGTTGTAGATCTATGCAAAGTGTTCTAGAAGTGTAGGGAATTTGGTATTTCACTTAATCCAAAGAAGTGCATCTTTGGAGTCACTAAGGGGAAGCTGATAGGACATGTTATTTCAGAACAAGGTATTTCCATTGATCCTGAATGAGTGGAGGCTATACTGAAAATTCACCCCCCTGTAAGAAAAAAAGAAATGAAGTTATTCTTTTGCAAGATTAACTTTGTTAAAAAATTTATCACCAGATTTGCAGAAATAATCAAGCCCTTAAATGCCATGTTTAAGAAAACAACAAAGGTTGAATGGAATACAAAGGCTAAGGAAGCATTTGCAAAATCAAGAGAGCTATTGTTCAGGCCCCTATTTTGGTAAGTCCTAATTATGCTAAGCCATTCCACATCTATTCATTTTCTTCTGATCACTTCTGTGCGGGCTTGTTGACACAAAAGTCTGATCAAGGGAATGAGCATCCCATAGCGTTCATGAGTGCACCTCTGAAAGATTCTGAACTGAGGTATCCTAATGTTGAAAAGTAGACTTATGCCTTGATCTGAACTGTGAAGAAGTTTAGGCACTGTATACTGAGAAAAAAAGGCCTTTCCTATAGTCCTTGATCCTACAGTCAAGCTACTGTTGATGAAAAATGAGTTAGGTGAACGTAGAGCCAAGTGGGTGACTATGTTACAAGAATATGATATTGAAATTCAACCCATGAAGTTGGTAAGAGGGCAGGGACTGACCAAGACAATGGCAAAAGTGGGTCCCGACCTTGTTGCCTACCATTACAATCTTGAGGATGTTTCCCCAAGGGACTGGTATGATGACATTATCTACTACTTGTTGAATCAACAATGTCCCAAACACCTTAATTTAGTACAAAGGAAAGTTGTATGTTTGAAGAGTGGCACTTTTATGATGAAGGGAGTTGTCCTATACAAAATAAATCATGAAGGTGTCTACCTGATATGCCTAGTGAAAGTAGAGGTAGGGAGAGTAATGACTGAATTTCATGATAAATATGGCACAGGCCACAGTTCAACACCTTCCACTACAAATTAGATTCTTAGGGCAAGCTATTATTGGCGAACCTTGTTTAAGGACACACATCACCATGGGAGAACTTGCCATGTGTGGCAAACTGCAGCAAGTAGGGAGAGGTGTGTAGCTCTTCCACTCCAGCTTGTCATAGAGGTAAAACCATTTGCACAATGGGGAATGGACTTCATATGTCCAATCAACCCATCTCCATCTGCAGGCCACAAGTATATTCTTACCATAAATGATTATTTTAATAGGTGGACTAAAGCTCTTGCATGCAAAAAATGCACTTCTAAAGTAGTAATCAATTTCATGGAGTCAAGTGTTATCAACCACTTTCGTTGTTCATTGGTTGTAGTTTGTGATAATGGTCCCGTATTTGCATCTTTAAATTTTTCTAACTGGGCTTATGATCATGGAATTGCCATAAAATTTGCATCTAATTACTATCCACAAGGGAATGGTTTGGCTGAGTCTTCCAATAAAAACCTATTGACAGTCATCCAAAAACTACTAGAAAAGAATCCCAAGGATTGGCATACCCACCTCAGATTTTCTCTTTGGGCAAACCGCACTAGACATAAAACATCCTTAGGAACCTCTCCTTATCACTTAATGTATGGATTGGAACCTGTCTTTCCCATCCAACAGAAGATCCCTACCCTACAATTCATCACTGAATATTATGATGGAGAGGATAAGCGTGAAGCTCGCTTAACTAAATTATTACATCTTGAGGAGAGAAGAGATGAATCTCTAGAAAACTTTGCCAAACATCAGGGTATAGTGAAAAGATGGTTTGATAGGAGAGCAAAGGTGAAAGCCTTTAGAATATTTGACTTGGTTCTCTATTGGGATAAAGCCCGTGACAAAAAGGGGGAGCATGGAAAATTTGACAAACTTTGTCTTGGCCCTTATCAGATTGTAGAGATTCTGGGAGATAATGTCTTTCGTTTGAAAACCCTCACTAGAGGAGGTATCTCGCTACCTGTCAATGGGAAATATTTGAAGCATTATTTTTAGTCTTGAGTTGTTCTCATATTTGTCCTTCTACATAAGTAGATTAGGTTTCCTTTCTATTGTTTTGTTGTTTCTTTTGGTTTGGTTTTCTTTTGGTTATCCTATGCTTGTTTGCTGCTCCAGTTTTGGTTTTCTTTGGTCTACTCGGGTTGGTTTTCCCTACTGCTCTGCATTTTGGGGTTGTCCTACTTTCCTCTGGGCTTGTTGCATTTGTACGATTAGCTGCTTGTCTGGGTCTGCTCTGGGATTTCTTTTACAAATTCTTATCATCTTTTCAGATTCATTCAAATTGGTAGATTTCCTTCATCTAATGTTGCATGGGCTGGGAGTTAGTGTCACTTGACTAAGTTAAATTATGGAATGCATTTGGGTCTTATATCTTCAAAAAAATCTTAAGAATTCCAAGGTTGTAGATGGTCTTTAGGAGGTCTGACTGGGTGAAAAATCTTAAATTATGCTCTAGTGTCACTGTGGTTCTCATCCTTGGGTGTGGGCTCCATTGCTTGCAAGGTGAAAAGTAAAGCTTAAAAGAAAATCTCAAAAGAGAATATCAAAAGAAAAGAAAATATTGAAAATCAAAAGAAATGTTCACCTTATCAAGGGTATACTAGTATCTCTACCGGGGCTATGGACGCTTGGCTGGCAATAGAGCTATGCTAGGGAGGGTCATAGTGATAACCTCATTAGGGCTATGGATGCCTAACTGGGAGTGAGGCTCTATCTAGGTTGCTTTTGGGGTTAGGATCCTTAAGTAACCCTATCAGACTGAGTTTGGTCCTTGTTGTAACTTAGGAACATGAAATAAATGCATATGCACACTCTTTGACCCTAGTATAGGAAAGGTTGGGTTGTTAGTGATTTCTGAAACCTTGTCTATTTGTAACTTGATGCTTGGATTGAGACCAGAGATTTTGAGTTCATGATGCCAGTTTTCCATCAAAATGCTCTAGAGCATTTCCCTAGCGGAGTCACCCTTTGTTGTGTAGTTTTGTACACATGCCCAACTAAAAGTGGGGACCCTCTCTTGGCCTGCCCTTTTGGCCTGTTTCTGTGGTTTTCCCCCTCTTTTGTGCCTATCTTTGAAAATCTTGGGGTTTTTGTCTTTGGTGGTTGCCTTGGTTGCGAGTGCCTTTGTGTTGAGTTACAGGAAATAAGCACCTTGGACCCTACTGCTTTCTTATACTTTTATTCAACCTTGAAGGCCAACCGAAGCTGAAGAGGATCTCAGCTTCTCCCTTATCACTGCCTTAGTAAACATATCTGCTGGATTTACATATGTATGTATCTTTTCTAGCTTTACCTGTCCATCCTCCAACACTGACCGAATGAAATGATACCTCAACTATATGTGTTTGGTTTTAGAGTGCAAGCCAGAATTCTTTACAAGATGTATAGCACTCTGGCTATCTGTGAACAAGTAATTTTCAGCCTGTTGTTTTCCCAACTCTTCCATAAAAAATTGCATCCATATCATCTCCTTTGCTGCCTCTATTGCAGCCACATACTCTACCTCTGTGGTGGATAAAGCAACCACCTTTTGCAATCAAGATATCCAACTTACTGCTGTCCCACCAATGGTAAATACATAACCTGTGGTACTCCACCTGGTATCAATATCCCCTACTAAATCTGAGTCAACATAGCCTTTTAAATCTATATTAGAGCCCTCAAAACATAAATGTTTATCTGGTGTACCTCTCAAATACCTGAGAATCCATTTCACTGCATTCCAATGCTCAATTCCTGGATTACTCATATACCAGCTAACAACTCCTACAACATGTACAATATCTGGTCTCGTGCATACCATGGCATACATTAAACTACCTACAGCTGAAGCATATGGTACCTTGGACATTTTTTCTTCCTCCTCTTGTGTCTTTGGACACATATCCTTAGTCAATTTTATATGACTAGGCAAAGGTGTGCTGATAGCTTTTGCATTCTCCATATGAAATCTCTGCAACACCTTTTTAACATAATCAACCTGGGATAAAAACAATTTCCTGCTTTTCCTATTTCTTGTAATCTTCATACCAAGGATTTGTTTTGCTGCTCCCAAATCCTTCATAGCAAATGAATTTGCTAACTGTTGTTTTAACTCATTTATGTGATCCATGTTAGACCCCACTACAAGCATATCATCAACATATAAACATAAAATAATGTAGCTATATTCACCTAGCATCTTAAAATAAACACAATGGTCTGAATTA
This sequence comes from Sequoiadendron giganteum, assembly GCA_007115665.2. NCBI lineage: Eukaryota > Viridiplantae > Streptophyta > Pinopsida > Cupressales > Cupressaceae > Sequoiadendron > Sequoiadendron giganteum. Next base: position 76,603,337 of record CM021102.1, read on the forward strand.
CACCTATTGTAACCTTCCTTAGCCATAAAACTATCAAATTTAAGATACCATTGTCGAGGTGCTTCCTTCAAGCCATATAAGCTTTTCTTCAATCTGTACACTAGTTTCTCCTTACCTTTGACCTCAAATCCTTGTGGCCATTCCATATAAATTTCCTCTTCCAAATCACCATGGAGAAAGGAAGTTTTAACATCAAGTTGTTCTAAATGCAAATCTTCAACAGCCACAATACTTAACACAGTACGAATAGAGGTCATTTTAACAACTGGAAAAAATATTTCATTAAAATCAATACCCTGTTTTTGTGCAAATCCCTTTACAACTAATCTGGATTTAAATCTTTTCTTACCTCCATCCTCCTCTTTCATCCTATAAACCCATTTGTTTGTTAAAACCTTTTTACCTGCAGGCAACTTGCATAATTCCCAAGTCTGATTTTTCAGCAAGGAGTCCATTTCTTCTTCCATTCCATGCTCCCACTGAACCTTGGTATCCACTTGCATAGCTTCATGATAACATTCTGGTTCACCAGCATCAGTTAATAAAATAGAGTACAAAGAGGGAGAAAATCTTTCTGGAGGTCTACTTAACCTTGAAGATCGCCTAACATTCACTGGAGTTTGTGTTATTTCTTGTTGTTGTTGTTGCAGAGCATGAGGAACCACTGGAACATTGGTGTTTGTAATATCATCCAGCACTGCATAATCCTATTCTTTCTTCTCATGCTACTGCAATAGATCTTTGTACAACATTTTCTCATTTAATATGACATCCTTGCTTCTCACAATTTTCTTATTTTCAAAATCCCAAAGCCTATAACCAGATTCATCTATGCCATATCCAACAAATATACATTTCTTTGATTTTGCATCAAGCTTGGTTCTATTTTCAGAATCTATATGTGCAAATGCTTCATAACCGAAGGTTTTTAGAAAAGAATAACTTACCTTCTTACCTTTCCATGCTTCCTTTGGAATACCACAACCCAAAGGATTAGAAGGACCTTTATTAATTAAATAAACAACAATATTTATAGCCTTTTCCCACATGTTTAAAGGCAACCCAACATGCAATCTCATAGTTCGTGCACGCTCCATTATTGTTCTGTTCATATGCTCAACCACTCCATTTTCCTGTGGAGTCCTTGGAACCGTTTTCTTCCTACGAATACCATTAGAGGAAAAATAATCTTCAAACTCTTTGTTGCAATACTCACCACCATTATCAGATCTGAGACATTTCAACTTTTTACTTGTCTCAATCTCAACCAAGCTTCTCCATTTTTTAAAAGTTTCAAATACATCAGATTTCTACCTAATGAAATAAATCCATACCTTCCTAGTTGCATCATCGATGAATGTGACATAATAATGAGAGCCACCGAGAGAAGATACCTGAGCTAGTCTCCATACATTCATATGCACAAGCTCCAATTTCTCATCTTTCTTTTGTTTCCCATCCTTGAGAAAACTAACTCTTTTTTGTTTGCCATACACACAACTTTCACAGAAATCCATATTAACACATTTTAAACCTGGTAAAGCATTCTTTGAATGAAGTACTTTCATATCTTTTGCACTCATGTGACCAAGTCTATTATGCCATAGTGCTGATTCAGAATTCACAGCAACTATCTGATGTTCTTCCTGCTGAACTACAACAACTGTTCCTGAACATTGATTTTTATCTACAATAGCTAAAGTAGAAGGAATAGTATGACCTGTACAAAGATATAAGGTGCCTACTTTCACACCTTTTGCTACCACTAAGGCACCTTTTGTAACCTTCCAATTTTTATCACTAAATGTAACAACACAACCTTCATCATCTAGTTGCCCAGCTGAAATTAAATTTCTTTTTAGCTTTGGAATGTGCCTTACCTCATATAGTAGCCAATGATTCCCATTCTGCAACTTAATCTTGATGTTTCCCTTTGCAACAATTTGACAGTGTTCATTATCTCCCAAATAAACTAGCCCAAAATCCCCTTGGGCATAATCAACAAAATAATTTCTATGGGGCGTAGCATGAAATGAAGCCCCTGAATCTAACACCCAAGAATCATCAACATTGTCAAGAGAAAGAATCAAAGCATCCTCATCAGATTTATTACTTACCACATTTGCCTCTTTATTTCCTTCCTTTTCACCTCCTTCTTTATTTTTTCGAGACCAACAATCTTTCTTTAAATGACCTGGCTTAGCACAGTACTAGCAATCCCTCTTGTCTCTAGATTGGGACCTTCTGTAACTTGATTTTCCTTGTGACTTCCCATGACTTCCGTAATTGTTTCTTCTCTCCTTTGTTCTACCCCTGCTTTTTGCATTCAAAACACTGCCTAATGTGGATGTTCCACCTAAGCTTTTCCTATGAATTTCCTCACTCAAAATAACACCAACAACATCATCAAATTTCAATGTATTTGAACCAGAAACAGGATTGCTAACAACCATTACCAAGCTATTCCAGCTTTCAGGCAAAGAACACAGAATCAAAAAGCCCTAAATTCTTCATCAAAGTTTACTTTTACAAAAGTTAATTGACTAGTAACTGTATTGAACTCATTTAAATGATCAGTAACTAATCCACCTTCTACCATTTTCATATTAAATAAACGCTTCATAAGAAATACCTTATTCGAAGCGGAAGGCTTTTCATACAACTTTGCTAGGGTTTCCATCAACTCTAGAGTTGTCTTTGTTGTTGTGATATTGAATGCCACCGATTGTACTAGGCATAAACGAATACTACCAAGTGCCTTTCTATCTAAAATATCCCAGTCCTCATCCATCATTGTTGTGGGTTCCTTGGTTTTCCCTTCCAATGGCCGCCATAAATCCTTCTGATAGAGATAGTCTTCCATCTGCATCTTCCATAACTGATAGTTCTACCCATTAAACTTATCAACCTTCATCTTACCCTCATCTGCCATTGCTCCCACTTAACCGTGAGACTCCCACTCAACCGTGAGACTTTCCTACAAATGATAATCGAAAACAACCTGCTCTGATACCACTTGTTAGGTTTTCAAAGGCAGACATCTAAAAGCTAAATGCAGATTTTATCAAATAAACCAAAAATAAAACACACATAAAATTAACACAGAGAATTTAACGTGGTTCACCCAAAGTGGGCTACATCCACCAAACCACATCCATCTAATGATATTATTAACAAGTGCAAAACCCTATTACAATATCACGAATAATCACCTGTTTCTTATCATAATATAACTCTATCCCAAACCCTTTATAAATTAGGGTTCTACAAAATCAGGGTTTTTTCCCATTTTTATGATTTTTCCCTTTTTTTCAAGGGTTCTACATGAAGAGTGTACAATATAGAATGATCAGTTGCCACATACCAATAGTTAGTGATTTCTGAAACCTTGTCTATTTGTAACTTGATGCTTGGATTAAGACCAGAGATTCTGAGTTCATGATGCCAGTTTTCTATCAAAATGCTCTAGAGCATTTCCCTAGCGGAGTCACCCTTTGTTGTGTAGTTTTGTACACATGCCCAACTAAAAGTGGGGACCCTCTCTTGGCCTACCCTTTTGGCCTGTTTCTGTGATTTTCCCCCTCTTTTGTGCCTATCTTTGAAAATCTTGGGGTTTTGGTCTTTGGTGCTTGCCTTGGTTGCGAGTGCCTTTGTGTTGAGTTCCTGGTGGTTTTGGAGCCTTCCAAATGTCCTCTTTGGGGTGGTCTTCTTTTGCCTTCTATTTCCTCCCTTGGTGTTTTTGTTCGGGTCCTAAGGGTTGGTTTTCTCCCTTGGGTTTTCCTTGTTTCTTTTGTTCTTCTAGAGGCAGAACCAGGATGGGACTTAACTTTGAACTTTCATGAAGTTCTCAGTTCTATTCCCGTTCCCATTCTGGCTCCACTTCCTGCTCCTTTGATTTCTTCTTTGTTTTGTTTGTTTTGTCCTAAAGGTCACTTTCCTCCCTTAGGTTTTATTTTCTTTTCCTTCCTTTTCATTTTTTCGGAGGCGGGACTGGAATGGAGCTGAACACTGAACTTTCACAAAGTTCATGGTCTGGTTTCTAGTCCTGTTCTGGCTCCACCTCCCGCATTCTTTTTTTTCCCATTGTTTTGTTTGTTTCGGCCTTTAGGTTGGTTTTCCTGCCATGGGTTTTCTTCGCTTCGCTTTTTCCTTCATTTTTCAGAGGCAAAATCGAGATTGAACTTAACTCTCAACTTTCATGAAGTTCACATTTTTTTTCCCATCCTCATTCCGGCTCTGCTTCCCGCTTCCCATGTCTTTGTCATCTCACTGTGTTTCAGCCTTCTGGTTGGTTTCTTTCTGTTGGGTTTGCTTTGGTCTTCCTTTCTTTCACTAGAACTAGGACCAGGATGGAACCTAACTCTGAACTTTCATAAAGTTAACGGTTCAGTTCCCTTTCCCATTCCATCTCTGTTTCCACCAAGGTTGGTTTCATTTCCACTTCTGCCTATTTCCCTTTGGTTCCTATTTTGGTTCTCGTTTCATCTCTGCTTCCACCGGAGTTTTTTTTTTTCCACTTCCGCATGTTTCCCTTCCTTTCCCATTCCGCTTTTGCCTCCGCTTGATTTGTGTCTTTGTCCCTATCCTACTCATGGCTCTACCTCTGTCTGTCTTTGTTTTTGCTTCCGCCTAGGTTTGTGCATGATTCTCTTGCCTTGGGAACTCTATTGGACCTGCTTGGATTTTGATGATTTATTGAGCATTAATGGTGGCACGTTTGAATGTAGAATGGATTGAGCTGGGTTGTTGGGCGTACTTTGAAGATTTGGCATGATTTGTGGGTGCGGTTGTGTGTTTTGTGGTTTCTTTCAGACAAAGCCCATCCCAGCATGCAAGGTTGACATATTTGCTGGCCATTAATGGTAGGAAAATTTGGTTGGTGGAATCAACTTGGTTTGGCTCAATCTGATCCATTCATTTTCATAGCTCGGATATTACTGGTAGCTTGTGTTTGAGCTAGTGTTTTTGTGTGCATTGCTATTTGTGTGAGTGAAGTCTTTTTGGTGGGTGTGGCTCGAGGATCCATTCCATAACTTTGTGTAATCCCAGATCGATCTGATGGGGGTCCTTGTTGCATTCATTTCTGGATGGTAAGTTATTGATGGCTATTAGGGCCGATTTGGTTGGTGGCCAAGCTTCTTTGTAACCCTAGCTCTGCTTCACGTGGGCATGTTTCTATAAGTATGAAACTCTACCTCATTTATAAAGGTTCAGTGAAGGTTTGAGATCAGTAGGTTAGGTTAGAGTTCTTCCATTGACTGGTGAAGTTAGAAGACTTGTAGACAGTAGATCTAGCAACAAACTAGCATGTTAGAAGATTAGAAGTTAGTTTCTACATTTCAAGCAAGTGTTGTAACATATTGGAATTGTTGTGAATGTGATGATTTAATATAAAGTGTAGGCATTGTGTTATGACTGGTGCCTTCTCTTGCATAGAATAATCTTCCATGATTCTTGTTCTATCTTTCAAATCACTTGGAAATGTTTGGATATATCTTAGGTTTAATTAGTAATGCTTGTGATTTAATGCTTGGAGTGTTGAAGAAATCCTTGGTTCATACTTTGGGTAGCGTCTTGATTGTGGGAATGTTGTGCAAGATCAACCTGTACCTCATATTCGTGTTCTTATTTCAATTGTGGATATTCATTCAGTCTTGTTGAATGAATGCCTACAACCTTAAAATATTTAACACCTTAGAAGATTGCACTCTTTTCTACAAGATTCTAGGTATAGCCTGGGTCGAACAAAAATTACTTTAAGGGATTGGTCCATTCCAAGTATTTCATCATTTGCATGGTTAATCTTAGTAGTGTTAACATTAGGACTTCTGGAACCCTCATCTTTCGATGTTTCTTTTATTATTTGGTTAAGAACTAAAAATTTGAGCATCACCATATCTTAAAATTTGATGATTCTAGAGCTTCCAACATTTGTGCGTAAGACCCCTTGTGATTACCAGCATTTTCACATTTTATCACTGAGTTTTTTCTACTACATTGTCACGACCTGACACCTATGAGACCTTGGGGTTATCTCTTTGTTCATAGGGACCAACCTTTCAAGAGAGATAGGATAAATTTCATTATGTCTGAGTTATTGTTGTGCAGAAACACCAAACAACAATGATCTAGTGCCTTGTGTCTTTGTTCGTCTAGGAATTCTAACTCATGTAATCTAGATACATGGTACTCTTCATTGTCAATATGACCTTTCAAGGATACCCTCTAGGAGGGAATTTCAACCTCAATAGGTAAGATAGCTTTAGATACGAATACTAGGGAGTATGGAGTGGCACCGGTGGGAGTACAAATGCTTGTGTGGTAAGCCCATAAGGCAAGCTTAAGTTGTAAATTCTAGTCATGACCAACATCATTGATAGTATTTTTAGGATTATGATAATGGTTTTATTAGATGTGTCAGCTTGGTCGTTACCTTGTGGGTAATATGGAGTCAAAAAATGATGTTGGATATGGAATTCTTCACATAGATGGCAGACTTATTGGTTTTTGAATGGACGACCATTGTATTTATAATGGATTGAGGTACACCATACCGAAAAATTGTGTATTTTAGGATAAACTTAGATATTTGTGTGTTGGTTATGTAGGTCATGGGAATAACTTCAATCCATTTGGTGAAGTATTCAGTGGCAGTTATGATGAACTTATGGCCATTGGATGATGGAGGGTGTATCTTACCTATGAGGTCAAGTCCTCATTGGGAAAAGGGCCATGCAAAAGTAATCGGATGAAGCTCCTATGCTGGCGCGCATATCAAATCTCCGTGTATTGGACACTATAGACATTTCTTGAAAAAGATATATGAGTCATTTTCCATTGAAGGCCAATAATAACCTAATCTCCTAATCTTGTGGACTAAAGTAGGACCGCTAGAATGGGATCCACATATACCCTCCTCTATGACTCGCAAGGTTGCTTGTTCTTTTTTTGAATTGAGACATCTCATTAAGATGTTATCTAAGGTACGTCTATACAGGGTATGTCTGATGATGGTATATTTGGTAGACTTATGGATAAAGGTTCTACATTGGTTGTTTGATGGGTCTAAAGGTAAGATTTGGGAATTTAGATATTCGTATACATCCTTGGTCCAAGGGGAAGTAGGACCAAAAATCGTACACACCATCATGGAATCAGGGACATCATAGGTAGGGACCAATAGTTATTCGACCAAAAACTCAAATTTAGGCATGTTGCTAAGAATATTCTATAAGGAACCCACAGTTGCCATAGCATCTTATGCCCTATTCTGAATACGTGATATTTGTTGAAAGGTGATGTCATCAAAGTACTATTTGAAACTATTGGCCATGCACTTGTAGGGGTAAATTTTCTCATCTTTAGTTTCATAATCATCGTTTACTTGCCAGACTACTTGCTGAGAATCCCCAAAAACATGTAGACTCTTAATCTTCCTTTGGGTTTCCATTCATAGTCCTCTCACTAAGGCTTTGCATTTCGATATGTTGTTGGTGCAAGGGAAAGAAATCCTTAATGATTTAGGAATAGTATCGCCTTGAGGTGTAAAAAATAGTATGCCTACTCCTGAACCACGATTAGTATGTGACCCATCAAAGTATAATTTCCATTTGGTTCTAGTGTCAACTTTGAAGATAAACCCATCAATAAAATCTCCCACTAAAGGATGGTATGCCTTCATGGGTGCATTTGCTAACTGATCTACAATTAATTTCCCTTTTGTAGCTTTCCTCTCCACATATCGGATGTCATATTCACTAAGTATCATCACCCATTTAGCCAATCGACATGTTAATGCTGCTTTACTTAGGAGATATTTGAGACAATCAATCTTTGCAACCAACATGGTTTGGCGGTTTACCATATAGTACCGAAGTTTTTGAGTAGCAAATACTACTACAAGATAGGCATGTTTTATGTTACTATAGTTTAGTTCATATCCCACCAAGGTACGATTGATGTAATACATCGCCCTTTCATGACCTTAATCATCATTTTGTACGAGAAGGGATCCTAATCTTGACTGAGTTGCTGAAATGTAAAGTATCAAAGGTCTGTCATCTGTAGGTGGCACTAACACAGGAGGAGCAAGTAGATAATCCTTGATCTTTTGGAAAGCTTCCTGACATTTAGGTGTCTATACAAATGGTACACCTTTCTTGAGAAAATGTTGGAATGGATGTATTTTGTCTGCTAGTTGTGCTATGAAGCACCTGATGGACTGTAATCTTCCTTGTAGTGTTCTTCATTGACCAATGCTGGCTAGAGGAGACATTTCTACAATAGCTTTTACCTTCACTGGGTCTACTTCAATGCCTCTTCTAGAAATGATATATCCTATAAGTTTCCCTGATTTCACTCCAAAGACACATTTCTTTGGATCTAGTCTGACTTGGTAATTTTCTAGCCTTTGGAATATCTTGTTTATAAATTTCAAATGATCTGCCCTTGTTACTAATTTAGCTATGAGATCATTGACATAATCTTCCATGAGAGTATGTACAAGGTCATGGAAAATAGTTGTCATTGCATGTTGATACGTAGCTTTTGCATTTTTAAGCCCACAAGGCATAACATTCCAGTGGTATGTTCCCAATAGACATGTGAAATCTATCTTGTTTTGGTCTTCAATTGTGATTTTGATTTGGTTATACCTAGAGAAACCATCCATAAGGGATAGCATCTCGTATCATGATGTAAGGTCCACTATCATGTTAATGTTCAGTAAAGGGAAGTCATCTTTAGGACACACCTTGTTGATATCTCTAAAGTTTGTACAAATGTGGATGCCTCGAGTTTGTTTAGTCATTGGCACAAGATTTTAAATCTAGTCTACATAGTCTATGGATCTTATGAATCCGACATCCAATAGTTTCTTAAGTTCTTCTTTGATGAGTAGAGCAATTTGTGGATGCATCTTCCTTAGCTTCTATTTGATAGGCTTAATACCTGGTTGTAATGGTAGATGGTCCAATATTAGATCTAGATCTAGCCTAGACATGTCATCATATGACCATGAAATTTTTATCTCTCTTTGTGAAGAAGTCTTGAAACTCAGGTTGTTCTATCTCTGTTAAAGAGGCTGCAAAGTATATTACCCATGGGTTTTCTTCTATGTTTATGTTGACTTGAAGAGACTCCTCCACTAACATTGGTGACTTTTCCAAAGCAACTAGAAGAATATTCAAACCTCCATCCTTGGGTGCATCAGAGAGGTTTTCACCCTTGAATACGTCCTTTATTTTTACTATTTCTTCATCCAAAGGCACCTTTCAGTTTTCACCTAGGGACTTGTCATTTTCCTCATTTTCATTTTTTTTCTTTTTATTTCCATTTCTGTGACTAGAGGTGTAAATAGACTCCCCAAAATATGCTTTGTCATCCAAGTCTATGGTAAAGCTAGATTTATGATCCCCTCTTGGTATGCCTTCTCAAAGTCCCATGAACTCAACTATTGCTTCATCATTCTCGAATATGTCTAAGATGGGTGTACCTTGTTGATCCCAGTTGATAAGTTGGGGATATACGAGGGGCATGTCATCATCAGAGTTATCAAATGTCAAAGCTGACAAAGTGAATATAGAGTGGTTAACATGGTCACATAATTTTTGGACTAATTCCTTTTTGTTCTTTTTCTATGGATAGGTAAACTCTGATGTGGGACTATTATAAGGACTAGGTCATTAGAATATGTTTCATTAGGTGCCCAAGATGTAATATCAAGGGTTTCCCAATAATAATTATTAAGCCATTCTTCTTTGGACAAGGGATTTTTATGACGGGGGCTTGATGGATTTGGTACTGGTTTTATCATTTTGTCAAGTTCGCCAAATAACTTATCTAGGTTCATGGTGCTAGTAGAGGAAAGTGAATCCCATTCATAGTCGCTTGAGTTAGGGGATTCATCGTAAACTGGGTCAAGTGGTTCGTGAGATATCTTGATGTCTTCATAAGCACTTACTTCCTCTTGAAATGGTGACGAAGTACTAGGAAACCCAATTCTAAGCAGTTGAAACCCTAGCCTTAGGCCTTTTGGTCATGATGAGATAATGATTGGTTCAGTCCTTCCATTATGATGTAGTCCTAACCCACTATGTTCATCATAGTATTTTCTTTGTATTATCATAAATCCTTTTCCATATTGATCCTTAGCTATTTGAATAGATAGTGAGGGGTATTCATTGTCTTCCAGGTACAACCAAGAGGTAATATCATCTTGGTCCACAACTTCTTCACTTAACTCTCCCCATTTTGTCAATGTCATTTTAGGAGAAACATGAAATGTGACTATGGATTGTCTCCTATCTGCTATGGGTAAAACATATTTCTTAGGTGGAACCAACTGACTGACACAATAGGATGCCCTCATGTGATATTCTCCACATCCCTTGTCTTGGATCTCAACCTTAGGAGTGGATGATGGTGGCTGTGATGAAATGGATTTGGTAAGATTTGATGGATCAATGTATAGGGATAAAGTAGATGATGAAGCTTCTTGATTAACCGGCACCTATCATTGTGGAATATTGAAAAGGATTTGGATCACCATCGATCGTGGTCTCGGTGCCATTATACGAGAATTTAAGACACTGGCAATATGTGGAAGGTACGACTTTCATTGCATGTATCCAAGGTCTACCTAACAAAAGGTTATATGGAAGGGTGAGATCCAAGACTTGGAAGCTAGTGTCCATAATTTTAGGGCCAATCCTGATAGGGAGTGTGACAACTCCTTTGGATGATCTTTCCTAATCATCATAAGCCTTAATGACTATACTCTTAGTGGTGTCCATGCATGCTTATGAGAATCCAAATTCCTTAACCAATTTTACGGTACAAAGGTTCAAACCTACTCCACCATCTACCAAGACTCGTTTGACTTTGGTTTGATGGACTAGGACTTCATGGTGTAATGGGTCATTATGATCAATCTTCTCAGTTGAATAATCTTGTTGAGAAAATGTGGCATGATGGGAATTGGTTAAGTATCCTACCATTTCTTCGAAATGATTGACATCTAAGTTGGTAGGGGCAGTTGTGCTTTGTAAGGATTTGTCGAGAATGACTTGATGATCTGGTGATAAAGTCAACAGTTCCAAGATGGATATCTATGTTGGGGTCTTGCCCAGTTGATCAAGAAAATTATACTTAGACTTGGAAGACTATGTAGGTGGCTCAGAAGAAGGACCTAGAAGAGTTATCTTAGTTTTTCATGTATTTACATTACATTCAGGTCACTTCTTCATGGTAATGGTATAGATTTTTTCATCAGCGACACATATATGATTGATGATCTTACTCGGTTTATAATCATACTTAGCACTCTTATAATTGGCCAAGGTATTATTCTTAGTTCCCAAACTGGAGGCCTTTCCTTTCCCATGGTCATGTAATGGATATGTGAAGACCTTATGATCAGTGTTCTTGGTATGTTTCTACCTATTGACCTCTATAGTTTCGTCTTCAACAAAATATTGTATGATGTTTTTCAATTGTTGGCATTGTTGTAGATTATGTCCCTTTGTTTGATGGTATTCACAATAGGTGTTATAATCCCACCATGAGGGTTTAAAATGTCCAAGATCATACTGTTTTTGTTCCAGAGGTTTTAGGAGATTATGTTTGATCAGTTCTTTAAAAACTACCTCAATTGGTTGCCCTAAAGGGTTAAATTCATGTTTAGGAAATCTCCTCTATGGTCGTTGTTGTTGTGAATTTTGAACAAAAATTTCCATTTGATCTGGATTACTCGTCATGTCTTGATTGGGGTTGTAACCACTAAGTGTGATGATAGGTCCCACATGTAGGGTCTTAGCATCAATAATACCATCATTTGTAACTTTTTTGTTTCTAAACCAGAACTTGTTTCTATCGTTGGGAGTGCTTTGATGTTGAACAACTGGATTTCTATCTGGTACTTTAATTTCTTGTTTCTCAATAAGGCCTTTTTCAAGGATAATTCCCTTTTGTACCAAGTCTATGAAAGAGGTACAAAAATGTACTCTTAAGTCACTTCTCAGTTTTGAATTAATATTTTCAAGGAATATCGTGACTTTTTGTTTCTTTGGTATCTCAGCTAGACATCTACTAGCTAAAATTCTCCATCTCTGGAAGAAAGTCGTTAAAGTTTTTCCTTCTTCTTACGAGGTGTGACACAAGGTATCTATTGTTATTTCATTGTCTATGTTGAAGGAAAAGTGTTCAATAAACTTCTCAGCTAATTCACCCCATAATCGTATGTCATATGGTAGTTTAGAGAACCATTCCAGAGCTATCTAGACAAGGGTTTGCGGAAATAGTCTCATCAAGTATGTGGGGTCATAGGATATGTCCATGCATGTTGTAGAGAATTATATAATGTGTTCTAAAGGATTCCTCCTCCCATTATACTTAGGAAAATTTGGTATAATGTATCTTTGTGGGAAGGGTGTCATGTATAGCACTTTGTCAAAAGGACATGGACATAAATGTTGTGCTGAGATAGTTCATTTTCCTGACATAGACATGTTTTCCATCTGTTGTTGAAGGATTTGCATTTGATTTTGGAGAACATATACTTGTGTCAAGGACATGTTGTTTGTGTTGTTAGGATCAATGTAGGTGTTTTGAAATGCTATGTTTTGTGATAGATTGTGATTTGGTGAGGGTATATATCTTGTTTGAATGTTCTAATTCAGTGTAGGGATATATCCTGTCAGAATGTTTTGATTTGGTATTGGAATATTTCTTATCGAAATGTTCAGATTTGGTATAGGAATATTTCCTATCAGAATGTTCTAATTTGGTATAGGAATATTTCCTGTTAGAATGTTTTGATTTGGTATAGGAATATTTCCTGTCGGAATGTTTCGATTTGGTATAGGAACATTTCCTATCAGAAAGTTTTGATTTGGTATAGGAATATTTCCTATCGGAATGTTCCCATTTGGTATAGGAATATTTCTGGTCAAAATATTATGTGGTATAGTTGTGTTCATGCCAACTTTGGATCTTTTACCAGTAGTGTTTGTGCCAAAGAAGTTTGATCAAGATGCTCCCGCAGTGAATTATAAACCTTATATTATGTTGAATGGGTTTGTGTTTACTGGTGATGATGTTTAAGGAGGTATGCCAATTGGTATTGTTGTGGTAATTTGAGGAACAAAGATACTTGACTTTATGGTTTTTGTTGGTTGAGTAGATGGTGTTTTCAAAGTGTGAACATCAAATCCTTGTGGTAGTCTGGCACCTTCTACTAGAAACATTGCTACATATCATTGGGGATCATTTGCCAAACACTCATCCATAAAGGATGCAAACTCAGGATATTGTATGATAGCATCTATGTCTTTAGTAAAATTTTTTCCATGTGTGTCTCTAGTGATGTGTTTTTCAAGAAAAGTTTAGTGTGGTCTCTCTTTCCTTGATGGTTGGTTTTTGAAAGGATTGACAAATTCGTTAGGGTCCGACATTGCTCTATGTTTCTTCTTAGACCTTGTTTCAACCATGAAAATTTTCTCAAAATGAGGTAATGCAAACTATGTCTAAAAACTAATATGTCCTATTTCTATGTTTTTGGGATTTCTTGAATATAAAGGATGTCACTAAAAATTAAGGATTTATAAAATGACGTATACTAGGATGACGTATGCTAGGATGGACAGTATCAATTTTTTTTGAGTAAATTATGACAGTAAATAATTCTAAGATGGGTATAACCTACCACCTATGGAATAAATCTAAGAAATGATCTAACTTTACCAAGGAACCTGATTGTAGGACAAAGACAACTAACAAGGTGAATTTCCCAAACTAGACTGTTGAGTTGGAAAGATTCACTAATAGGATAATAGTGACTAGGTTCAATGATAATGACAAATCAAAGCATGAATATATCTAATGACGTGGAAATTTGTTCTATTCTATGATATGCAACTTCCTATGGGGTGTCTAAATGTTTGCAACCTAGGATGACTATGGCTAAGACGTAAATGACACCTAATAATGCAAGGGTTTGGAGCAATTTTTTCCATTTTTTGTCCAAGGTTGATTGTAAGAAACAAAGGTGAAAAAGATAGTTTTTCTTTCAGACTGAGTTTGCATATTTTCAAAATTTTCTATTGATAGTCAATTGCAGTTCACGTTTCAGATGCATTGATGAATTTGAAAGATGCGTTTCCATTTTCAAATGTGGTTAATTGACCAAACCAGGTCTCGAATGTTGACGAGAAAATTCTACCTTTTATGATAGATGTGATTTAAAATATGAGAGATGCAACTCATAAAGTTGATGTGACTAACAAAACAGATGCAACTTAGTAAGTATATGCAACTCAAAATATAAACTCTGTTAAACTAAATTTGTTGATAGACACATGTGGTTTTTTGTTTAACAGTTGTGGCTCATAAAAACACATGCAGTTTTAAAGATGATAGTTGCGACTCATAAAGACACATGATGTTCGAGATATGATAGTTGTGACTCAATTTATAGTTGCAATTTTCTGATGACAATGTTATGAATGACTTACTTTAATTATCAAGTTTTGACAAATAAAGGAAAAACAAGCATAGAAGACAAGTACAACCTAGGCTATGTTGGATAGTATTTACTGAGTTCTCAATTGGATTTATCCAGCTATGCATATTCAAGGCGGATGACTAGTAGCTTGACCCAATTGAATCCCCTCCATGACACTCACTTATATAGGGAAGCCAAGCTATTGTACCCATGAAACTCCCATGGCATACATTTCATCTCTACACATGAATTGTAAGAGTTTGAGATGGCTTCACAGGTCTGACCTACTGGACCAGTAAATAGATTGGGATTTTGGCAAAACTACAACAAGGTTTTTCGTAAGGGCATTATGTTCATGGGGCACCATCCAATACGGCAAGAGACCATTTCTTCCCTTCTCATTGGAATAGTGAGCATGATTTTTGGGGTTTCCCCCAAAATTCCACTTTTATATACCGGATGGAAGTCATCGGTGACAAGTGTGTTACCAGTTTGAGTCATCTTGGGGTGAGTAATTTTTCCCACCAAGAGAATCCCAAGTTCTAGAGTTAGTAACTGTTTCTCTTACACCTAGGATCACATGAATGCGTAAGGGGAGAGGATACTTTGATATACCGAATCATAAGGGTAATTACAAAGTGTGCTTTCACACCATAAAAATTAAACACTAGTTAATTTTAAGCCAAATGACAATTATCTAACTACCAAACACAAAAGTTCATTTTAAATATTTAAAGTATTCAACAACAGGTCCTGCATGCAATTGATTAGTAGTTTATTGGTTGTCTTCATCATTCATCCTACAGAAAAGAAGGGGTTTTGGTTTTAAAATTATTCTATTCTTTGGCTTGCAAAAATAGTGCTATCCTCATAAAACATAACTATAAACAAAAGGTTAGTAAAAAATTAAAAAAAAATTAAAACTATCAAAATGCGAAAAATACGAAAGTTAAAAAAACTGAAATTATTACCAGCTAGATGTGTCATTTCAATTCACAGATGTGTCATGATGTTAATAGTTAGATGTGTTGCAGGAGGTCTTGGATGCACCTCATGCCATTAGATGCATCTTGGTATTTTTCAGATGTGGTTCGCAAACTCAAATGTGTCGTTTCTTCAGTTAGATGCAGTTTTCCATACAATACCTGTAAAATAAAAAATGAAAAAGCGAAACGAAGTCATGAAGTTTGAAGTGTTCTTCACGTCGGGTTCACCAAATGTGACATAGATAAAATGAATGATGCATAGTAAGATGGTTAAATCTAATCTAAACATGCGTAAATCTAAATCCAACAACAAAGAATGAATCAAATGAATTAAAAAGAAAATAACGTAAATCATAGAATAGTCTCACCGAATATCAATCTATTTCCTTGAACTTTATTGATTGTTCTTCTCCATTTTTTCGTGTTGTTATTCTTCCCCTCATATTTTCTATATGTATGCAAGCATAGCCTTGATGTATTTTTAAGAAAAATATTGAAGATTAAGTTCTTCCAAAAAGTGTATTGATTTCGGGAGGAATACGGGTAGAGGTCAGCCAATTTATATAAAGTTGGTTTTTGAATGATCATCTCAGATTCGAAAGAGAGATTGAAAATCAAGATTGTTCAATGCCATGTGATGTGAGTTATGTGTTAGCTAGAATGTGAGTTGGGAAATTCTACAGGATAAAGATTAAATTAGAATAATAATTTAATCTGGTGTTAAGACTATTCGAAAATAGAATGAATAGGAGTTCAAGATTAAATAAATGATTTAATCTTCAGTTGAAAGTCTTCGAAAATAGAAGAATTTGAATTTGAATGAAAAGGATAAAGTTAGAACTTTGAGAATGATCTGTTCGAATGCACACATGAATTAATTAATTAAATGAAGATATTTAATTAATAAATATGTTCATGCATATGAGTTAGAACTATTTAATTAATTGGTTGTGATAGAGAGTCCCTTCATAGAGATGATAAGATATTGAATTAGAAGATAATTGATGGATTTAAATAGATCTTAAGTCAGATGGTGAGTGAATAATTAGTTAACTAGACAATAGAAGAATGTGACAGAAATAATTAATTATGAATTTTTATTTTTATTTTTTTATTGATAAGTGCTATCAAGGGGATAGCGCCAATGTACATAGTATTTTAAGTAGTCTATTAGAGAATCTAAGGCCCCAAATAGGCTTCCCATGACTATCTACCCATTGAAGTACCCATAGACAGTGGCTAGGAAATCACCCAGTTCCTCCAACCGCAATAGGCATTCTTGTTCCAGCCAATTTTCGTTTGTGTTCATGAAGTGATGGAATGGTTCCAGCTCATTGTTCATGAAACCTATGCAGAAGACTTCCCAAGCTTATGTCATGAAGCCCTCTGGTGTCTATGCTACACTGCCACTGCATTCTCTTGATCTTCCTCCTCAACTAACTCCCCATTATCTATGTTTGAACGATCGAAGTAAGCCCCCAGCTGGCTTACCCAACCCTTAGTCTTGAGCTCCATGACAATGTTTGTGATTGTTGCACGGTTTTGGAGGGAGATGTAGTCATTGCACGTTACCACCACCTTCTTGTGGGAGCCAGTTACATCCACCGGTGGCTTTAACACTGCTTCGTAAACCTGTCCATCACAACAATGCGATCCGATGCATCCTTGATTTGTGATGCCTTGAATGGCCCTCCATACCCTCGCTTGGTAAACCAAAAATAGGCATTGACACTAGGTTTCAATCCTTTCTTGGCAACTTACACAACTTATGCCAAAGTAATGCACCATTTTAATTGGTTTTGGTTGTGATCCCTGCCGAATTTATCCTTTCCAAAAATGGGAGATCCCATGACAGCATACTACCCTACAAGATTGTCACTGGCTGCCTAGATAGGGGGTTGTCAATTCGATTCCACTTGGGATTTTTGCTTCATGCAGTTTGGTTAAGAGATCCAGTACATGGAGATAGAAAGGATAGGAAAGGTATCCCTTTTGGGATTTTGTTCATACATTCGCCGAATCACAAATTATAAGCTCCTTTAGTCTAACCCAGTAGTCAGGATCTGAATCCAACTTAAGTCCTTCTCCCTGCTATACTCTAGGATTAGCCAAGTATTTTTATGCTTTGTTGGATTCTCTATAGGCATGGCCTATGCATAAAGAATCTAATTTGACCAAGAGGGATTTTACTTGGGCCACCCAACTATCTAGGTGCCAACTTGGAGATCGGTCATTTATTATTGCCTAGATGCAAACCATTGAATCGCCTTCTATTTCTACTGATTTGATGCCTTTGCAAATGCAGAGCTGGAGACCTAGTAATAGTGCCTCAAATTTGGAAATTTTGTTGGTACAAACTCCTATGGTTTTGGATGCAGCCCAAATGCAATTGCCTTCTTAGTTTTTGATGATGCAGCCAGCCCCGGTGACGCTCGGGTTTCCTTTTGTAGCGTCATCGAAGTTGAGTTTCCAAGGGTGAACCATTGGCCCCTTCCAATGTTCTAGCCTTCTATCAAATTTGTCGCACGTAGTAGGGACCAACCTTGGTCTTCTTAGCCCAAGCCATTCTTTTTTAATCTCTTTGTCCCATTTGGTGAACTAGGAGTTTTTTCTCAGCCTTGACCTATTATTTGGCACCTCTATTACTACCTCCTTTATCTAGGCTATTATCTTCTTATATTCTAAGGCTTCCCCTTTGAATATTCTTTGATACCTCTCTTTCCACAAGTTCTAGACAATCATTGAGGGCACTGAAATCAAGATACTCTACCAATATCCGTTAGTGTTTTTGATTTGCCAAGAGTTAAGGAAATGTTTTAAGCTTGCTTGTCTGGTTCCATAAATTTGGAATGTACTTTGGAGCTAGTCCTATCAAGCTACAACCATTGGGCATGATATAAAGAGGTGGTCAGCTTCCTCTTCCTCATGTTTGCAAAGTACACATCGAGATGGGCAAGCCACCCTGAGCCTTTTTAGTCTTTTTGATGTTAGGTAGCATTTGTGAAAAGCAACCCAGAGGAATGCTCCTTCTTTGAGGAGAACTGCTTGCTCCCAACAAAGTTTTTCCATCCAATCTACCCTTGCGCCAATTTCTAATCATATTTGGTAACCAAGTTTGGCCGTGTATTCGCCCAATTTTTTTCCACACCAGATAATTGTGTCTTCTTCTTTGGATATGCATACCACCTACTTATTTAGTTCCTCTAGTATAGCCTCTTTTTTACCTTGGTCCAATTGTGCATTTGATAAATCTTTCCATATCACTTTCCCACCTTCGCTCGTTTCTTCCCAATTTACGTACATTGCCACCTTTGTCCCCAAGAACCCCTCCAGCCGATCCAAATCTTGATTAAGATCACATTTCTCTAAAAGGCTCCTAAAGCCATTCCAAGAATCCGCCCAAAACCTTGCCTTGTGGCCATTACAAATTCTCCATGAAATATGACTTGTGATGAGAGGGCAACAAGATTTGATGAATTTCCAAATAGCAGAACCTCCTTGGATATTCTCTATTGTGAGTATCCTATTTGGGGATTCATTGTCCAGGTACTTGTTCTGGGCTATCCAACACCAAATTTTATGTGGTTGGTAGTACATTTTCCAAATTAACTTGGCGCCAAGCGCCAAGTTCTGTTTTCCAATTTTCCTTAGGCCTACACCCCTTGCAACCTTTGGTGTGCGTACTGTGTCCCACCCAATATGGGGTATTTTATTTTCTCCTTTCGAACCTTCCCATAGGAATATTTTGAGGATTCTTTCTAAGTCTCCTTCTATTTTTTTGGGGGCTTTGCAGCATGCTAAGGTGTAGGTTGGGATTGTCGAGAGAACTGATTTGGCCATAGTTATTTTGCTGGCCAGAGTCAACCACTTGTTTTTCCAAGACTAAGCCTTATCTTTACATATGTTTACCACCTCTCTCCAATGCTTTGATCTACCCACCCCCTCGAAGATTTGAACACCTAGAAATTTGGTAGGAATTTTATCTATCTAAAATCCCACAAGGGTTGAAATGGATTTTTGGATCTTCGCTTTAGTGTTAAAGAAAAAAATCCTTGACTTCTCCTTAATCATTTTTTGTCCCAACTAGGATTCATACTCTGTCAGTGTTTCTTTGATGCATTTTTCCTCCCTAATATTTGCTTCCCCAAATAGATTTATGTCATCTACAAATTGGGAATGAGTGATTGGTTCCACATTCGGGGTTGTCATTATGCCATGCTATTTTGCGAGTTCGTTCCTTCTTTTGATTGCACTACTTAGGACCTCTGCCATAATGACAAAAAGTGAGGGGGAAATGAGATCCCCTTGACGCAGACCATTAGTAGCCTGAAAGAAATTGTGAAGGGAGCCATTGAGAAGGATTAAAAATATGACCGTGGAAATGCAATGTTTGATTAATAAACACCAATCACTGTTGAAGCCCATGCGTCCCATAACTTTGAGCAAGAATGTCCAAGAGGTTTTGTTGTAGGCCTTTCTTACATCCAATTTGATTAACATTCTAGGGTTGAGGTTAGCTTTTAGAGTGTGGACCAGTTCGTTGATTAGAAGAATGCTTTCTGAAATTTCTCTACCTAGCACAAAGCCACTCTATTCAGGGGAGATGATTCTGCTAAGAAGTTTTTTGAGCCTATTTGCTAGTAATTTGGCAATCACCCTGTATACTATGTTGCACAAGGATATTTTCCTATAATCCCCAAAGGACCTGAATTTTTCCTTCTTGGGAATGAGTGCTATTACTGAGTTATTGAGGTCTTTGATGAATCTTTTGGTCTTCCTAAATTCTTCCACAACGGACCAAAGATCTTTTCCTAGGAAGCTCCAACCTTTTTGAAAGATTCTGGCTGGAAACCCATCCGGTATAGGGGCCTTGTCAGGATTCATTTCAACGAGGGCTCTTTTCACTTCCTCTACTGAAACTAGTTTTTCCAGTATTGTGTTGTCTTCTACGCTCACCCTCCTTTCAATTGAATCTAGTATACTTCCTTCTCTATCTGCACTAAAGTGGTCACCTAATAGGGATTTGAAAAAATTAACCACTTCCTATCCTACTTCCACGGTACCTTCCTTCCAGCTACCATCCTAGGACTGAATTTTTTTTATTTTGTCAGTAGCCCTTCTAGCCAATACTGATGAATGAAAGAATTTTGAATTTGAGTCCCCTTCCTTGAGCCAGACCTCCCTGGATTTATCCCTCCAGTGAATTTCTTCCTTCTTGAGTAATTCTGCTAATTTTGCTTTAAGTCCCTTCTCTAACATGAATTCCTCATTTCTCATTCCTTCTTCTATTACTTTTTTGTTCAAGGTCTATAGTTCTAGCTCAACCCTTGATTTCTCTATAAATATGTTTAGGAATTTTGACTTATTCCATTATTTGAGCTTCTCCTTTAGATACTATAGTTTTTTTGCAAATTTGAAACTGATTGAACCCCCTATTCGACATTCTTTGCACCAATCCTCCAAGCAAATAAGAATTCAGTCATCTCTCCACCAAATGTTGAAAAATTTGAAGGTTGATTTACTCACTTCTAGGCCTTCGCTGATGTGGAGCTCCACCAAAAAGTGGTCAAAAATGGATACTAGTAGGATATGTGATTTGATAATAAGGTTAGAATTGTGCCATCCAGGGGAAATGAGGAACCTGTCCAACCTTTCTGAGATAGCCGTGAAGTCCTTATGTATGTTCGTCCATGTGAACATTCCATTGGTGCTCAGGAAGTCCACTAATTTTGAGCGGGCCACAAAAGCCCTAAAGACTAATTGAGTTTGGGATTCCTTCCTTATCTCACCACTCTTCTTTGATAACTCCAAGATAGCATTGAATCGCCCTCGATAATCATGTTTAATTCTGACTAGGGCTTTAGGAAGTCCAGTACCTCCTACAATAGCATTGCTTTCTCATTTGTGCCTATGGGTTCGTAGATATTAAGGAGAGGAAATGAAAAATTCAACTCCATGTTGTAAACTACTGCTGCCAGCTAGTTCATCTTAGAGCATTGAATTTTGATGGATATTGCAGATTCCTTCCATATCAACCCGATTCCCCTAGAGGCTCCCTCTGATTCGAGAAAGTAGTCGTTCCATGTCTTAATGTAGCTTAGGAAAGTTGTTGCCTCGATCTATGAAAGTTTGGTTTCCTGTAGTAAGATGATATCACTTGTGCATACTTGTAGGTGACGCTTGACTAGGCATTGTTTGTCAGGGGCCTTTAGGCCCTCGACATTCCAAGTGGTAATTTTCATTATTTCCTAAGAGAGGTTATACCTCTCTTGGTACTTAGAAATTTCCTGATACTTGGGTATCTTCCGGTTGCCACTTATTCTTCTCTTAGTATTTTGGATTACTTCCTTCCTCTTTTTTTCCCCTGTTTACCTATTTTTCTCATTTCGAGATGCATGGTTGCAGACTATGTGATGCTTCTTTCCTCAATAATGTCCAGTTCATCCTCCAATTATTGTTTCGGTTCTGAATGTTGGATGTTTGAAGGATCCTCCCAACTTGTTTCCTCCCTAATATATGGGGGTGTCACTTCCTTCAGAGGACCTTCCATGTTGATACATCTATACTTGTTTTGGTAGGAATTAGGGTCTGGTGCTTCCATCTCCTTAACCTCTTTTCAATCTACCTTGACTATGCTTGGGATGAAGGGAACGATTTGCATACTGAATGGTGCCTCATCCCTTATCTCTAGTTCCTTTATATGTGGCGAATTTCCTGTTGGTTTCCTGCACTCTTTTTCGTTATGTTTTATTGAACCGCATTTCAAACAAAACCATTTTTCTTCTAGCACCTCAATTTCTTAGGTCCATGAACTATTGTTTGCTTGGAGTCTGATAGAATGTTGAATAGGGTTGATGGGTTCCAGCCTCATTCTGGTGTATTTATGTAGATCGTCATCTATGATATCCATATCTATGTCAATCAAGTTCCCTAATGTCCTTCTAATTTTCTCCAGGCATTCCCCATTCTAGTATTCAAATGTGAGATTATAGAGATGAATCCAAACTGGCTTGTCATAGGGTTGAATCTGAGTGGGGTCAAAATTGTGCTTCTAGGGTTGCATGTATAATGGAAATTTGTCTTTATGCCATACCCCTTTGTTAGTAATTTTCTTCTTGGTGTCTTCATCAACAAATACTACCACAAAATAGTTTTTTGGAAGAAAACAAATTAGCACTTCAGTATGCCAATTTTCTGATATCCAATCCTTAATGGCCGATCTGCTAGGGTTGATCTCGATGAAGCAACAAATGAGTGCCATGTCCTTTAGGATCTATGTGTCTTCCTCAATTTCTTGGGATACATATATTGTTAGGGTTTCTCTTTCTTCTTGTTTCTTGAGGGATTCAGTTTGTGTCTGACTTTGGTCCCTTCTCTCTCACTCAGGCCCTTGACTGGTATTATTAAGGGATCTTTTATTCTTGTGTTTATGATTATTCTTTGAGGAGTGGAACTGAGGTTGTGGATGATCCCTGACTCTATTCTTCCCCTTGCCATTTTTGCTTGTTACCGAAGGTGTATCGTGGCGTGCGCATCCATTTACCTCTTCCTGTTGATTTGAAGGTTGTTGTCGATAAAAGGAATGACAATAATCCACCCATTGGGGCCTATGACATGCCTACTTGGAGGCCTCCTCCTATTTTGCTTCGATTTCGTCCACCCATCTGCCCTTTTTCTTTTCATTTTGGTCAAAACCCTTCCTACTCTAGTTCACAAAACTTTCAATTTTGGCTTTTTCTACAATTCCCACAATCACACCGCTCTGCTCCATTTTAATAAATTCTTATTTTTAACAAAATATATTAAATTTTGGGCCTTGGTTGTTGGCATTGCAGGCAAGAATCCCCACCAGTTCACCAAGGAGCCTCCCCTTAACACCAGGGTAAGAGAACTCCATTGTTTACGTGGTAGAGAATGACCCCATGAGGTTTGAACCTTGGTTGTTGTCTCTACAGGAAAGAAGCCCTACCATTTCACCAAAGGATCACCCTCAATTATGAATTAATTGTTAATTTAATTCAACATTCAAAATTGAAATGATTTATTTAATAGACTATCGAAAAGGTTAATTGAATAATTAAATAATTTGAAATGAATATTTAATTATAGTTGAAAATATGATAAAGGGGTAAATTAAATAATAAATTATTTAATTCAAAATGAGAATTAATTAATTAGCAATGTAATTAAATGAATAATACTTATTTAATTAATCAAAGTTGAATAAGAGTCACGAAGAATTAATAAAATAATTAAAAGGTTATTTAATTAATAGAAGAAAGACATGTTTAGAAAGTAATTAAATAATTAGCATTATTTAATCATAACAATGGACATTAGAAAATTATGTCAAAAAGTGGTGCTCGCAGGCCTAGACCAATTTTCAGTGTCTACACCTCCCATGAAGTAAATCAATCAAGTTCACCATCCAAACAACCAGAGAAAATGGAAGAACCTAGCCCTTCTGCATCTACCAATTCTAAAGCCCAACTTAATATCATGGCCAAACAATTTGAAGAGAAAGTCCAAATCAAAGATAATGGTGTCAGTGAGTATTCCATTGAACAATCCATCTGCCTCTCATAGTTAATGTCACCAAAATCCTATGGTCAATCATCAACCTCATCCCAAACATCCTCACATCCAGTCACACTTTTCAAAGGTAGATTCATAAATGAAAGCACCCAAGTAGAGGAATCTGATGAAAAATATATTTTGAATTGGATCTATAAGGATGAAACTAATTCTTAAGATGCAACAACAAATTTCCAAACCACTTAGTATGGAAAAGGATTCTCGATCTTGGATAAGATGGGATATGAAATACAGGGACCTATTGGAAAAATAAAAGAGGGTATCATAGAACCTATCCAACCTATCATAATCAATCCAAAGGACAAAACTGGGTTGGGGTATAGAGAACATCAAAAAAGGAAGAAACAAAAGAGGACATAAAACATAAATTTTCTAAACAGATTCTAGAACTACAAACAAGTGATGTTTATGAGTCTGATTCCAATAAATATGAGTGGGATTCCCTATTAGAAGAGTCCTTCCATGACAAGGATGTTGATGTGATACATAATTATACTCCTACACTTGAGGAGCGACAAGGCTCAAGACTTAGACCACTTGAATTAGGATCACACAATATCGATGGTTCAAGTGAAGATGATCAAACTCATAGTGATACAAATCATTCAGAAGAGAGTAACATCATAGACCTCGAATTGGTCATATTATTATTTGATGAAAACATTGCCATTAGGACACTTACGACATCTAACTTGAACCCATCTGCTGACATCCTACCATTACTACATCTTGAACTAATAGATTCGGACCAAACCAAACATCAATATCCCCACTTTTTTGAATGATGAGGCCATCATAAAATTCCTCTGTGCTATTAATCCTAAAATGGTCTCCACCATGGAACATCATAGCAGAGCTTCACAACAAGAGAGTGGCAAATTTCCCAAATGCAAAATAAATGAAATAAAAGAAAGATCTAATGGTGAAAACCATTCTATGGAAGTATCAGATTAGGAAAAAGTATAAATAAAGAATGCATCCGATGATGAAAACCTCTCTAAGGCATCGAAGGATGGGAAATTCGACACTCTCTTAGAGATCTTCTAGGAAAGATCGAAAGTTCTGATTGAACAAACATAGTCCATCAATGTCGGAAATGCAAAAACAATAAGAACTCTTCATCTAGCAGAATCATTGGAAAAATTGGAAAAGCCCATCTTTATCAAGTTCTTTAAAGAGTCACAAATTAATTTTTCCTGGTCTTATGTAGACATGCTAGGGATAGATCTAGACCTCATCATGCACCATTTATCCCTTTCTTCAAGAATCAAACCAGTCAAAAAAAAAGTTGAGAAAAACGCATCCACACATTACCCTATTGGTGAAGGTTGAACTAAATAAGTTATTGGATGTCAAATTCATTAGATCTATTGACTATGCAGAAGGGATATCAAATATTGTGCCTATTTCAAAACCTGATGGCAACATGAGGATTTGTATCGACTTTAGAGATCTCAACAAGGCTTTCCCAAAACATGATTTCCGCTTGCCTAACATAGACATCATTGTGGACTTAACATCAAGACTTGGCATGTTATCACTAATGGACAGCTTTTTTGGATATAACCAAATCAAGATAGCTATTGAAGATCAAGATTAGACAACCTTCACTTGCTCATGGGGAACCTTTTGTTGGAATGTTATGCCCTTCAGGTTGAAAACGAAGGAGCCACATACCAAAGAGCTATGACAACCATCTTCCATGACATGATGCATACTTTCATGGAAGACCATGTGGATGACTTGTTAGAAAAATCATACACTAGATAAGGACATCTGGAGATATTAGACAAGCTATTCACTCGCCTGGAGAAGTTTAATGTTCACCTTTATCTAAAGAAATGTGTATTTGGGGTAAT
The DNA here is from genome assembly GCA_007115665.2 of Sequoiadendron giganteum. Lineage (NCBI taxonomy): Eukaryota > Viridiplantae > Streptophyta > Pinopsida > Cupressales > Cupressaceae > Sequoiadendron > Sequoiadendron giganteum. The sequence continues at coordinate 76,629,277 of CM021102.1, forward strand.
GTCAACAAAGCTACTTGGGTATATAGTGTCAGAGAAAGGTATTGAAGTAGACCCCACAAATGTGAAAGCTATAATGGAGATTCCTCCCCAAAAAAACATCAGTCAGTTAAGACCCCTTGAAGGTATATTCTAGTCCATCAGAGGATTCATCTCACAAATGGTTGACAAGACTCATCCCTTCACTCATCTCTTTCACAAGAATGTTTCCTTTTGATGGGATGAAAAGTGTGAAGCTTCTTTCAACCAACTAAAAGAATACCTGACGAGTCCACCTGTTCTAGCACCTTTAGTAGAAGGGAAGACTCTTTTATTGTACATCGCCACTACTGATTGATCATTAGGAGCCTTGTTGGCATATAAAGATTCAATGGGGAAGGAGAGATAAATTTATTACATAAGTAGAACCTTGAATAGGTATGAAATCAATTATACATCCATTGAGAAAGCTTGTCTAGTTGTAGTGTTTTATATCTAACAATTGTGACACTATATGTTGACTCACATAGTCAAGCTCATAGCCAAGATAGATCCACTGAAGTATCTCCTAAGCAAAAAAAATCTGATAGGAAGACTGGCCAAGTGGCTAATGGTACTCAGTGAATTTGACATCCAATATGGTGACAAAAAATCTATCAAAGGGCAAGCCATTGTCGATCAACTAGCTGAGGCACCAATTCACAATTATCATCCTCTTCACATTGAATTTCCAGATGCAGATCTCTTGACAATAACAACAAAACAATGGGTGTTATACTTTGATGGTTCCTTCACTCAACATGGATTAGGAGCAAGGATACTATTCATCACTCCCCTAGGGAACACCATTCCAAAATCCTATTGCTTGATATTTCCTTGCACCAACAACACAACCGAATATGAAGCACTCATTATCAGAATCAAGATAGTTGCGGAATGGAAAATTATAGAGCTCCAAGTTTATGGAGATTCTCAAATAGTCATTGTGTATGAGAAAATGTGTCAATTAAATTGAATCTAATCTAATACACCAATGCAACATTAGATTGAAGAAAACTAAATTAATAAAATAAATGCAAACTCTAAACAACAGCTTCTTCAAATTCGTTCCATTGTCCTCTATCTCCAAAGATTTGCTTCAATATGTTTGCTCTCAGTTGTGCAAACACAACTTATAGAATGGCACTTGAGAGAATGAGATTATTATGAATGCATATGCATCTATAAGATTGAGCTTATTGAATTGAAATGCTATGAAATGCTTAATATGCGACTATAATAACTATGCATGAAAGTATGAGATTCGAGGTTCTTTTTAGTTCATGAAAGAGCTGTATTTATAGATTTTTGAAGGTAGGAATTCGATTGGCCAAGATCGACGATCGAGTTCAAGCCTGTTGAAATGAATGGTGAGAGATCGAGAATTCGAAAAGATAGAATTCTGAGAGACATAAAATGAAGAGACAAATTGAAAGGTGTCTCTCATAATTAAATAAATATTTAATTATGTGTGAGAGAAATGTGAAAAGGCTTTAATTAAATATTGTAAATATTTAATTATGAGAAAAGGAAAAAGCTTTTTAATTAAATATTAAGAATATTTAATTTTTGTGAGAGAAGTGGGAATTAAATATCAAAAGTATTTAATTAAATGTGGAGGGAAGAAAATCATTTAAATTTAGAATTTAAACTTTGATAATTAATGTAAATAAATTGTAAAATCTATTTAATTAATTAAGAGGAAGATAGCATTAATTAAATAAAGTTTGCTTATTTAATTAATTTAGAAGAATTAGAAAAATTAACAATATAAATAAATAATTAAATTTATTTATATGTAGAGGACTTAAGAAACATTAATTAAATAATTCATATTTAATTAATTAATAGGTTCAATCGATCATGACCATTTTTAGATGTGTACAGTCATCAATCAGGTCAATGATGAATATCGAATCAAAGATGACAAAATGATGCCTTACAAAAGAATGATTGATGACTTCAAGAAGTACTTTGTCAACATCAAATTTGGTCAAATCCCAAGGAGTGACAACAAAGTTGTTGATGCTATGACTACAATTGCTTCCTTGTTGCAGATTCCAAAAAATGCGGCCGTTATGAGTTCATGGTGGAGAAATTGTTTACCCCTTCTTACGATACCTCTAAGTCCCAACTCATTTTCCACCTAGACGATGACAATACCTCCATCTATGGAAAGATCTATGCTTACCTAAAAGGTGATATTCTTCCTCCCAATCTTTCCCACAACCAGAAACAAAACTTCATCTGCCAATCTACTCATCATACCCTTATAGAAGATGTACTTTACCGACAAGGTCTTGATGGAACTCTCTTACGATGTCTAGAAAGCAACGAGTCTGAAATGCCTTTACGAGAAGTCCATGAGGGTATTTGTGGCACTCATTCAAGTGGTCTAACCCTCATGAAGAAAATCCTTTGTTTGGCATATTACTGGCCTACTATGGAGAGAAAAGCCTTCCAATTTGTGAAGACATGTCAAAAATGCCAAATTCATGGTAATCTCATCCATGCACCAATACAAGAATTGCAGCCCTTTGCATCAACTTGGCCATTTTCTCAATGGGGATTGGATCTTGTGGGAAAAGTTCACCCATCCTCATCCAATGGACACAAGTTCATCATCATAGCCATAGAGTACTTTAGGAAGTGGGTTAAATATGTACCTCTAATCACCATCACAAGGAAGCAGATCTCATTGTTCATCCTAAACTACATCATTTGCCGATATGGTATCCCTCAATCCATTGTCACTAACAATGGAAGACCTTTCAAGAATCAGGATGTGCAAGAACTCTATGAAATTTTTTATATTGAACATCCTTTTTCTACACCCTACTATCCTCAAGGGAATGGTCAACCTTAGGCCTCAAACAAAACAATCCTAAAAATCTTAAAGAAAACTATCAATGATGCTAAATTAGACTGGCATGTTCAGCTGAATCTTGCTTTATGGGCCTATCTTACAAGCATCTAAACACCCACGTGATCCAAACCATATGCACTTGTTTATGGATATGAATCAGTATTTCCCATAGAGGTTGAGATACCATCACTCCATGTGTCCTTGAAAGGTTTTATTTCAGATGAAGATTACTGTTTGGCTAGACTGCAGGAGCTAGAGTTGTTGGATGAACTTCGTCAGCTGGCAGTAGATCACTTGAAAGTATATCAATAGAGAATTTCCATAAGCTATAATCACAAATTCAAACCTCAGGCATTTCAAGTAGGTGATCTAGTACTAAAATAAAATCCCTGTAATCAGTAGGACTGAGAAAAGAAAGGAAAATTTGCACCTAATTGGTTAGGTCCTTTTTTGTGGTATCAGTCTTTGGATCAAGGGAATATCAACTATCTACACTAGAAGATGATCCATTTGAAGAACCTATGAAAAAACTTCACTTGAAGAAATTCTACTCTTGATGCATCCAGTGCATGTCTAAAGTCCTCAAAAAATTCCTAAAAAGTAGAAAAGTCTTTAAAAAATCTTAAAAAGAAGAAAAAGTCCTCAAAAAGTGGTCACCCTGATGAAAACCTGGAAAACAAGCATCTTGGTGATAGCATAAAAATTAGAAAGATCAAAAAATAAAATAAAATCAGAAAAAGAGAAAAATACAAAAAAAAGTGAAAAATCAAAAAATGGTTGCCTTGATGACAACCTGGCAAATAGGCATCTTGGTAACAACAAAAAAATCATAGAATTTGAAAAGTGCAATAAAAAAAAACAAATGGTGAAAACTTGGTAAACATGCGCTATTTGTGATAGGTCGGCTTCTTCTTCTATTCAAGAATGTCTTGACCATCCACTTTTGCCACCACTGCGCATTCAGGCCTATTTTGCAATGAGCTTCATGTCCATATTTGGCTAATGTGATTGTCCCACCCTAGCTTGGTTTTTATTGTACATATCCATAGTAAATTTGGTTTGTTCTCACTGGGGAAAAAATATTGATCTTACTGGGGGAAAATTATTGTTGAGCTTAAATCAGGAAACAATAAAAAAACTACAACATCAAAACAAGAATCACAATAACCATCAAAATTTGAGCATCAAATGTCAATCATCCAAACCAAATCAAACATCAAGCCAAATCAAATCAACTCATCACTAGTGACTCATCTTCTAAATCCTAGTTGGATTACTTTAACACAAATGCTCAATTAACGTATCTTGATTGTTTTTATCATTTCTTGGGAGTAGCTCGATGATGTCAAAAACTAGAGGCACTATGATTAAAAAAAATGACATTTTTCTTTGTTTGCTTCTTGTGAGTCAATCATTACTACTATGCAAATTGTCGCGGGACGTGCTCTACAAAGTATCATTGATGATATTCTGAATTTGCATAGGAACATGATTAACTCTTGTCTATTTACACACGTGATACTCAAGTCATCTTGGTCTAATTATACCTAGATACTTGTGCTATCTTGCACTATCAAATCTCAATGAAAGTTGTATGGAAGTTGTACTCAGGTCATGATGGTCTAAATTATGCCATCAATGTTTGTACTAACTTTTAACATAATTGTAGACGGAAGAAAATTATTTTGAGATCTTATTAGATTAAGATTCAGATTTTCACCATCCTCAATGCAGTTACCTATAAAACATACACATGCAAAATGAATATTATAATCTAAAAAAACATGCATGTCACCAGGGATTCACTCCATTGTTCTTCTCAATCTCGCATAAGAATGCAAGCTTCGAAGGATTTGACTATTGATAGAATGTTGGTTGCTCACTATTTCAGCATAATGATAGGATAGGGATGATGAGAAGGATGGATGATCATGAAAAGTTGTAGAATGAATTTGATAGAGTGAGGGTATTGGAAGAAGTCGATCCCAAAATGGCTTGTGAGAGGGCGTATTTATAGATTTTTGACATGGATGAAGAAGAAGATTTTATTTGATTTAATTTTTTGACAAAAGAGGAAATACAACTTCGTATGAGATAAGATTCTAATAAAATAGAAAGATTTTGAGTTTCTCTTTTTAAAGGAAATAAATCCTGAAAAAGACGAGAAGGATAAGTGATGAATTATCCAATTAAATAAATTAATTAGATACACATGAGTTCTGATTTTAGAAAGAAAGCGAGAAGATATTTTAAGATTTAATAAATTAAAAATATTTAATTTATTTAATTAATGTTGGATTTTTGATTTAGTTAATTAAATGATATAAATTATTTAATTAACATTAGAAGAAAGAAGAGAATATGAATAGAAGCGATTTGATTAATTAAATAATGTAAATTATTTAATTAACATTAAAAGAATGGAGGGATTATGAAAGGAAATTATTTAATTAACATTAGAAGAATGGATGGATTGTGAATGAAAATAATTTAATTAATTAAATAATATAAATTATTTAATTGATATTGGAAGAATGGAGGGATTATGAATGAAATTAGTCAAATAAATAAGATTTATTCAACTAATTAGATGATGACATGGGTAACTAGGGCAAAACATGCTACAAGATGTCTAAATGATGTAATGTTGTGATAAGGTATTGTAAGAGGACATTTTTGGGTGTTTACATTTTCCCCCTCTTTGAGATGATGTTAGAGATGATGATATTTGTGTCGAGTAACATCATTTCAAAGAAGCTAAGCTATGGATAGAGGAAAATGAATGATGATAGAAAGATAAGCTAAATGATGATGATAAGATGGGGAAAAGGATAAGATGATGCCCCCTCGAGAGGATAGGCGGGTTAGAAGAACATGGGTATGCTCTTGAAATGAAATGATAAGGAGGGACAAGATTAATGATGCACAATATGAAGTGGATGAACAAAATGAATGATACATTATTCTACAAGAAAGTGAGCAATCATGGTGTTTGATATAGCACTAGACATTATGCACCAAGGTATAAGGACCAGGGTGATGATGTGTTTTGTGCCCCACCATAATATAACCTTGTCTAAACATATGAGGAAGTAAACTTGAGCACTAAAATCCTAATGCACAAAAGGTATGATATGACCTTAGATGCTAAGGATAGTGCAAAGAGCCATTCCAACATACATAAGGTATGAATATTAGCTGGAATGATACAGATTTGATACAAATGAAAGATAAAATGATAACACACACAAACAAGCAAGAAAGCATTCACAAAAGATTCAAAAACAAACAAGGTATTGCCCCTTTCAAGCTGTAAACCATTGATTAATTGATTGGTTGATGATGATGATAGTGTTGTCATTGCAGGGAATGATATATCCCTAGATCAACACAAGGATGATTGATTCACTGATTGATTGATTTGTTGATTTGTTTTATGACAAGATTAGGATCAAGACCATTGATGTAATTGGATAATTTGACAAGATTGATCAACTTGATTGCTATGGATTGATGATGACTTGTATTTGGACTTGATGTATGGATGAATGAATTTGATGAAGATGATTGGATTGATTAGATGAAATTGGAATAAGTGATTGGATGGATTGATTTTATTGCTTGGATTTTCATTGGCTATTTGAATTTTTTTTTGTCTTTTTTAGGACCTTTTTCCATTATTTTTTTGTATTTTTGGGGATGTTTTTATTTTTTTGTATTTTTAAAATGTTTTTATTTTTTTGCATATATGAAATGTTTTGATTTTTTTAAAATTGTTTTAAGACTTTTTTTATTTTTAGGGATTTTTTCAGGACATTTTAACGAAAGGATGCAAGGATAAGGCTAATGAATGGTATGATCAAGATCAACTAGATAAGATATGGACACAAATGCCTAAGTATTTTTACCCTATTCCTCATCAAGACCAAGGAAGGGAAGAAAGGATGCATTTAGATAGGATGGTGGAATATGGATAAGGTGAAGGATATGGCACAAAACATATGGATAGTGTATAGGATAAGATGTATGATGTTCAAGAAGATCCTTAACGTTGTCAAGATCAAAGGTGGAAAGGTAAAGGATGGATGTAAAGAGGATAATGGATATGAATGACAAGATGGATGAAACTTTCCCCCAAGTGTAAAGTGCAAGAGGAATTTGGAAGATAGGATGTGGATAGTGATACAAAGGAAGGACTCAAGCATCAAGTTTCATGGCTAATATCCCTCAAATATGTGGCCTAATAAACCATGTCAATAGACTCATAAATTTTGGCTTGATGGAAGAAGCTAAGGGCTTAAGCAAAGGTTTGGATTAAAGGAGCATAATGGTGGATGGATTTTGGCTCATGGATAGGGGGTTGGAAGGTTTGTTGATGGATATATGGAAAGGATGGAAAGATCAAATTCGGCACACACCTTGAAGGGTGGTGAAGTAATGGAGGACAAATGGAGTTTGAAGGTGAAAAGTTTTTAGATGGAGGAGTGGATGGGGATTTTGGGATATAAGGACCCAAAATGGATGGTGGTGATAAAGGATATTTAGAATTGGATGGATTTTTTGGATAAGCAAGTTTGGATGCCAATTTTGATTTTATTGCTTCTACGAGACTTTTAGGAATCCACCTAGCTTTTGACTTTGACTTTTGATTCATGGGCCTTTGTGGCCTTTGAGATTTTTCTTTTTTCTTTATGGGACTTTGTGGCCTTTGAAATTTTTCTTTTTCATTTGTGGGCCTTTGTAGCCTTTGAATTTTTTTGTTTTGAATTTGGATCAGATTTTCTTTTATTTTCATATGTCTCTTCGAGGAGACATGTTGATCCTTTAATGTATGTGGATTATGATATGGAATATTTTGACATTTGCCACCCAAATTGCTTCCAAGAGCAATGGGATGGGTAGATAAAGATGAATGATATGAAGGTATTATGGATGGGTTGGTGTAGGTATGTTGGAAAATGTTCAAGGGTGTGTACCTTTGTTTATCTTGACCAGGGATATGTGGGATGTAGGGCCCCAATATGGATGGAAGGTTTGATGAACTAGGGTTTCGACGATAAGGACCAAGGATAGATGGAAGGTTTGATGGACTAGGATAAGAACCTAGGATAGATGGAAGGTTTGATGGATATGTATTTCTTATGAAACAAGATGTGAGTCTAGGTTGTGGAGGATGTGATATGGATGAAAGGATAGGTGTTGGAAGTAAACCAGAGTGGATAAAGGTAGAGGAATCCATTTTATAGGTGTGGGGTTCATGGATAGCTTGAATAGGGGTGATAGACTCTTGTGGAGGATTGTGATCATGACATGAAGATAAAGGGGTGCTTTAATTTTGACTTAAGGTAGAATCCTGGGATGGGATGGATGGTATCATTTGATCTTGGTTATAAGATGGAAGGGTATCATGTGATGCATTGGGTGTGACATCTTGGTCTTGATTGGGAGGGGTATCATGAGATGGAAGGGTATCATGTGATGGAGTGGGTGTGACATATTGATCTTGATTGGGAAGGGTATCATTAGATGATGGAATGAATGGAAAACTTTGTTCTCATGATGGACTAGGGTCATGCCATGGAGGTAGTATAATAGGATCATGATACGAAGTGGATATGCTTGGATCATCAAATGGGTTGGATATGGTAAGATTATGAGACGATATGGATTCATTAGATGAGGTGGAAGGGGATGACTCTTGAGTAGGCTCAACATGTTCTAGATGGTCAACAACATGGAGACATGATGGAGGTTGACTTGGGATCAATGGGGGAGACTACATGATGGGGTTGTAAGAATGGACATGGTGTGTAAAGACTCTTTGGTAGGTGGATTGGTGGATTCAGATAATGCCATAGGTTTAGTTTTGAAATGTTTGAAGTTAGGGCGAGGATTTGATGGAGAATTGAATGGCTCTTGATTTTGTTGCCAAGGTGGACTTGGGATCCTATTTTCTTGTTGAGATATGGGGGGATATGTTGATGTAGCATTGACATGATAGGTAGATGGGTTAGGTTGGAATGATGATGAAGGTGACTTATAGGATTGATATTGAATGTGTTGAGGTTGAAATGGTGTTTGGACTTGATGTTGTGCTTGTTGGATTTGACAAGTGGCCATGAGTTATGGATGATCGGAATCCATATCATCTCATAATCTTACCATATCCAACCCATTTGATGATCCAAGTATATCCACCTCGTATCATGATCCTATTATACGACCTCCATGGCATGATCCTAGTCCATCATGAGAACAAATTTTTCCATTCATTCCCTCATCTAATGATACCCCTCCCAATCAAGATCAATATGTCACACCCACTCAATCACATGATACCCTTCCATATCATGATACCCCTCCCAATCAAGACCAAGATGTCACACCCACTCCATCACATGATACCCTTCCATCTTATGATCCCTCTCTAAATCAAGATAAAAGTATAACTTTTATTCCATGCAATGATCCCCTTCCTCTAATTCAAGATCAAAGCATCTCTTCATCTCCATGTAATGAGCCCCTTCCATCTTGTAACTAAGATAAAATGATACCATCCATCCCATCCCAGGATTCTACCTTAAGTCAAGATCAATCCAATCATCCAACCATTCAACCAATTAGTCATCTTCATCAAATTAATTCATTCATACATCAAATCCAAATGCAAGTCATCATCAATCCATACCAATCAAGTCGATCAATATTGTCAAATTATCCAATTGCATCAATGGTCTTGATCCTAATCTTGTCGTAAACCAAATCAACTAATCAATCATTCAGTCAATCAGTCATCCTTGTGTTGATCTAGGGATATATTGCTCCACACAATGAAAACACTATCATTATCATAATTTAATCAATTAATCGACAATTTATAGCTTGACAGAGGCAATACCTTATTTTTTTTGAATCATTTGTGCATGCTTGCTTGCTTGCTTGTGTGTTTTATCATTTTATCCTGCATTTTTATCGAATCCATATCATTCTAGCTAATATTCATATCTTGTGTATGTTGGACTAGATTTTTGTACTATCCTTTGCATCTAAGGTCTTATCATACCTTTTGTGCATTAGGACTTTAATGCTATAATTTTACTCCCTCATATGTTTAGACAAGGTTATATTATGCTGGGGCATGAGACATATCGTCACCTTGGTCCTTATATCTTGGTGCATAACATCTAGTGCTATATCAAACACCATGATTTCTCACTTTCTTACAACATAACGCATTATACATCTTTTATCATTTCATCCATTTTGAGAGAATACCCATGTCCTTCCAACCCACCTATCCTCTCAAGGGGGCATCATCATCCTATTTTTTTATCATCATCATCCTATCTTTCTATCATCATCCATTTTACTCTATCCATATCTTAGTTTCTTTGAAATGATGTTACTTGACACAAATCTCATCATCTTGAACATCATCTCAAAGAGGGGCAAAATGTAGACACCCAAAAATGTCCTCTTATGATACTTTGTCATGACATTACATCATTTAGACATCTTGTAGAATTTTTTACCCTAGGTACCCATGTCATCATCTAATTAGTTAAATAAATCTTATTTATTTGACTAATTTCATTCATAATCCCTCCATTCTTCCAGTGTCAATTAAATAATTTATATTATTTAATTAATTAAATCATTTTCATTCATAATCTATCCATTCTTCTAATGTTAATTAAATAATTTATATTATTTATTTAATAAAATCATTTCATTTCATAATCCCTCCATTCTTCTAATATTAATTAAATAATTTATAGTATTTAATTAATGAAATCATAAATCCAACGTTAATTAAATAAATGAAATATTTATTTAATTAATAAAATATTAAAAGGATATTCTCGCTTTCTTTCCAAATCAGAACTCATGTGTATCTAATTAATTAATTTAATTAGATAATTCATCACTTATCCTTCTCGTCTTTTTCAGGATTTATTTCCTTTAAAATGAAAAATCAATATCTTTCTATTTTATTAGAATCTTATCTCATTTGAGGTTGTATTTCCTCTTTTGTCAAAAATCAAATCAAATCAAATCTTCTTCTTCGTTCATGTCAAAAATCTATAAATACGGCTTCTCACAAGCCATTTAGGATCGACTTCTTCCACTACCATTACTCTATCAAATTCATTATGCAACTTTTCATCATCATCCATCCTTCTTCTATCATCCTCGTCCTATCGTCATAATGCAACATTGAGCAATCAACATTCCATCAACAGTCAAATCCTTCGAGGCTTGCCTTCTTATGCAAGATTGAGAAGAACAATGGAGTGAATCCCTGGTGATAATGCATGTTTGTTTAGATTAGATTATTTATCTTGCATGAGTATGTTTTAAAGGTAACTACATTGAGGATGGTGAAAATCTTAATCTTAATCTAATAAGATTTCAGAATTAAGATTTTCCCTTCATTTACAATAATAAAACACTCAATGATGACAATAAGCACAACGACTAAGATGACAACATTGCACAGATAGCCTTGCATTCATTTTAGTCTACATTTGCATTATAGGTTTTCTAAGCTAGTAATTTTCAAGGTTGAGGTTATTTCTTATTACAAGATTGAGTATACTTGACAGAACCAAAAAAAATCACTCATTTTGCATTGAAATTTATATTCCATATCATTGGAAATCATTAATAATACATCCACTATAATAAATCATTCATGCATTCATTATAATATTTGCATCATGAATTTTTTTCAAAAATAAAGCATTTTCCAAAATATCATCATCATCATCCATATCATACATTAAGATCATAATAAATGCATTCCATAATCCGTCCATAATTCTTGCCAACATACATCCATAATACATAATAACATCATAAGTTCATTCAACATCATAATCCATTTGCATTCATAATCATAATTCATTTCACATACTTTGCATAAGAAAAGACCAAAAAAACATAGAAAGGTGCATTACATTTCATTCATTGTGGCATAAAATAAAATCATACATTCATACATCTGCATGTATCACATTTTCATCCATAAACCATCCATATCCATACCATAAACCATACATCTACAATCCATAATAAAACCATTTGCATCCATACATCGATATATAAATATGAAAAATTATAAAAATCACATTTCATATCATTTGCATCCATATCATCCATCTCATAAACATGTAAAAGCAAAGCATCATCATCCATAATGCATCCATAACATAATCACATAAAAAAAGGCATAATCACATAGAACATAAATTATATGCATCCATCCATAATAAACATCAACATATAGATCATTGAATGTCATTGCATATCATATAACCTCATAAAAACATGTCAAGTATATAATGATATCAACTGAGAAAGTGATACATCAAAAATGTGGCACAAGGCCGTCTCTCTAAATCAAGATTAAATAAAATTATGTCTGACCCTATGATCCTGTAGTTCTTCCACCTGATGTGGCAAGCCTTTGTCCAACACTGCATGCCCCTGACGGTCTTACCCCTACTAGCCCTAGTCCTAGTGGAGGTCCACCTGGTGGAAGTGGTTGTGTAACCCCTCTACTAGTGGCGTGAGAATGAGAGTGCCTAGATCTAGATCTAGCATAACTGACCCATTGTGTAGGTGGTACTGCTTCATAATACTTGCCTCTATAGTATTTCGCCTCCTTGGAAGACTCTCTGAGCTCTCTGATGAGATCACCTATACCAGTACCCTGAGCTGCAATTTGTACTCTATGAGCCACTACGATAGCCTACTCTTCCTACCTCTTGGTAGCATCTCTCTCAGTATTCAGAGTAGCCACCTAGGCCTATAGCTGCACCATCTACCCCTAAATTTGCATCTATGTCTGAATATGAGCCTAGGCCTGGTCAAGTTATGCCTGTAACATCTAGATCTGGCCTTGCAAAGTCTGCACCTGACCCTATAACCCGTCTATCTGTGTTGTCTCTGGGAGGGCATCCAAACTATCAATGGTTGTTTCCCACTTGGTGTTGATCTCCTCCTCTTGGGGATGACCCTAAAGTTTGGTGCACCTCCCCCGTTGCCTCCACCATCTCCTCCACCATCACCATCACCACCCCCATCTCCACCTCTCCCATCGCCTCCGTCATCACCTCCATCACCCCCATCCTCTCCCTTTGCCTCCTCCCCACCACCATCTCCTCCTCTCGGCTGCACAGTCGACCCAACTCTCCTCTCTACCTCCAGAATCGGTGCAGGCTCGTTGGGACTAGTAATATGTGGAAAAGGATGCATGTGAAAATACTCAACATAGTCAACTATCATTTTGATACTGGCAATATATCGGTTGCATGTTGTAATACTCTATACAACTTGCATCATAGTCGAGGGATGACCCCCACTCTGGTATATCCTTCCTATGTTGTGCATAGTGTGCTACTCCCTGTGGCATCCTCTAGATGTGACCATACTATTGGTGCACCTTTCCAAACATGAACCTCTCAATGATGTCAGGCATCTTCCCTATTAGGTACCTATTGTAAAACATGTAGGGCATCTCCACATCGTCCTCCGCCTAGGCCTCACAATCAAGATAAGGTCACCAGATAATAGTGTCAAGGTCATCTAGGAATCACCTCCAATACTCCAACTTTCCCAGCTTATGCTGGACAAGTGGCCCTGCATATCCGAAAAAATACAGTCATCCTACTGACCACACCTTGCCTCCCACTAGCTGTGTAATGACTATGTGCTCCCAAGCCTAGAGCTGTAAAACTGTGCAACCCACTGAAAAAATGCTCACCTGAAGATAAACAACCTGGTGCAAGTCATGATACAAGTGTGCTAGCATACATGATCCCTAAGAATATATCATCCCATGGTCTATCATGCCATCTAGAACCCATCCCCAGCCCACTGAGAAGCCCTTCAACTTACAGTCAGGGTAGAGAAACCCTCCAATGAATCCAACTAAAACATAGGGTAAAGCTCACCTAGAAGCAATCGACTCCTACCACAAAACCTCATAACCAAGAAACTGGTCATCATGAAATATCTAGCAAATGGCATCTATGCCCCTTTCTCCTCATGATCATAAACAACCAACTCCCCAACAATTGGTATCCTCAATATCTGATATACATCCTCTGGGGTCACTGTCATCTCTCCAGTCGGCAAATGAAAAATTCTTGTGGTTGTTGTGCCACCTCTCTACAAGTGTTGTTAGTAGCCCCTATTTAATCCAATATTGGGGCATTCCTATCAATGAAGTCAAAACACACTAGTCAATGATGGAAAGATCTATCAGAGTTAGCTGCAAGATCATATCCCATGTCCTGAGAAAGCGCTCGTGAACCTGTAGGTTCCCTAAGCCACCCTCCTAAAATCAAATTAAAGCATCAAGTCAACAAATCAATCAAATCAATTAGTCCATTATCTAATCAAATCAACTCAGGTGAGATTATGATCAAATATCAAGGAGCACCTATCCCATTGCTCGATTCTCATTTTTCATGAGATAGATCATCAACAATCTATCATATTCATCGTTCCTTGCCTATCATGAGGATGATCATCAATCAATCGATCAATCTATCTATCCTATTCATCGTTCCTCACCTATCATGAGGATGATCATCAACCTATCAATCCACATCATCCTATCATCAGCTAACGTGATCATCATTCATCAAAATCTAGGAGGAATCTATCAAAATCATCAATTTTGGCTGGATGCACTAGAACAAGGTTTCTATGCACTAATTTACCAGATGTACTAGGAAAACTGTTGGATGCACCAAAAAAGGGTCATGATGTGCCACTTCATGGATGTGTTGGAAAATTCATCACATGCACTAGAACATAGTCCCTATGCATTGTTTCTCGAATGCGCTACTTGATCAATCCTATGCGTGACTCTATCCTATGGATACAATAATTACCCTATGTGCTAATCTACTGACCTAATGCACTGAAGTGGTTTTTGGATGTGCTATTCTTTTCTTGGATTCTAACCTAACTAGATACGCTACTATAGGGCTTCTATGCATTGAAAATTTACCCCTATGTGCTAAAACGTGAGAATCATTTGAAATTTCAAAAGAAAATTAAGTGGGGTACGTATCGAAAGTCCACACGTGGCTAGAAGTTGGTGGCGGCGAACTCGCTCAAATTTGTGTCTGTGGAGTGGAATTTTGTCCATCTTTGCTCTATAGGCTCTCAGTTTTCAAAATGCTCAAGTTAAAAATGAACTTATCCTTTACCCTTTTTGACCTTTTAAAGGTTAATTAAGGGGTAATTATGGTGGCATTTTATTTAATTTTTCAAATGGATCTCTTCATCAATTAATTAACAGTGTGGCAGAACTCTTCATCATTTTCAGGAGATAAATTAGGTCATCCTTATCAAATCTATTTATCATCAACATATCATAGAAAAATCATTTACATCATCAATTTTTTTTCCAAAAATCATAAAAAATTCAAAAATCCCTAATTTATCTCCCGAGGGGGCATCCTTTCATCAACGCTGCAAAATCAGAGTCTAAGGCATGTCAAAAATTTTATCATCACAGTTGGGAAAATTTATTCTTTGAAGCAATGCATCTGCACACATCACTTCAAAGAGGGGAAAAATGTATGCACGCAAAAATGGTCTGGAGCATATGTTAATTAAATTCTTTCTATTTAATTAAAATTCTTAGTTCCTCTACTATTATAAATAAATTGAAAATTTTATTTATATGGTTCATTATTCTAATTATCCTTTTCCAAAGTTCACTTTCTCCCTAAATTAATTAAATTGACAAATTAAATCAATTTTTTATTTAGTTGATTTTTCCTCTTCCACTTAAATTTGAAGTTTTAAAATTCAAATTGGCCTCTAAATCATATTCTTCTTAAATTGGTTAAAATACACAAATAAATTAATTTGGCATTTTGCTAATTTACCATCTCCATTTAAATTGAATTTTTAATTCAATTTAAGCACATTTCTACATATTTCCTCTAACCACTTCCAACTCACCTACCACCTCATCATGTGTCTCACAAAAATGAATTTTCTAAATTGAAAAATATCAATTATCTTCAACACCTTTTCAACCAATTTGGAACTAACTGAGACACATGGCTATTCCTTCTCTATGAATCCATTTAACACTTGGCAAATTGTTTTACTAAAGGGAACCATCTCCCTGAGTCCCTCTAACCTCGTGATACTCCACCATTGATGTTGTAGGATTGCAATCCCTACCATCAATTGTTGCCACATCAACTTGAGCCTTGGAAAATCTATAAATAAGACTCATTTCTATATCTTTTCAACAAATCTAATTTGATAATCTTATGCTACAAAATTTTAGTGCATTTTGACATAAATTTGGAGAGCTTTGTAGCTTAGCTTTGCATTCTAGTTCATATAGAGTTATAATGGAAATTTTATTTTGGATAGCTTAGTTAATTTCATATTTCATATAGCATTTCCATTAGATCATCACCATCAATCTTAGCAACATTTGGATTTTAGTATCATCTCATCACAGGATCATTTAGTTTTCAATCATAAAATATCAAAAATAGAAAAATATAGGCATGTAGACTTCATCATAGCATCTTGTATCTTAAGTTGTCAATCTTTGCAGGTTCATGTGCATCACTAATAATATCTGAGAGCATGGTTTGTAGGGGTCCTTGAGATTAAAGAACCATGGGATGAATTAAGAGGATATCTGTAGGTTTTAATTATGTTATTTAGATTTCCTTTTATTTAATACATTGCATGAAAGTGTGTTTGATTTTATTATTCTAACTTACATATTTCCTACACACAATTTTTTAAGGGAACAAACTTTAAGGAGACACCAATCCCCTAATTTAGGATCACCCACTCCCTAATCCAAGCACCTACCTAGGTATCTGATGGAACCCACCAATCATATTTACAATGAGATTATTAAAATTTGTTGATATGAACTTATTTCAATATTGCAACTCAATTTGAAAGTGATCAAATCTTTATAGTTTCCTATATAAAACACTTCTTTGCTCTGCACCTTCCTTTGTTCTACACCTAGATACAAAACTTGATTGAGATCTTTTGCATTATTTTTGGGTTCTAGTCATCTATTACACTCCTCCACTCTCGTCTTTTTACTATATTCTCTATCCACCTTAAAAGATCATAGATATAGTACTCAACACTATTGCATCCTTATCTTTTAGTGCACTGTCTATCCACCTCAAAAATTCATGCACACCCTCTACATTTCTCTCACCTTTTTCCTTTAGTGCATTCGTTATCCACCTCCAAAAGCTTAGAATTCTCTCTACTACATACACTAAACACACTATCAACAACTTAGCCCAATTTTGATATTCACTTTTGAAAACCAAAACTACCCTATAGCAATTGTCTCGAGATTCACACACACCATACAAATCTTCTACTAGGGTTTTTATTTTCTTCTTCAACAAGTCACCAGATCATCAAGCCACATACATACTCATATAGATTCAGTTCTTTTTCTATTTTTAGCACACTAAAAATCTAGGGTTTTAGTTTCATTAATACATATTCTCTGTATTAGATCTAACTCTGATTTTCCACCGCCTACATGTCCATGTCATCAATTTAATCATCCCATCACCAATAAAAAATAGTAGCTGGAGTGGTTGAGCCAATTTAACTAATTCACTAATTTTATAGTCAAAACCCTCATTCACAATGACGTAGCCATTGAGAATATTCAATTTAAACTTGAGCTGTTGATTTGTCATTTCATTACATGATCCATCGATCCACATTTATCACTCAAATTCAAAATGTGATCATTGGATAAAAATCCTTTTAATACTAGTCATAGATCTTCATCACATATGCTAAGATTAATGCAAGGTCCCACCACGACATGGGTCCACTAATTCTCAATGGACTGGTCGGCTAACACCATTTGTTACCTACGTCATTAGAAATCCATTTACAACACTGATGTGAATTGACTTATCAAGAAATTTATCATTGCCACCTATAACCATGCATGTTCATCCTCTTCCATCACCTCTCACTATATCCAATCCCACTGTACACTTGTCATCAGCCTGCAATCCCATTAGGGTAGACATGGACCCACCACACATACTACAAGATGGCAGGGAGGTCATCATGTTGCCAACTTGGTTTTCATAGATGTAAAAAGGTGTCATTGGTGTCACAGGAGTGCAGTGGATCTAGGTTTGAAAGAAGTGATGCAGAATGGTGAAGACAAGATCATGTATTTTCAAATATTGGAAAGTTGCTCAAAATTTTATCATACTATTGTAGAGGTCACTTTCAACGGTTTTTAGAGGAATCTGATTGTAGATTTGACATGCAAATTTCAAGAGGAATTGATTGGTATGGTCTACATGTTCAGAGGGTATCATATTTTATTAGAAATGATTTAAAACTACTCTTAGATTGAATTAGAGTTTCTGTAGATAAACCCTAAGTGTTGTAGTCATGAAATTCATCAATTTGTATTTTGAAGTTGAATACTTGTTGGTTTTCATCAGTTGCTTAATTCATCACTTAATCCATCAAGGTAGTTGGTGTGGCCAAGCCTCTTACTTAGTGCTATGGGTTCATCTGGTGAAGGCCCTTATGTGAAGATCAACAATACATGTTGGAGTTTGTAGATTGGATGACTATCATGACCATCCTTCACATCATGTATTTGTGTCTTTGAGATAGAAGTGTTTGTGCGATATGTGATAAATAGTTGTGATTAAGCCTTGGATGATCGACAATGCCTACTAGCCCGCTGTGATTTTGTGGGTCCCCATCTAAGCCCCATGAGATAGTGGGAAATAGTGGAGATAAGGTATTTGTTGTGCATTTCACACACATGCCCCGCTTGTTTGGGGGACCTCCTCTTTTTTATTTATCTTTTTATGGGTTGGTTTGTGATTCGCTTTTGTACTCCTGCTTTAGGACCTAATTGATTAAAATGACTTAAAATTGTTATATCTTACCATGCCTCACTATTTGTCAAAGTTTCATGAATTTTTGGGAAATTGCAGAAAGTTCTCTGCAATTTTCCTTTATGTAGAAACTATGCCCTCCTCTTCCATCTATGAGAATCTCTTTACATGCCACCAAAGTAGGATTCGGTCATCACAGTGTTATTTTTAGCAGCATCCACCTTTCATTTTTCTGCATGGATATCCAACCCCATGACATCCATCTCACATTTTTTTGCATTCTATATCCGCACGTTCTTTTCAAAACCTGCATTTAATGCCTTGCATTAATGACACCAAGGGTTTATAAATAAGAGGTCGATAGGTCATTTTCTCACTCTGCATTTAAATTTTGAAGAGCTTGTTGAACTATTGCTTGCGTTAGTGAATTAAACAATTGAAGCAATATTCTTCTCTTCCATTCACATGGCAACAAGTACAAATCTTTATCCATTTTGTTGCTATGTTAATTAAATTTTCCGAGAGTCATTTACTAGGGTTTCCTAGATTATTAAAACTATGGATTGTTGGGCCACCAAATTTTGTTGCAAAAATGGAGATGTTTGGTGGTATTGTCATTAATGTTTTCATTGATGTCAACACTATACATGTTGATTATTTGCCATGTTCTTTTGAGAAAATTGGAGAAACAATGAAAGTTGAGTTAAAGTGTGTTTTGTGTATGATTTGGTAATGTGGTAATCATTTTCTCTGTGTTGATATCATGGCTATGTGGATCTGAAGGTTTTTTCATGAGCTTAAATGGAATCTATATTCTGAGTTTCAACTTCTGGTTTGATGGAGAGTAAAAGTTATGTTCATAGGCATGTGAACTAGTTTGCAAAGTTATCTGGCTTTGGACTGGGAGAAATGTTTTGGCTCGGTGGTCCTCTGGTATTTGGTTTTGAATCTTGCAGATCTAGGAGATTACTTTTTGGGTTGTTTTCTATATTCTAGAAGATTCGCATGTGTTTTGGCACTCTAGAAGGCCTGTTCTATAGCTTTGATATTCTTGTTGTTTGTCCCAGTTGGACTGGTTAAGTGTTCTCCATGAATGAAATTTTCTGAAGTTGTTGCGGATGGATCTAAGTTATTCCTTAAGATGGTAAAATGTCTTGTAAAGTGTGTTGGGAAATTTGTATGTGTTTATCTTTCTGGTGATGCATGTAATTCAAAGATCATCGATGTTTTCATTAGGTTTGGATGACCTGGTGTCTACATTAGGTTTCAATCAATTTGAGAAAGCATGTGCATGATCCAATATGTTGTTTGGGTTCTAAATTAAATATGTAATTGGTCCTCTCACATTCTTATCCACCACGGGAATGTTGAGTACCCAACCTTGTTTGAATGTGTAATATGTAATGGTATAGCTGACCTTATGAATGTTTCTAAGGTTGAAGATTGTATATAAGAAAATCAAGTTGAAGCGAATTGATCATCCATCCATCATTCAATTTGAGCAAGAGAAGAGTGTGTGAATAAGTGAAAAAAGAAGAGTGTGGAAGAGCGAAGTGTAGCAACATAAATTTATTTTATTTATATTTTTCTGATCAAGTTGCGAAGTGTGTAAAACTCCTAGTCATGGATCTTTATCTATTTCTTTGTAAATTCTGTAGGTAGTGAGCCTCCTTTTTTGGACAGCGAGTCCAAATGCAGTGAGCCCATAATCTAGGTAGTGAGCCTTCATATCGGGGTAGTGAGCCTATCTATTTTATTTTTTCATTCTACTATATTGTGATTTAATCCTCACCATGGTTTTCCCTCATTGGGTTTTCCATGTAAATATGGTTTCTCTAGTGTTGTGTTTCTATTATTTGCATTTCATGTTTACACTTAATAACAGATTGAAATCCAAGTGGAATTGTTTAAGTTTATAAGTGGAAAGAATTGATACAACTAATTCACCCCCCCTCTCAGTTGTCTTATGTGCATTTAAACAATTGGTATCAGAGCTCTGGTTCCTCAGTAAAAATCTTAACTACTCGAGGTTGATCAGATGGTGCACAAGTTGCAGCTTCCTATATTTTATGGAATTGATTACAGTGACTTGAAAGAATAGATGAGAAGTTACATGATTTCAATTAGTTCCAATACCTGGAAATCTATGGAGATGAAGTATGTGATTCCAACAACCAGTCCTTCCACTACTGATGAGGTTGCAAATTTTGAAGAGAATGAAAAAGTGAGGTTTTATATCTTTAGTGCATTATCTAAAAATGAAAGATCAAAAGTTATATATCTGGCTATTGCAAATGAAATGTGGACAAAGTTGAAAGACATTAATTAAGGAAATTTGAGAGTAAAGTTGTCAAGGAAACTAACTGCTAAGCGAAAAAATTGAGAATTTGAGAATGGAAGATGGAGAGGACATTGCAAGCTATTATCAGAGAGTTGAGACTATAGTGACCCAAATCAAGAATCAAGGTGGTACCATGAAGGATGAGGATATAATTGAGAATATCTTGATGACCTTACCAGACAATTACAGTGATAAGGTTTCTACTCTTCAAGAATAGTATGATCTGAAGACATTCACTAAGGAACATCTATTTGGTGTCTTGAGTGCATTTGAGATGAGAAAATTTGCAAGAGATAAGGAGAAGACTGAAATAGCCTTCGAAGCCCCGAAGATAGGAGATGATGATGATGATGATACAAAAGATCTGGAAACTAATTTCACAAGGATATTGAAGAAATTTAATGGTAAATAAAAAGGTAATTTTCCTTTTAAATGTTTCAGTTGTGGAAATATTGGTCATTATACATCAAGATGTCCTAATAGAGCTACATAGAAGAAGAATAAGGATAGTAATAATAATAATTACAAGGATAAGAATGATAAAAAATTCAAAATATTGTACTATGTCAAGGAAGATGCGGGTATTTCTTATGATGAATCAAATCTTGAGGAAGATAAGGATGAGTGCTTATTTCTATCCCTAGAAAAGAAATGTGGAAAGGAATCGGGTCTAGAGAACAAGAAAGATGAAGCAGAAGGTACTCTAGAGACTGCTTTTCATGCCAGACAAGATGAAGAATTTTGGGTAATTGACAATGGATGTTCAAATCATATGACGAGATAATATTAAATTTACTAAACCTGAGAAGTATGACGGAGGTATAGTCATGTTTGGAAATGACCCTGGTGCTAAGATTGTTGGTAAAGGAAAAATTAGCTTTGATGGAAAAAATTATACTGATGATGTTTACTATGTAAAGGGTTTATGACACAATCTCTTAAGTTTTGGACATATGTGCAACAAATTTCTTAAGGTTTCCTTTTAGGATAACACTTGTGAGATCATAAATTGATTGGGAACTATGGTTGCAGCTGGAAGAAGAACTCATGGAAATATCTATCAACTTAAAGGAGGTGATGGTCAATTTTTTGTTTGATAGATTAATGAGAGTTGTCTATGCCACAAGAGAATGGGACATGTGAATTTTGATAATCTGGTTAGAATCAGTTCTAGAGAAGTTGTGAGATATCTTTGTAGAATCACAAAGCCTTCTAATTCAATCTATAGAAGTTGTCAGATGGAAAAGAAGACAAGAAGTAGTTTCAAAGGAAAAGATCAATCTTCTACCAAAATGCTTGATTTAATTCATACAAAACTCTGTGGTCCTACAAGAATAGGTAGCCTAAATGGTGATATGTACTTTATGATTTTAATTGATGATTAATCTAGGATGACATGGGCTACATTTCTCAAAGAAAAATCTCAGGCTCTTGATAGATTTAAGGTTTTTAAGGAAAGAGTAGAAAATGTGGCAAATCTTAGAATTAAATGATTAAGGTCTGATAGAGGTGCAAAGTTTACATCCAGTGAGTTCAATGCATTTTATGGAGAGCATGGCATAAAAATACATTATGGTCCTAGAACCCCACAAAAAAATGGAGTTGTTGAGAGAATGAACATAAATGTACAAGAAGAAACTAGAACCATGATGAAAGAATAAAATTTTGCTGATGTGTATTGGAGATAAGCTATTCATACTACTATTTAGATTCTTAACAGAGTTCAAATTAGAGGTAACAACACTAAGGCTCCTTATGAGTTATGGATTGGTAAGATTCCTACAAGGAAATACCTTAAGGTATTTGGTAGTAGATGTTACATTAGAAGACATGAAGAAAATATTGGAAATTTTGTTACTATTGGGTATATGGAGTTGGTTTTGTCATCAAGATAGACATCTAAGGCAGCAGTGCCTTAGTGATTTCAATTCAAAATCATAAAAAAGACACAAAACAACTATGCCATAAAGCAGAAACAAGCATAGTGAATCCCCCATTGATCCTACTGAGGAAACTGAATGCAAAATAATAACACATTCAACACAAACAAATAACCATGAAAGACAAATATGATGACACATATATATACGTGGGGAAAACCCTTTTGGGTAAAAAACCCCACACTCCAAAAGATCGAGCCATTGTATTATTCAGCAATAGGAAATAGTTACAATACAATCTCAGGCTCATAGCCTATACAAGAGTTACATCTTGTTCATCTAGAGAATAGCAGGCAACACTAAACTAGAACCTTCACATAGTTGCAATGTCATTCAATTGACATACTACATAGATTCCCTTCAGCTCCTCGGGAATGACTGTCTTAGCTAGCCTCTTGGCCACCACAGCCCCAAGGCCTCACAAGTTCACATCATTCAAAACCAAGAGACAGAGTGTTCACAGTTACAATGCCTTAGCATACTGCTCAAACACACTCTACGTCTCTCTTTGTCAACCTCTTCTGGCTCATCCGCACCACTGATACCTTTTGGTTTACATTAAAATGTATATCTCTTACCAAGCCATACATCGCATTCAATGTCCCAACCAATCATTGACCATAAGGTTCATGCATCGAATAGCCAGGCACACTTCCGTTCTACAGAGATTGCATCGAGCCACCCAGGCAATAAATCCATCACCTTGATTGGGTTTTATTTCCATGACCTACAATAACTATCTTTACCTTTTCTTTTGGTCTTTGGCTAACCAAGTGCTGCCAACCTACCACATGTCAACCTATCATTCGCCTTTCACACTGGCACCGAGTCCAACTTCATCAAACTCTGCCCCGAGCTCACTCGAGGTCCTACTACATTACCGTCGAGTCCAATCGACCTAGCAGTGGTATGTCAGTGATCTTGCCTGAGCTCACCCAAGTCTTCACCGTGCTCTGTCTCTCCTTCCTACCATGCAACTGCAGCCCTATTGGTATTGCCTCGTGGTATGGCGGTATCCACCCTGCAAACCATCAGAGGTCATACCGTGCAACCGTGGAGACTACCAGGTTTCACTACGGTAGAGTGGTAACTGCTTTGGCAGACCGCCTGTGGTCTTACCATGGCCACCATGGTCACTTTGAACACTACCTATGGTAAGGCGGTAACCATTACATCCATCGCCCTCCAACCAGCAATGGCCTTACCATTCCCGCCAAAGCTTAGAAAACAAGCCACGCCATAGGGCGGTGACCGCCACACTGAATTGTCATAGCCTCCATCACCAAACCAATCACTGCGCAACCATGCCACATCCAAGAGACCTTTGCACTATAGCGGTAACATCGCCCAACCACCAGATAGAGAAAGGTGGTCCGTGATAAAAGATAAACCACACAACCACGCCACCAAGGAAAGAAAAAGCAATGGTATGGTAGTAAAGGCTAAAAAATGCAGAAAACGACCAAGTCTTCAAGGGAAAACCAGAATGTTAAGGCATAAATTTCACAAAAATCTCCCACTTGATGAAGACATTCAGGCTTCCTCTAAACACGAACAAGGGCCAACACCAAGCTTCCACATTCCAACCAACATAGCTGCAACAACATTCAAAAATGTCCACCATTTTAGGCAAGAGCTCCAAACATCCATCATAGGAAAAGGAACAAGCCTAGGTGTATATGCACCAGTCTCAAGAACAAAATCAATTGATCCTTTAGGTGAAAAAAGTACTACAACAGAAAACAACAAGGCACCAAAGTGAGCACAAGAAATAGGACACATATTGCAACTCTCCAGAACAAGAACACCAATCAACTAGAACAACAACCAATGAACTGACTGTTCTCATCCAGTTGACCAAAAAACCATGTAGTTGTACATAGCACCCACAACTCATGTTAATCCATACAACCACCCATACCTCAAAGGTATGAAAACAAGCAGCAGACTCATGCCATCATAAAACCACCCATCTCAATAGAAAACAAGCACCCTTTGTCAACCAGTAAGCAGACTAAAACATGTCTAGGTACTCCCACTACAAGGGCACTATCCAAATGAGTGCAAACAAAGCACCATCACAAATAATTTAGGCACACCAAGTCCACCAAACCCTGCATATAGAAGAAGTAACCATTTAGTTACAAGGGACACCCACCTTGATCTGCACAACCTGCAACCACCTGCTGCAAGAAATGTCTCTCTCAACAACCATCCACCATTCTTCCAAGGTCCTCCAAATCTGACTGAAGAAAGAAGCACATGAACCTTTGTGTCATCAACCAGGTGACAACACGTGACCACAAACTATGACCAACTCAGCTCCACACAAGCATCTCACATCTAAAGTCAAAAGAACATTCAGGAAGAACAAGACCAAATTAGAGAGAAGCTACAAATCAAAACATGCCCTACTACAAACCCTTCTAAATGCCAATTGTGACAAGAGTGATCTTCTTCACATCCCAAAAGGAATAGCCTTAACAACACCCAACAACACCATGGATGTAAGAATCAAGAAGATCAGACTAACCCATACACCATCTCCTGTCAGTCCTAAAAAGCACAAGGAGATTCCCAATGCTATCCATCTTCCATTATGAAAGCTCCAAAATATTAAAACAACAACTCAAGGTTCATACCAATGAAAGATAAAGCATAACACACCTAAAAAGTATAATGGGAAAATACCTTTCACAGGAGCACTACCAAGTAGACCAAGGAGAAAAGAAAACATGCTCCTCCAAGATATACAAGTCACCTTGACTTACCCAAGAGCATTCTCCTTCAAGGTATCTGTTGAATTCGCATTCAACCAAGGTGCACACTTCTCGGACTTTTAGTTGTAACAACAAAATTCTCATAATAATTCCATCCTCACCTTATTCTCCATGCATCCATGAGTATCAGCAACCTATCATCTCATGTTGACTCCAATCTCCAATACTGTAGCAACCATGAAGTCCACCAGCATATGACCAATGCACTCAAACCATAGAGAAACCCCAGACCACTGTCAAAGCTTCAAAAAAATTGTCATGACACCGTGATCCACACATCCCCCTTCGGAGATACCATGCTTCAAGTGAACAAGCTATGGTCTCAAGAGCACAAAAAAATTCCAAACCTCTAAGAAAGAGTAACCATGACATAAATCAAAACCACCACCAACAACTTGGCCAAAACAAACAATGTCTTCAATGGCTCCAAGATGTTGCACACCTTCAAATAGTGAACATGCAGATGCAAAAGAACACAACAACTGCAACACCAAAGAAGGATACCAGTCATTACTAAATCTCCCACTGCAATGTGACACTGATCTTTCCAAGCACCATGACTGACCACACAATCATTGTCAAAAGGTTACACTAACTAGTGTAATAGGATCTTCATGACAATGTGACCCACATGCTATAGGTTCCCATCATAAACTATTCAGGTACTCCAATTCCATCCATCCTCTCATCTCAAAACAACTACGCCAATGCACAAGTGACCAAAGACAAGGTCAAATAATAGATCTGCAACAACATAGAAGCAATCACGTGGATATAGACATTCCACTCCCAAGTTGTCCCACAACATTCAATAGGTAGCTAATCTATCATCTACACAACTTTGAGATCCACCTCAAATGACAACCCTACAAATCTATTATCACACTGGCAAACTGCAAAACTAAGATCTTAAAGAGAACAACCATGTAGATGACCATGACTCAAACACCAGATCAAAAATAGATCTGACTTGCCAAAAATACATCCACAACACAAGCACCATAGTCTAGGAAGTCCACAAGCACCACCATAAGAAATGTTGAATGAAAGAACACATACCAACATTCTCATGCAGAGAAGACACCCTTCTCAAGACCATTCAAACTATAGCTATCTCATCTAGTCACATCCCAAAAGCTAGGATCTAGAAAATAGTAGACATCAGCTCCACACAATGCAAGTTTTCTCTTGACCATGTAAAACCTGAAAAACCATAGTGTTTATAAAACACCCATGCATCTCCATCTTCATTGCTCATCTAGACGACTCAGGAGTCTATACACAACCATCACGGTTAACTAGAACAATGAAAGAACATGAAAAAGCATCATATTATTTTTAGGAAAATCTACACAAAACCTCCAAAGTCAAAGACATGAATCTGAACCATACAAGTGCAAGAAATAGGCACACACAAACAACAAGTCCATTTTAGACCACTTCCAACACCACCGTCATGCACAAGAAAAAAGAGAGAGCCAAGCTATCTAGAAGTTGCAGACCACCAAGGTCACTTCATAGCCTCCATGCAATCAGAGCACCAAAGAAACTGCCTTCAGTGCTAAGTCAAAAACACCCAGCACAAGCACAACTCTCCATAGCTAATCAACAACAAAAGCAAGTTGATACCGCCAAGGAGCCTCTCACATAGACACCTAGTATGAACACCACGCTTTACTGCAACTCAACCATGAACACATCTCACACCCTTTGCATCAAGAACTTTGTTGCGAGCCATGAGCCTCAAACCATGTTGCCACAACATGACCAACTCTAATCATCTTTCAAACTGTGTGTTGAATCAAAGAAGCACACACTTCCACTCAATGAAGGATCAAACACCAACTGATTTCTTCAGACTTCCTCAAGCTTTCCAGGCTAAGAAATCATCACAGGAGAAGACTTTGATACCACTAGTTGGTATCATCAAGCCTTGACATCCTATAACCAGCTCTAATACCACTTGTTGGGGATATGGATTCGGTTTTGTCATCAAGATAGACATCTAAGACAACAGTGCCTTAGTGATTTCAATTCAAAATCACAACAAAGACACAAAACAACTATGCCATAAAGTGGAAATAGGCACAGTGAATCCCCCATTGATCCTACCAAGGAAAGTGAATGCAAAACAATAACAGATTCAACACAAACAAATAAACATGAAAGACAAATATGATGACAAACAGATATACGTGAGGAAAACCCTTTTGGGTAAAAAACCCCACACTCCAAAAGATCGAGCCATTGTATTATTCAGAAACAGAAAACAGTTATAATACAATCTTAGGCTCATAGCCTATACAAGAGTTACATCTTGTTCATCTGGAGAATAGCAGGCAACACTAAACCAAAACCTTCACATAGTTACAATGTCATTCAGTTGACATAATACATACATTCCCTTTAGCTCCTCAAGAATGACTATCTCAGCTAGCACAGCCCCAAGGCCTCACAGGTTCACATCGTTCAGATATGAGAGATAGAGTGTTCGTAGTTACAATACCTTAGCATACTACTTGAACACACTCTACATCTCTCTCTGTCAACCTCTTCTGGCTCATCCGTGCCCTTGACACCTTTTGGTTTACATTAAAATGTATATCTCTGACCAAGCCATACATCTCATTCAATGTCCCAACCAATTGTTGACCATAAGGCTCATGCATCAAACAACCAGGCACACATCCAATCTGCACAAATTGCATCGAGCCACCCAGGCAATAAATCCATCACCTTAATCGGGTTCTATTTCCACGGCCTTCAATAACTGTCTTTACCTTTTTTTTTGGTCTTCATCCAACCAGGTGTTGCCAACCTACCACATGTCAACCTGTCATTATCCTATCACATAGACACTAAGTCCAACTCGGTCAAACTCTGCCCCGATCTCCTACCACATTACCGCTAATTCCCATCGACCTAGCTGTGGTATGGCGGTGAGCTCGCCAGAGCTCACCCAAGTCTTCTTCATGCTCCATCTCTCCTTCCCATCGCTCTACCACAACCCTGTTGGCATTGCCTCATGGTATGGCGGTAACCGCCCAACAGACCGTCAGTGGTCATACCGTGCTACTGCGGAGACCACTAGGTCTCACCATAGTAGAGTGGTGACCACTCTGGTAGACTGCCAGTGGTCTTACCATGGCCATCGCAGTCACTCCAAACACTGCCTATAGTGAGGTGGTAACCGTTATGTTTGCCGCCCTCCAACTGCAAATGGCCTTACCACGCCCACCACCATCAAGGGTGGTAACCACCACACTGAACTACCATAGCCTCTGCTGCCCAACCACTCACTGTGCAACCTCGCCACCTCCAAGAGACCTTTGCAGTATAGCAGTAACACCGCCCAACTGCCAGACCGAGAAAGGTGGCCCATGGTAAAGTGGTAAACCGCACAACCATGCCACCAAGGAAAGAATAGGTAGCAGTATGGTGGTAAAGGCCAGAAAATGAAGAAAACAACCAAGTCTTCAAGGGAAAACCAGAATGTTGAGGCATCAATTTCCCAATAGATACTAGATATGATGAAGGAATTTTACTTGGTTATTTTAATAACAACAAAGCTTATAGATGTTTTAATAAAAGGATAAGAAAAATCATGGAAAGTACTAATATGAAGGTTGATGAAGCTATGTATAGACCAGTGGAGATAACTAAAGTTGAACCTGATGAGCCTATTTGTGAGAAAGTATAGGAAGAAGAAAAATAAGAGAAATAAAAAAGTGAAGAAGAAGAAGAGAATCCAAAACCTGCACCGAATACTCCTAAATATGTTTACACAAATCATCTGGAGGATTAGATAATTGCAGAAAAAAGTGAAGGAGTGAAGACAAGAAGAAAAGTGGTTGAGGTAAAATTATGTTTAGTTTCTAATATTGAAACTAAGACTGTGAATGAAGCATGTAATGATGAAAGTTGGATGAGAGCTATAGAAGAGGAATTACAACAGATAGAGAAGAATGAGACTTGGGAATTGGTCCCTAGACCTATAAACGAGAATGTGATTGGTTTGAAATGGGTATTCATAAATAAACTAAATGAAGATGGTGAAGTGGTTAGGAATAAAGAAAGACTGGTATGAAAAGGATATTCACAGGTTGAAGGCATAGATTTTGAAGAAAAAATTCCACTTGTAGCAAGAATGGAAGCTATTCGGATGTTCTTTGCATTTTCAATTCATAAATATTTCAAGGTACATTAGATGGATGTCAAATCTGCATTTGTGAATGGGGAACTGGAAGAAGAAGTATGCACGGAGCTAATAGAAGGTTTTTCACTGTCTAATAAACTTGACATGGTTTATAAATTGAAGAAATCATTATATGGTATGAAGGAAGCATCCAAAGCTTGGTATGCTAGATTGGATAAGTACTTGACAAAGAAGGGATTCAGTAAAGGGTCTGAAGACATCAATCTTTTCTTTAAGGTTGAGAAAGGTAAGATGTTGATAATTGTGATGTATGTTGATGATATAATTTTTGGTGGAAATGAAGGTATGTGTAAGAAGTTTGCTGATGAGATGCAAAAAGAATTTGAAATTTCTATGATTGGTGAACTAAATTTTTCCTTAGACTTCAAGTTAATCAGACTGACAAAGGGATATTCATTTCACAATCTAATTATGTTAAGGAATTGTTGAAGAAGTTTAGAATGGATTACTCTAAACCAGTTTGTACCCCTATGGTAACTGGTTGTAATTTGACTAAGGATGATAAATCTACTAAATTTGATCAGAGCATGTAGAGATCCATGATTGGTGGATTGTTGTATCTTATTGATACTAGACCTGACATTATGCATTTAGTATTTTTAGTTGCAAGATTTCAAGTAGAATCGAAGGAAGCACATGTTACAACTATGAAAAGGATATTTAGATATCTTAAAGGAACTCCAGATTTTGGGATATGGTATCTGAAGGACAATGATTTTACATTGAATGCCTAAAATGATGCTGATTGGGCTGGATGTGTAGATGAACGGAAAAGTACAAGTGGAGGAGAATTTTTCCTTGGAGGAAGATTAGTTGCTTGGTTGAGTAAGAAACAAGATTCAGTTTCTTTATCCACTGCAGAAGAAAAGTATATTGCAGTAGTATCTTGTTGCACATAGGTACTGTGGATGAAGAAAACTTTGATGGAAATAGGTTTGGTAAGTGATGAACCTACTACTATCTTTTGTGACAATAAAAGTGCTATAAATATTTCAAAGAATCCAGTGATGCATTCTAGAAAAAAACACATATCTATTAAGTATCACTTTTTGATTGAGAAGGTGTTGAGGAATGAAGTTAGACTTGAATATGTTCCTACCAAATAACATGTTGCAGACATATTCACTAAGGCCCTTCCGAAGGAGACTTTTGAGTATCTTAGAGGGAAGTTAGAGGTTTCTGCCCCTCCTTCTTTGACTTAAGTGCATATGGTGGTGCATCACTCTAGTGGATTCATAGACCTCTTTGTTCTAGACTGATGATTGAGGTCTACTCCTTAGGGGAGTAGGGAACTGCATTGTTGTAGTATGTGTTGTGGGTGTACTCCTTAGGGGGAGTGAGCAATGCTTTATGGAAAGAATTTACTTTGCCATTGATGTCAAAGGGGGAGAGATATCATGTGAAAAATATATGCTTGTCAAGTTGTTGCTTCTAAAAATCATGTAGCATATGGGCCAAAGAAAATGTATTATTTATGCTTGGCAAGTTGTCTCTCTTGAGAATCATTTATGCTATGTTTGATAGTTTTTCACATCATGTGTTGCCATCAATGACAAAGGGGGAGATTTTTACAAGTATGGATATGTTTGGTGGTGTTTTCATTAATTTTGTCATTGATGTCAACACTATACATGTTGAGTATTTGCCAAGTTCTTTTGAGAAAATTGGAGAAACAATGAAAGTTGGGTTAAAGTGTCTTATGTGTATGATTCGGTAATGTAATTTGTGTTTTATCTATGTTGATCTTATGGCTATGTGGATTTTAAGGTTTGTTCATGAGCTTAAATGGACTCTATATTCTGGGTTTATGATTTTGGTTTGATGGAGACTACAAGTTATGTTCATCGGTGTGTGAACTAGTTTGCAGAGTTATCTGGCTTTGGACTGGGAGAATTGTTTTGGCTCCATAGTCCTCTGGTATTTGATTTCAAATATTGCGGATCTGGGAGATTACTCTTTGGGTTGATATCTATATTCTAGAAAATTTGTATGTGTTTTGGCACTCTGGAAGGCCTATTCCATAGCTCTGATATTCTTGTTGTTTCTCCCAGTTGGACTGGTGAAGTGACCTAAGTTATTCCTTAAGATGGTAAAATTTCTTGTAAAGTGTGTTGGGAAATTTGCATGTGTTTATCTTGCTGGTGATGCATGTACTTCAAAGATCATCGATGTTTTCATTAGGTTTGGATGACTTGGTGTCTACACGCTACATTTTTCTTTCACATCAATTTGAGAAAGCATGTGTGCAATCCAATATGTTGTTTGGGTCCTAAATTAAATATGTAATTGGTCCTCTCACATTCTTATCCACCATGGGAATGTTGAGTAGTCGACCTTGTTTGAATTTTTAATTTATAATGGTATAGCCGACCTTATGAATGTTTCTAAGGTTGAAGATGGTATATAAGAGAATCAAGTTGAATCGAATTGATCATCCATCCATCATTCAATTTGAGAAAGATAATAGTGTGCAAATAAGTGTGAAAAGAAGAGTGTGGAAGAGCGAAGTGTAGCAACAAAACTTTATTGCATTTATATTCTTCTGATCAAGTTACGAAGTGTGTAAAACTCCTAGTGGTGGATCTTTATCTATTTCTTTATAAATTTTGTAGGTAGTGATCCTCCTTTTCTATACAGTGAGTCCTAAGGCAATGAGCCCTTAATTTGGGTAGTGAGCCTTCATATCCGGGAAGTGATCCCTTAGGTAGTGAGATTGTGTATCTAGTTTTTGCATTCTACTATATTGTGAGTTAATCCTCACCGTGGATTTTCACTCATTGGGTTTTCCACATTAATCTGGTGTCTCTGGTGTTTTTTTTTTGTTATTTGCATTTCATGTTTACACTTAATAATAGATTGAAGTTAAAGTTGAGTTGTTTAAGTCTATAAGTGGAAAGAATTTATACAACTAATTCACCCCCCCTCTCAGTTTTCTTGTGTGCATTTCAACAAATTCACAATACGGTTTTGAAGTAAACATGACAAAACTAAATCTCATGACACCCCAATTGCATTTTGAAGAGATTCATGGTTAAAATAGAAACTATTGCACTCAAAATTTGAAGCCCTAATTTACTAGTTGTTAGCAAACCTTGAAGCCCTTGAAAATCCTAAATACGTGATCAAACGTAAGAATACATTCATAAGTGGCCATCTTTGAAACACCATTCTCAATGGAATGAGTGCCAGGGGCCTCCACTTCCCCCATTCTCATGAGTAAGCCCTAGGTCATCAAAGTCATTTAAATTTAAAAAAATTCTAACATTCAAACCTATACGAAAGTTCCATCGTGGGATTCCATTTGGTGGGAAGCCATAGGATTCAAGCCATTTTAATGGTGAACCTTAGATGACCTCCCTATCAATGGCTTCCACGTTAAAAATTATCATGAACATCAAGGTCAAACATATTAAAATGAACAAGTCCTTAAAGCTTTGTGGAAGTTCCCTTATGGGACACTATTGGTGGTAAATCATGGGATGCAAGTCGTTTCAATGAAAAAGCTTAGATGGATTTCCAACTAATGACTTCCACCCTCACATTCTCTGTAAGGCTTCGGAACGAGTTATTCCCACCAATATTTGAAACCAAACTTTGATGACATAAGCATCAACATCATTACATTGAACCTTTGAATGTGAAATTAAAATTCAATGTGGGTTTTCTATTGCAAGAAGATGCTTGCGGGATGCCATTTGCCTCAAGCCATTTCTCATTGACATCAACCTTAATGACATCTAAGCGGGTGGCTTCCACATCACCCAAATAGTTTCCAAAATCACAAAGTCAACTTCAATTTCATTCCCCACATGCCCAATGAACTCTTTGACAAAATTGAACTCAAAACATTGAAGTCTAAAATCATTGCACATTTTCCCATGTAGGATGCCACTTGCAGGTTGCCATGAGCCTGAGGCCATTTTTCAACTTTTTGCACTTGGAAAAATGACAAAATTTCTAAGTATGATGACTTAATATAATTTTAATCCCCTCTCCCACATGCTAAGTTGACTCTACCCAAAATTTTCCAAGTTTAAAACACTTGTGGATATTTTGATACAAGGAGCCACTCGTGGGAAGCCATCATTCAAAAGCCATTTTCAATGACACCAACCTTAATGCCTTCTGCATTATTTTTTTCCATAAAATGCAAGAGGGAAAATTTGACTAAGTGTAATCATCCTGAATGTTACAATTTGCATTCTCCACATGATTTGATTAACTTACATTGGAATAACTTGATGTTATGTTACCATAGAGGTATGATTGCAGGATGCCATATATGAAATAACATTACACTAACACCACTACCAACGACCTCTGCATTGATGACATCCGCATGATGGTAAACCACACTACCTGGTTTGCAAAACTAAAAATCTTGCAAATGATCATAAAATGATGGAATTTAATGAATGTAATGATTCCTTTGAGATACATGGATGCATTTAACAACATTTTAGCGTGATCTAACTAGTATTTTTCCCTTTCTTAGTTTATCGAGGAATTTACTATGTGTTCTTTGTGTAGGATTTATGGAACGAGATAAAAAGGATGACAAGGCTAAGAAAAGCACAAAGGAAAAAAAAGGGGAAAATGAAAAGACCGAAATGAAGTACAAGTTCCATGGGTTCAAGTGTACATCAAGGATTGTCTCAGAATGCGATGTAAGGTGCCAAATATATATTTATGTCACATCAACATTAATGAATTAAAAAAATGGGTCTTGGTTAGCCCAAACATTGGGGAAGCATGGAAATTGAAGAAAAGTGGAATTTCCAAGGCAACAGGCTTTCCTTTGGCATTGGTCAACCCAGAATTGATCTTTGGCTGTAGAGAATTCTACCATAAGCCAATAAGGAGTATTGTCACTATGGATGGGAGAGTATTGGTTGACTTGACTCCCATGTCAATCAAGCAAACATTTGGGATCATTTTGTTTGAGAAGATGGAAGAGACTGAGAAGGAATATTCTCAAAATGTATGGAAAGTAAACCCCATACTACATCATCAGACATGGATGATCAAGCATCATCCAAGTACAAAAACATTTCCTCAAAAAATTTACCAAAGTGACTTCATGGAGGAAGTCAATGACCTCATAACTCTTATGAGTAGACTAATCGGACTCCCAACTTCCTCTCTCTTTAAGGAATGGATGTGGTACTTTGTAGAGGAGATCCTTAGGGGTGACACGAAATTTAATTAGGCCAAGATAATCAATGACAATATTCAAAATCAGCTTGTTGCATTAATGAAAACCGAGTTCTACATGACCTCCTATATTGTGTATATCTTGGTTTTCAATTTTCCTTACAAAGGGTTGACTTGTGTCAGTGAGATGGGGATGAAGAAAGGACAAACCCCCATCTATGAATGTTACCCACAATTCTAGTACAAGAATTACAAGAAATATTATAGGCAGGTAAATGATACATTTATCATGAAAATTGTGCATAAACTATAAAATGACTACAACAAAAGGTTATCCCACTACACAAAAGAATTGGTCAAGAATTTATGGTATTGGTTCATCCAGTTCCCCAAATTAACTTACATAAGGGCTGAAGGGTTCTCTGGATTCCTGTATCATCTACCAAGGTACCCCAAAGATAGAATAATTTTGTTAGAGGTTACTCAACAATCATAGACTTTCCATTCATTGTTGCAAGAAAAGTACCACACAGGGGTCTTGTACCCTATAGTTTTTGCTCAAGGAATGTATTTGTTCCATGTTTCCCCTTGTGTGCAGTATTCAAAAACTTAAATTTCAGAGTACAATCTTGAGTTGTACACAGAGTGAGGAGGCCTTGACCCCTTGGGAAAATTTAAGAAACAAGTTAGGAGGCAACATGCTCACAAGGCCCATATTAAAGACTTTTGGGAAAATTGTGATGATGATCATGAGGTACAAAGATGGTGTTATATGAGAATGACAACAAAGTTTATGAAATCCATTGATTTTTTTTGGTTCCTAACCAAGTTGTTGAGGATGATAGCACTCTTGATGAGGGATATAATATTGTTGCTAAGGTATCCTTGCCGGTAAATTATTGGATTGAGCTAGAGGTTACAAATTTGGATAAAATCATGTGCCTGATAGAGAAACAAACTAAGACGTGGTTAGATAACCAAGTAGCTCAATTGAAACAAAAAGGAATTTAATTGACATACAAGGAGCTAGAAGATGATATTGAGAGTGAAAAAAAGAGTGGCATTGATCCAAGTTCTTTAGGAGAGGCCCCAAAGTCTCCACCAATCACTCGATCAAAGAAAAGAAAGGATGAACCAGAGCAATAGACCAGGCAAAAGGTTTACTCCTAAAAGGCACTTGAGGGGCAAAGGCAGCCCAAGAAAGCCAAGAAAATAGGAACCATTGTTCCTAACATGCCAACTATACAAAGAAGATTATTTGCCTCTAGATGAGGAAACAAGGCCACAATTGCCTCCACCTACCACTTCCCCACTTCCATCTGCTACCATAGAACCATGCCCTTCCACTCTAGCACTATTACCTATATCATCTTTGCCCATTGTAGACATCTCCCTCCACCTCACCTCTACTTCTCTGACTGCTCCTGTGGTTGTCGTTGATTCCTCCTCCTCAACCTCATCCCATCTATTATATTCTTCACTCCTGCCTCCATTGCCTACTTTCTCCACCCTATCACCTTCTATGCCCACTATCCTGATAACACCTATCTTGTTACCCAAAAATTTTGTTGCTTATTTGCAAAAAATGGCTCTCCAATTTTTAGAGACAATTTTGACTCTTGAGGCCAAATTCTTCATGGCCCAGCTCACTGCTTCACTACCCATCCCTCCACCTCCTGCAAAGTTACCAAAAATGGACGCAACAATGTAAATATATGACGAAATAGAAAGGATAAGTGAGCAGCATGTCAAGGAGATGGTTGATATAACTAAAGAGCCTACATACATAGATCGTGATGACTACTCTGAGCATGTTGACCCAAGCTTGAAAAGTATTGATCTCGATGAGGTTGTTTTGGAAGTAGAGGGGCAAAAAATAAACAAAGATGGGAATCTTAGTGGATTTGAAAAGTACTATTATGTGGAAACATCTGATAAAGATCCTAAAGATGAAAAAAATAATGAGCATGATGGAAAAGAGGCAATTCCAAAGGAGCACCACTTTGAGGAGGAAAATAATAACTTGGAGGTCAATGTAATGCAGGAGGAGAATGCTAAAAAAGATGATGAAATTCAAGAAGACGGCTAGGATGAAGACCTACAAGATGAAGAAATGCATCTAGAGGAAGAAGAAGATCAAGAGAAGAGAAGTATTGGTGAGAAAGAAATGGAGCTTGCTCAAGAAGTTGATATTGAGCATGATGTGAATAAGGAGTCAACATAGGAGGAAAAAAGTATTTATGAAAGGAATGAAAAATTTGAGGTTGATAAAGGAAAGACCATAATGCAAGAAGAGGGGCATGATGAAGAAGAGAAGAACACTGAAGATGTTCCTAGGCATGAGGAGGAAGGACTTCTAACAGATCAAGAAGATATAGAGAATGAATTCAACACTGCATCTCTTGATCAACAAATGGAAATACCCTATTGTTCCAAGTATGGATGTTTTTGGTGGTGTTTTCATTAATGTTGTCATTGATGTCAACACTGTAAGTTGTGTATTTTCCAAGTTCTTTTGAGAAAATTTGAGAAACAATGAAATTTATGTTGAAGTGTGTTATGAGTATGATCCGGTATTGTGGTCTGCATTTCTTCTATGTTCATCTTATACCAATGCAATCTGTAGGTGTTTTTATAAGCTTAAATGGATTGTATATTATTCATTTCAACTTCTAGTTTGATGGAGAGTAAAATTTATGTTCATTGGTGTGTGAACTAGTTTGTCAAATTTATTTGTGTTTGGACTAGGATAAATGTTTTGGCTCCATAGTCTTCTCATATTTGGTTTTAGATCTTGTGGATCTAGGAGATGACTATTTCTAATGGTTTTTATGTTCTAACAAATTTTCTTGTGATTTGGCACTTCGAATGACCTGCTCTAGAGCTCCTATGTTTTGTTGGTTATCTCGATTGAATTGGTCAAGTGTTCTCTACAAATAAAGTTTGTTGAAGTTGTTGCGGATGTATCTAAAATATTTTTAGAGATGTTGAGATGTCTAGTAAAGTGTTTTGTGTAATGCGTGTGTAATTATCTTGTTGGCGATGTGTGTACTTCAAAGATCATCGATGTTTTCATTAGATTTGGCTGACTTGGTGTTTGCAAGTTACATTAAGATTTTTCATCGATTTTGAGAAAGCGTGTATGTGATCCAAGATGTTGTTTGTGTCCTAAATTAAATATGTAATTGGTCCTCTCACATTCTTATCCACTACGGGAATGTTGAGTAGCCGACCTTGTTTGAATTTTTAATTTGAAATTGTATAACCGACCTAGGTGAATTTTTCTAAGGTTGAAGATGGTATAAAAGTGAATCAAGTTGTAATGAATTTATCATCCATCAATCATTCAATTTGAGAAAGAGAAGAGGGTGCAAAAAAGTGCAAAAGGCAGAGTGTGGAAGAGAGAATTGAAGAAATAGTACTTTATTGTATCTAAAATTTTCAAATCAAGTTGCGAAGTGTGTGAAACTCCTAATGGTGGATCTTTATCTATTTCTTTGTATCTTTCTATAGGCATTGAGCCTCTCTTTATGGATAGTGAGTCCTAAGGCAGTGAGCCCTTAATCTAGGTAGTGAGCCTTTGTATCTAGGTAGTGAGACTATCTATCTAGTTTTTACATTCTATTATATTATGAGTTAATCCTCACTACGGTTCTTCCATCATTGAGTTTTCCACATAAATTGTGTGTCTCTGGTGTTGTGTTTCTATTGTTTTCATTTCATGTTCACACTTAATAAAAAATTGAAGATAACGTGAAATCGATTAAGTTAATAAGTAAAAAATTTGTTACAACTGATTCACCCCCCTCTCAGTTGTCTTGCGCATTTCAACAATTGGTATCAGAGCCCTGGTTCCACAATGAAAAGCTTAACCACTTGAGGTAGATCAAATGGTGCACAAGTTGCAGCTTCCTATGTTTAATGGAGCTGATTACAGTGACTGGAAAGAATAGATAAGAAGTTATCTGATTTCACTTAGTTTCAGTACCTGGAAATCTATGCAGCCAAAGTATGTGATTCCAACAGCTATAAATTCCTCTATTGATGAGGTTGTAGCTTTTGAAGAGAATGAAAGAGCGAGGTTTTCTATCTTTAGTGCATTATCTAAAAATGAAAGAGAATTTTTTTTTTCTCTAGCTACAATAAATGAAGTATGGAAAAAATTGAAAGAAATTTATGAAGGAAATAAGAGAGTAAAGTTGTCAAGGAAACTAACTACTAAGCGAACATTTGAGAATCTAAGAATGGAAGATGGAGAAGAAATTTCTAGCTATTATCAGAGAGTTGAAACTATAGCAACTACAATCAAGAATCAAGGAGGTACCATGAAGGATGAAAATATAATTGAGAATATCTTAATGAACTTACAAGATAATTACAATGAAAAAGTATCTGCTCTTGAAGAACAATATGATCTGAAGACATTTACTAAGGAACATATTTTTGGTGTCTTGACTAAATTTGAGATGAGAAAATTTGCAAGAGATAAGAAGAAGACCGAAATAACCTTTAAAGCAATGAAGATAGGAGATGATGATGATGATGATACAAAATATTTGGAAGAAAATTTCACAAGGAGATTAAAGAAAGGTACTCGTAAGTAAAAAGGTAAGGGTAAGTGCACCAATCTGTGACACAATTTTGGCTCTTAAGATGCCACTTTTTGTCTGAAATCAGAAAAATCTGATTTGCACGAGAAAATGAAGATAGTTATGCTCAAAATTTCAAGATGTCGCAAGAACAAAATTTGAAGTGCTTCGAGTCTAGTTTCTAAGCTACTATTCTTTTTTGAAATTAATGAAGATTGAGGGTATCAAAAGGGGGGGGGCAAAACAGGTCCTGTTTTTATCAAAACAAATAACATAATGCCCGAGGGCTCCCCCCTTTTTGATTAACTTCTTTTTAGAATTTAAAAAATCCCAATGGTGAGAAATTAGATAACACCATGTAGTTTATCCTACTTTCAGATAAATTTTTTAATGAATATATAATATTTTATGAATTTTCAAAGTGGACACATCGTAAAAAACTGAAATTTGAGTGTGCTCCCCCCCAAATGTTTTGCAAACTAATCAAAAAAAAAAAAAATTCATCATTTGTAGAATGGAGTCTAGTTTCAAAAAATGTAATTTTTTTCACGTTCCGATGAACGTGTAAAAATCTATCCTAAACCTAGCACATGTTGGTTTTTGACCAAAAATGAAGGCATTTACAATAGAAGTCATGGATCAAAACCTTAACTAAATCAAAATGAAAAAGTAATTATATATTTAGATAGCTAAGAGAGAGGTTAACGTTATCACAGTTTTTTTATAAACTTGCATTGAAAGACATGCAAATGAGATGGGGAGCACAGATGAAAATATGAGAAAATTTGGGAAATCCTGTTAATTAACATGTCCAAAGCATTCCATTTGGCAAGCGCCAAATGGCCTACTTTGCACAGAAGTAGAATTTCCCCTCTTTGGTGAACAAATTTGATAATTCTTAGAGTGCATAGTTTATAATCGTAGATGGATAGTCGAGGTTTTACCTTTCATACCTTCTCTAACTCATTACCATTACTGGATAACTCTTTAGCCCTCTGAAGTCTCTATCTCTCAAGTCTCACTCCCTCCCACGTGACCTAGAATACTCTCTCAGCCCAATCCCCTCTTCCCTCCCACATAGGTACCTAAATAAATCTATCTCACTCCAACCCCCTTTCCCACTCTCCCTCTTTGGTAATTTTATCTCTCTCACTCCATCTCCCTCTCTTAGGTTGTTATCTTTCTCTCTTTTCTCTCTCTCTCTCTCTCTCTCTCTCTCAATTCTCTCCCTCCTACCCCCTCTCTCTCTCTTAAGTTTGTCACTCACTCACTCCCTCTATCTCTCTCCCATTCCCTCTCTCTCACTCACTCTATCTCTCTCCCTCTCTCGCTCACTCTCTCTTGGGTATCTCCATCCCCCCTCTCTCTCTCTCGCACACACACACACTCCCGCTCTCTCCCTCTCCCTCTCTCTCACTCTCTCCCACTCTATCTCTCTCCCTCTCTCTCAGGTATCTCTCTCCCACCCCCTCTTCCTATCTATCTCTCTCAAGTATCTTTGTCCTACCCCCTCTCCCCCTCCTACCCCCACTCCCTCTCATAGTCACTACCTCTATCTCTCTTCCACTCCCTCCCTATCTCACTCCCTCTATCTATCTCCATCTACCTCTCCATCTCTCTCAATTATCTCCCTCCCACCACCTCTCCCTCTCTCTCTCAAGTCCCTCTCTCTCTCAATTCCCTCTCTCTCGCATGCCCTCTATCTCTCTCCCACTCTCTCAAGTCTCTCTCTCCCACCCACTCTCCTGCCCTCTTTGTCTCTCAAGTCTCTCCCTTTTATCCCCTCTCCCTCTTTCAAGCCTCTCTTTGTCTCTCTCACTCACTCCCTCTATCTCTCTCCCACATCCTCTCTCTCTCACTCCCTCTATCTCTCTCCCTCTCCCTCTCTCCCTCCCACCCCCTCCCACTCTCTCTCTCTCCCTCTACCTCATGTATCTCACCTCACCCCCTCCATCTCTCTCGAATCCCTTTATCCCGAGTACTCCCTCTCCCTCCCACCCCCTCTCCATCTCTCAAGTCTCTCTCTCATTCCTTGTATCTCTCCCATCCCTCTATCTCTCACTCCCTCTCTCTCATACTCTCTTAGGTATCTCCTTCCCACCCCCTCTCTCCCACTTTGTCTCCCTCCCACCCTCTCCCCTCTCCCTCCCTCTCTCTCACTCTCTGTCTCTATCTCTATGTCTCTCCCTCTATCTCTCTCCTACTCCCTCTCTCTCTCAATCACTCTATCTCTCTCCCACTTTGTCTCTCTCCCTCTCTCTCTCACTCACACTATCTCTCTCCCACTTTTTCTCTCTCCATCTCTCTCAGGTCTCTCCTTCCCACCCTATCTCCCTCTTTCTCTCTCTCAAGTATCTCCATCCTACCCCATATTTCTTTCTCTCTTTGTCAGTTCTCCCCCTCCTACACCCTCTCCCTCTCACAGTGACTCCCTCTATCTCTCTTCCACTCCCTCCCTCTCTCACTCCCTCTCTCTCTCTCTCCCTCTCCCTATCCATCTCTCATGTATGTCCCTCCCACCACCTCTCCCTCTCTCTCTCTCTCAAGTAGAGGGTTTATGGATTAAGGGGTAAGGGTTGAGGGTTGAGGGTTGAGGGATTAAGAGGGTATCGGGGTTGAGAGATTAGGGTTTAAGGGTTAAGGGTTGAGGGTTGAGGGATTAAGAGGGTTTAAGGGTTGAGGGTTGAGGGTTGATGGATTACGAGGGTATAGGGGTTGAGGGATTAGGTTTTAAGGGTTGAGGGTTGAGGGTTGATGGTTTAGGGATTAAGGGTTGAGGGTTGAGGGATGATGAGGGTATGCATTTTTGTAAACTCTTTGATTTTTTCTTTCTTTGTCAGGGATACTATATACATGAAATAAACATTTAAGTATAAGTTTACATTTACATATGGAGATTTAATTTCTTATAATTTAAGTTATATTTCATGTATATATAGGCAAGATGTTTGAGAGTGGTTTTAGATCTCTAGGTGTTATAATGCAAATTCTAGTTTTTGGAAGATCTTAAAAATTTTAGACTTAGTCAAATTTCAGTAACCAACATGTCAAATTTTAGTAATTTGGAGGTCAAATTTCATCTTTCTCTCTCTATCCCACTCATTTTCATCTCTTATTCTCTAAACCTCTCTTTCACTATCTCCATCCCTTTATCTAACAATATCTTCCTTGAGCTCAAGAACTATGTCTCTACATGTCCATGTCTCTCTCCTTCCCTCTCCAATATCTATCTCCCTCTCTCCTTCCCTCTCTACATT
This sequence comes from Sequoiadendron giganteum, assembly GCA_007115665.2. Taxonomy (NCBI): domain Eukaryota; kingdom Viridiplantae; phylum Streptophyta; class Pinopsida; order Cupressales; family Cupressaceae; genus Sequoiadendron; species Sequoiadendron giganteum. Next base: position 76,672,358 of record CM021102.1, read on the forward strand.
TCTCTATCTCCCCCCCTCTCCTTTTATCTCTATATACATATCTCTACTTTCTATATCACCTCTCTCTATACCTACCTATCCCTCTCTCCCTCTCTCTCCTTCCCTCTC